>JAKVDI010000097.1:0-105059 GCA_022836835.1 Pythium insidiosum
CTAGAGGAATGTGAAGATTGTTGGGCTGATCGGAACCATGCATTGAAAGAATTATGTCGGAAGTTTGCCAAGTAGTACATGGTAATCCACATGCACATTTTGCCGAAGTAGTTCGGGTGCCGGCCGCAGTGGTAGCTGCTCGCGACGGTCGGCTCGCGATCGTGCTTTCTCTGTTGCCTGTGACGCGCAGGTGCTCTTCTCCCGCAATATACGTCGCGGCGGCGCTTGGTCATCTCGACGTCGTTCGTTTCCTGCATCTCCAACCCAAGATGGACGCGCGACGTTGGCTATGAGCCAGATCGCAGCTAACGAACACCTAATGGACACCTCGCTGTCATGCAGTCTTTCCACTGACAGCGATCAGAAGGAGCGACCATAAACGCAATGGACCTCGCAGCGGCTTTAGGACATCTCGGTTCGCTTCACACGCATCATCGCGAGGGCTGCACTGTTGCTCCAATTGACCGAGCGATGAAGTACCGGGTGTGGACACGACCGTGCGTCGCGTTTCTCTCGGTGAGGCGCAAGGATCGCAGCACCGCACACGGCAACCAGTGGGCAGCAAACGCTCCACTCGTGGTGTCTTGCTTCCGATCAACGCGGCTCGCAGCCGGTTGTCATGTGAAGTCGAGAGGCCGATCGCTTGATCAAGTTTCTGGGTCCTCCGAGCGTTTCCATCAACCGATTTGCCTCAAGCTACAGGCGTACGCTCGATTTGTCGCTGGCAATTTTACACGCGTTGCGCACGTCGTCTGCAGTCGTTGGTGTACTGCTTGCCCCACTCATACCTTTTTGAGCATCATGCGTTCGAGTCATGCTGGTGAAAGGATCTGACTGACATGGATCATCGCTTGGTGTATTTCTCTCGAAACTGCAATACCTGCTTGGCGTATCCTGATCGGCATCGCTTGGGTGACAGCAACATGGCGACCGCAAGTGTCGCGTCGTCGCCGTGTGGTCGTTGCTCACGGACGACGGCGCAGCCACGATGCCATGAGAGGAGAGACGCAGTCTTCCGCTTTGTGCTGCGCGCGAGTTGCTGCGTTAGTAATCGGACGATCTTGCGCTGTGTCCGGCAAGCGCATGGCCCGTCGACACGGGCTCCCGCGCCCGTGTGCTTGTCCAGTCACTAAGGCGCTCCACGCCGCTTCGTACATCATCGCGCGCGGGCTACTCACAAGCGATCTTGACGACCTTGTCAGCGCCTCCACGCCCACTCAATGTATCGGAGGATACATGCAACCTCATTGCCGCCCTGTGCAAGACCGATCCAAAGCAGCGATTGACGGGGAAGGACGCATTGAGCACGCTCAGAGGTCTCGCAAACAATGTACCATTGGGTACCGCCTCGCCAGTCGCTCCCGCATGCGCTGGCGCTCAGCAGCGTCTTCGGGCCACTCGAGCTTGGCCCAGTGCTCGGCCCCCAAAGGGCTCCATCATGTCGCGATACAGCGCCACGTAGCGCTCGAAAGCAGACGTGATGGCACGGCGCTCGGCTTCATCGGCCGTCGGCAGGTACATGATGATGCCCACCCAGCAGAACAACTGGCTCGGGTTGTACGCGCTCGACGCGGGGCTCAGCGACGACGAGCTGCGCGCCGTCCACCGCTGCTCGATCGGCGCCGGCGCCGGGACGCCGGCAGCCTCGATCCGCTGCATCAGCGTCTCTACAAAGTCAATGTCGAGCGTGCCGGTGGTCGGAAATGCCACCTCTTGCACGTGCTGCTGGCCGCCGCAGTCGAAGCCAATGATGTCGGTCGAGAGCCCCACTCGGAATCCCTGATTGCGCAGCCAGAACTGCTTCTCCGCCTGGTTCACGCGCGTAACGTGGTCGCGATCCAGTGGTCCGAGCTCGAGCAAGCGGTCGCGCAGCGTCGTGAAGCCCCACGAGAGGTAGTTGGGGTCGTGGCGGCCCTGCGTCAGCTCCAAGTACAGCTCTCTGGGCGCGTGCATCTGCTCGTCGGCGGTGAACGGCGGCGGTGGAAACGCGTCGCCCGCGGCTGCTGCCTGCGCCTGCTCTGGCGTGATGCGCTGGCACTGCACGACGACGACGGCATGAGTCCCTGGGATCCACATGTAGCGCAGTGCTGGAATTCCTTCAGCCACTGCGCGTGGTGCTGCCGGACCTCCGCCATCGTCGTCACGATGGTGCGCTCTGCGAGGTGATACGTCGGCACGCACTGCAGCTTGAGCTTGGTCACGACGCCGAGCGCGCCGAGTCCGCACTTGGCGAGCGCGAAGAGCTCGGGATTCTGCGTCACGCGCAGCGTCAGACGTCCCTGCGCGGGCGTCACAATCTCCATCTCGATGACTGGTCGTCGATCGGCGGGATCGCCGCGCCTGTGCGGTGACGAAGACCGAAGAAGGAGCCAAAAAGCGATCAGGTACATTCGCTGCGTTGTTGGACTCCACAAAGTTGGTTGTGACTCATACCGAGTCGGTATGAGTCACCGCGATCACACTGAGCACACCATCGAATTCTATGCATCCTGGGTGTGTGCCGCCTGAGCTCGTACATATCCCCTTCCAAGAGATTCGCCGCACTAGGATGGAGCTTCTTGGCATTGCCGATGATATGACGGGTGCAGTAGTGGAGCTGAATCATGTTTTCGCTCCTCTATCAAGTTGGCTTGACTGACGATGCCGCCAGGCACAGTCTCATTTGCAACACGTACAAGACCGTTGTCATCATGGGTGTGTCTCGAATTCTAGGCACTGGACATTTGCCCAATTTGTGTTGGAAAAAAGTTCTCTTCCTGGAAAAAGTTGGACATTGTACCCTCTTTTGTCTTTTTCCGCCAGACGCACTGGATGCGCTGCCCAGCCCACAGGCTGAGGTTTTACTCCACTCCCAGTTCCCAACAAGGGCGACCAATTTGAGGTTTAATGCCATGTAGGGTTTTTCCCAGGTCCCACTGTCACCGTGTGCTCTGACACACAGAACCGCTTCCCTTTTCCCTCGCGATCCTCTCTGATCACAAAGATGACTGTGCACGTGCTCTCGTGTTCCACGAGGACTTCACATCCTGCGGCCTCTTGCGTGTTGTCTTCGAGCTCAGAGCGGTAAAGAGGGAGCACTCCCATGGCGACCGTCTTGGCCGTCAGTGGACTGCTCAAGGCCACGTATGACTGTTGCGTGGCTGTGAGACAACCAGAAGTTGCTACTGCGCGTCCACAGTCGACTCCAAGATCTCTTCTCAGAGCTCGAGCGGCATGCGGAACGTGGCGTGGATCTCACGTCGACTGACGTGTTGCGAAGGTATCGAAGCTGCTCGACGACTTCCACCACTTTCTCGAGCGACAGCGACGCAAGAAACTCGTGTACCGCATCTTCTCTCAACGTCAATTTGCAAACGCGTGCGGAGTTTCATGACAGATCGATCAGTTCTTTCGCGTCCTCACGCTGACCATGGGAGCTGAAATCGTGGAGTTCAAGCAGCAATTTCTCGACTGGAAGACGCAGTTTCAGCAAGATGTCACAGAGCAGTGGACTCGCGCCCATGCGATAGCAACCAATTACCGCATGCCCGGGGGAACTCAACACGAAACAGAAGAAACGAGAGGCACTCTCCGTGTGGAAGAAGACGCTCAAGGCGAAGAACAGGGCTGATCCCGGGTACCGCGTTCTGAAACGAGCGTACAACACGCTGCGTCGCACTCGCAGCAAGTCGCTGTCAGCAAGCTGGAGCCATGGTTTGTGCACGAAGGCGAAGTCGAGATTGACGAGCATCCCATCGGCTGTGGGGCCTTTGGGGAAGTCTTTCTAGCGTACTATGAAGAACACACTCAAGTAGTGTCAAGCGCTTGCTCGGTACGAGCGATCGCATGCGCCTCGATTTCCGAAACGAGATTCAGAACTGGTGGGCAGTGAACCACCATCAATATGTGCTCAAGATGTTTGGCGCCTGTGACGTCAGTGATCCGCCGTTCATCGTGTGCGAGTACGCTTCGCATGGAAGTCTCGATTCGTTTCTGCTGAAGATATCGCCAACCACGCACACGTCTGGCGATTGTTGTACGAAGCCGCACAAGGTCTCTGCTTTCTTCACAAGCACAAGATGGTCCACGGGATATCAAGTGCAACAACATTCTTGTGGCAAAAGACGGCCACGCGCGACTCGCCGACTTTGGCATGAGCTTCACTCGAGTCAACTCGGCGACATTGAGCAAGAAGAAGCAGACTGGTGCCATGCGGTGGAAGGCGCCGAGTGCATCGAAGGCGAAAACCCGACGTTTGCGTCCGACTGGTATGCATTTGGCATGTGTGTGCTAGAAGCGGTGTCGGGTCGTGTGCCATGGGCAAGCGTGGTGGATGAGATAGTCGTGATGGACAACGTTCGACGTGGGAAGCTGCCTCCACGCCCAACGAATGTGTCGGAGGATGCGTGGAACCTCATTGCCGCCATGTGCAAGACCGATCCGAAGCAGCGATTGACGGGGAAGGAAGCATTGAGCAAGCTCAGAGGTCTCGCAAACAATATGCTGTAATGGCTGGCGATGATCGTATCGATGCGTGGACTGAACGCCGCATCTCAAGTAGTAGCACCAACCAGACAGACGAGCTCCGGTCCTCACCGAAGTCGTCGTCGCCTCAGTTGTCTGGTACGGACACGCAGCAGGAATTCGAACCATCATACGATGGCATTCCACTGCTGGTGGAGAACATCACGACTGGTACGGATGCGGAGAAGGAGCACGCAGCATGTAAACTTGCGTGCGATGTGGAGGTGAATCAAGTCAAAATCGCCGAGGCAGGTGGCATTCCACCACTGGTGCAGCTCATCACGACTGGCACGGACATGCAAAAGGAGAATGCGACAAGTGCACTTGCAAGCGTTGCGCGCGATGTGGAGGCGAATAGAATCCTGATCGTTGAGGCGGACGGCATTCCACCACTTGTACAGCTCATCACGTCGGGTACGGATATGCAAAAGGAGTACGCAGTCAGTGCGCTTTCGTCTATGGCACGTGACAGCTCGAATCGAGCCAAGATCAGCGAGGTGGGTGGTATTCCACCACTAGTACAGCTGATCACGACTGGCACATACATACAGAAGCAATACGCCACCTTGGCACTCTCCTACCTGGCCCATAATAGCTCGAATCGAGTCGAGATCGCCAAGGAGGGTGGCATTCCACCACTAGTGCAGCTCATCACGACTGGCACGGACGTGCAGAAGGCGAACGCGGCATATGCACTAGGAAACCTTGCATGTAATGTGGAGGCGAATCAAGTCGAGATCGGTGAGGCAGGTGGTATTCAACCACTAGTGCAGCTCATCACATCGGGTACGGACATGCAGAAGCAGTACGCAGCCTTTGCGCTGGGAAACGTTGCGTGCGATGTGGAAGTGAATCAAATCACGATCGACGAGGTAGAGGGCATTCCACCGCTAGTGCAGCTGATCGCGTCGGGTACGGACATGCAGAAGGAGTACGCTGCCAGTGCACTTTCCTACCTGGCATATGATAGCTCGAATCGAGTCAAGATCGGCGACGCAGGTGGGGTTCCACCACTAGTGCAGCTCATCGCGACTGGCACGGACGTGCAGAAGGAGAACGCCGCCTTTGCACTTGGAAACCTTGCGTGCGATATGGAGGTGAATCAAGTCAAGATCGCCAATGAGGGTGGCATTCCACCCCTCGTGCAGCTCATCACGACTGGCACGGACATGCAGAAGCGGCACGCGGCGTATGCACTTGCAAACATTGTGTGCAATACAATGGTAAATCAAATCAAGGTCGCCGATGCGGGTGGCATTCCACCACTGGTGCAGCTAATCACGTCTGGCACATATATGCAGAAGCAATACGCCATCTTGGCACTTTCCTACCTGGCACATATTTGGTCGAATCGAGTCAAGATCGGCAAGGCGGGTGGCATTGTACCACTAGTACAACTCATCAGGTCTGGTACATACATGCAGAAGCAGAACGCCACCTTGGCACTTTCCTACCTGGCACATGATAGCTCGAATCAAGTCAAGATCGCCGAGGCGGGTGGTATTCCACCGCTAGTGCAGCTCATCACGTCGGGCACGGACGTGCAGAAGGAGTACGCTGCCAGTGCACTTTCCTACCTGGCACATGATAGCTCGAATCGAGTCAAGATCGGCGACGTAGGTGGGGTTCCACCACTAGTGCAGCTCATAAGGACTGGCACGGACGTCCTGAAAGAGTACGCTGCGAGTACGCTTTCCTACCTGGCACATTTTTCGTCCAATCAAGTCAAGATCGCCGAGGCCGGTGGCATTCCACCACTAGTGCAGCTCATTACGACAGGCACGGACGTGCTGAAGGAGTATGCTGCCAGTGCACTATCCTACCTACCTGGCACGTGATAGCTCGAATCGAGTCAAGATTGGAGACGCAGGTGGGGTTCCGCCACTGGTGCAGCTCGTCACGACTGGCACGGACGTGCAGAAGGACTACGCAGCATGTGCACTTTCCTACCTTGCACATATTTGGTCGAATCGAGTCAAGATTGGCGACGCAGGTGGGCTTCCGCCACTGGTGCAGCTCGTCACGACCGGTACGGATCTGCAGAAGAAGTATGCTGCGAGTGCACTCTCTCAGCTGGCACGTGATAGCTCGAATCGAGTCAAGATCGGCGACGCAGGTGGGCTTCCGCCACTGGTGCAGCTCGTCACGACCGGCACGGATCTGCAGAAGAAGTATGCTGCGAGTGCACTCTCTCAGCTGGCACGTGATAGCTCGAATCGAGTCAAGATCGGCGACGCAGGTGGGCTTCCGCCACTGGTGCAGCTCGTCACGACCGGCACGGATCTGCAGAAGAAGTATGCTGCGAGTGCACTCTCTCAGCTGGCACGTGATAGCTCGAATCAAGTCAAGATCGGCGACGCAGGTGGGGTTCCGCCACTGGTGCAGCTCATCACGACTGGCACGGATCTGCAGAAGAAGTATGCTGCGAGTGCACTTTCTTACCTGGCACGTGATAGCTCGAGTCGAGTCAAGATCGGCGACGCAGGTGGGGTTCCGCCACTGGTGCAGCTCATCACGACTGGCACGGACATGCAGATGGAGTACGCGAAACTAGCACTTCGCAAAGTTGCGCGCGATGTCGATGTGCGAGAATTCCCCGGTATGTCCAAGTCTCTTCCCGATGAAGTCCATAGGCAGGGTGTGCAGTTCCGTTTCGAACGTCTGTTTAAGTAGCCTATTCTTCGGTGAGTTTCACTTGGGGGTAGAAGCTGTGGAATCCTACGTGCGAGCAAATGGAAGTGGCGATGCATCTCGTCCAGAAGCGCCATGCGAAACGAGGCGTGGAACTCACGTCGTCTGATGTCCTGCGTGAGTATTGACAGCTGCTCGATGACTTCCACCAGTGCTGGAGGCACAGCAGGATACCGTCTTCGAGATGTCACGGCGGCGCTTCAAGGCGTTTCCTGAAGCTTGGTCGGCAATAGGCGTGAGCCAGAGCAGAGAAACGGAGAACGGGAACAAGCTGAAAGCAGATCATCAGACACTGTACCTCTCGCGCTGCTCTACTGCTTGGACACACAATCGGCTACCTGGTGGCGGCTCACAGGCGACACATGGGCGAATTGAAATCGCAGCCATGAGGGTGCTTCACCTGCGGAATGTCACGAAACCGACGCCGGCACAACAGCTCCAGCGAACGCGTTCGTGCGCTCGTACACTGCGTGGGTACTTCACCGAAACGGACTCTAGGAGCTCACAAGTGTCATGTAAATGCCTCGTCGATCCATCCCACCGGACAACCAGACAGACACCCAATAGACGATGTCAGATTCTATTCATTCACCCATTCATTCATTGCTAACGAAGTAGCTCGTCCACGATGTGGTTGGACAGAACGTGGTGCGGATCCAGTGCCTCGCGCGCCTGGCGGAACGCGTCCAGCGGGTACCGCTTCGCCAGTCGCTCCCGCATGTGCTGGCGCTCAGCAGCGTCTTCGGGCCACTCGAGCTTGGCCCAGTGCTCGGTGCCCCCAAAGGGCTCCATCATGTCGCGATACAGCGCCACGTAGCGCTCGAAAGCAGACGTGATGGCTCGGCGCTCAACTTCATCGGCCGTCGGCAGGTACATGATGATGCCCACCCAGCAGAACAACTGGCTCGGGTTGTACGCGCTCGACGCGGGGCTCAGCGACGACGAGCTGCGCGCCGTCCACCGCTGCTCGATCGGCGCCGGCGCCGGGACGCCGGAAGCCTCGATCCGCTGCATGAGCGTCTCTACAAAGTCAATGTCGAGCGTGCCGGCGGTCGGGAACGCCACCTCTTGCACGTGCTGCTGGCCGCCGCAGTCGAAGCCAATGATGTCGGTCGAGAGCCCCACTCGGAATCCCTGATTGCGCAGCCAAAACTGCTTCTCCGCCTGGTTCACGCGCGCAACGTGGTCGCGATCCAGTGGTCGAAGCTCGAGCAAGCGGTCGCGCAGCGTCGTGAAGCCCCACGAGAGGTAGTCGGGGTCGTGGCGGCCCTGCGTCAGCTCCAGGTACAGCTCTCTGGGCGCCTGCATCTGCTCGTCGGTGAACGGCGGCGGTGGAAACGCGTCGCCCGCGGCTGCTGCCTGCGCCTGCTCTGGCGTGATGCGCTGGCACTGCACGACGACGACGGCATCAGTGCCTGGGATCCACATGTACCGCAGGTGCTGGAACTCCTTCAGCCACTGCGCGTGGTGCTGCCGGACGTCCGCCATCGTCGTCACGATGGTGCGCTCTGCGAGGTGATACGTCGGCACGCACTGCAGCTTGAGCTTGGTTACGACGCCGAGCGCGCCGAGTCCGCACTTGGCGAGCGCGAAGAGCTCGGGATTCTGCGACGCGCTCAGCGTCAGACGTCCCTGCGCGGGCGTCACAATCTCCATCTCGACGACGTGGTCGTCGATCGGCGGGATCGCCGCGCCTGTGCCGTGGCTGCCCGCCGCATCATCCTTTGAGAGCTGAAGACTGTTCACAACATAGTGTGGTGTTCTGCATTGCGACCATACAGAACACCAATGAAGTGAGAAGGGATCGCCGACACAGGTCAGGGCACATGAAGTCCAAAGCGATTCATCGATTCATCGCGCTGGTCTCGCGGCTCCAAAACAAAACGGCTTCTCCCAACAGAGGTACTGTACAATAGTCAACGCTACAAGTGTCTAGTGTCACCTAAATGTGTGGTGAACCTGTGCCACACAGCCCACAACCTGCCGCTTTAATCCATGTAGGGTTTTTCATGGGTCCACCAAGTGATGCCTCTGATACAGAACCGCTTCCTTTTTTTTCCCTGGTCGATGACTGTGCGCATGCATGCTATGGCGAACCACGAGGACTTCACATCGTGCGACCGCTTCCGTCTGGTCTTCTAACTGAGGCAGTCTGGTCTTCTGGCTGAGGCAGTCTGGTCTTCTGGCTGAGAGCCTGAGGGCTTCCATTCGACAGTCACGGCACGTCCTCCCATGGCGACCGCCTTGGCCGTCAGTGGACTGCTCAAGGCCACGTATGACTGTTGCGTGGCTGTGAAAGACAACCAGCAGTTGCTGCTGCGCGTGCACAGTCGACTCCAAGATCTCTTCTCAGAGCTCGAGCGGCATGCAAAACGCGGCGTGGATCTCACGTCGACTGATGTGTTGCGAAGGTATCGACAGCTGCTCGACGACTTCCACCACTTTCTCGAGCGACAGCAACGCAAGAAACTCGTGTACCGCATCTTCGCGCAACGTCGTATATGCGACCGCGTGGAGCAGTTTCATGAAGAGATCGATCAGTTCTTTCGCGTCCTCACGCTGACGATGGGAGCTGAAATCGTGGAGTTCAAGCAGCAATTTCTCGACTGGAAGACGCAGTTTCAGCAAGATGTCACAGAGCAGTGGACTCGCGCCCATGCGATAGCAACCGATCATGTCACGCTCTGCGCGAACTCAACACGAACCAGAAGAAACGAGAGGCGCTCTCCGTGTGGAAGAAGACGCTCAATGAGGAGGACACGGCGGATCCCGGGTACCGCGTCGTGGATCGAGCGTACAACACGCTGCTTCGTCACTCGCAGCAAGTCGCTGTCAGCAAGCTGGAGCCATGGTTTGTGCACGAAGGAGAAGTCGAGGTTGACGAGCATCCCATCGGCTGTGGGGCGTTTGGAGAAGTCTTTCTCGGATACTATGAAGAACACACAAGTAGTGGTCAAGCGCTTGCTCGGTACGAGCGATCGCATGCGCCTCGATTTCCGAAACGAGATTCAGAACTGGTGGGCAGTGAACCACCATCAGTTTGTGCTCAAGATGTTTGGCGCCTGTGACGTCAGTGATCCGCCGTTCATCGTGTGCGAGTACGCTTCGCATGGAAGTCTCGAGTCGTTTCTGGAAGAAGATGTCGCCAACCACGCACAGTCTGGCGATTGTTGTTCGAAGCCGCACAAGGTCTCTGCTTTCTTCACAAGCACAAGATGGTCCACGGGGATATCAAGTGCAACAACATTCTTGTGGCAAAAGACGGCCACGCGCGACTCGCCGACTTTGGCATGAGCTTCACTCGAGTCAACTCGGCGACATTGAGCAAGAAGAAGCAGACTGGTGCCATGCGGTGGAAGGCGCCGAGTGCATAGAAGGCGAAAACCCGACGTTTGCGTCCGACTGGTATGCCTTTGGCATGTGTGTGCTGGAAGCGGTGTCGGGCCGTGTGCCATGGGCAAACGTGGTGGATGAGATAGTCGTGATGGACAACGTTCGACGTGGGAAGCTGCCTCCACGCCCAACGAATGTATCGGAGGACACATGGAACCTCATTGCCGCCATGTGCAAGACCGATCCGAAGCAGCGATTGACGGGGAAGGACGCATTGAGCAAGCTCAGTGGTCTCGCAAGCAATGCATTCGTTAGCAATGAGCCAATCCATGCGTGGACTGAACGCCACATCTCAAGTAGTAGCAACAACCAGACAGACGAACTCCCGTCATCACCGAAGTCGTCGTCGCCTCAGTTGTCTGGTACGGACATGCAGCAGGAATTCGAAGCATCATACAATGACATTCACAGCTGCTGGAGAACATCACGACTGGTACTGACGCGGAGAAGGAGCACGCGGCGTATGCACTTGGAAACGTTGCGTGCGACATGGAGGTGAATCAAGTCACGATCGCCGAGGTGGACGGCATTCCACCGCTAGTGCAGCTCATCACGAATGGCACGGACATGCAGAAGCGGCACGCGGCGTATGCACTTGCAAGCATTGCGTGCGACGTGGAGGTGAATCGAGTCAAGATCGCCGAGGCGAATGGCATTCCACCACTAGTGCAGCTCATCACGTCGGGTACGGACATGCAGAAGGAGTATGCGACTAGTGCACTCGGAAACATTGCGTCCGATGTGGAGGTGAATCGAGTCCAGATCGCCAAGGCGGGTGGTATTCCACCACTGGTGCAGCTTATTACCGCTGGTATGGAGATGCAGAAGGCGAACGCGGCACGTGTACTTTTCTACCTGGCACATGATTTCAGGATTAGCGACAGGATCGCCGAGGAGGCTGGTATTCCACGTCTCGTGCAGCTCATCAGGTCGGGTACTGACATTGAAAAAGAGTGTGCGGCACTGGTACTTCGCAACCTTGCGACTCTGGTGGTTGATCGAGTCAAGATCGCCGAGGCGGGTGGCATTCCACCACTAGTGGAACTGATTAGATCGGGTACGGACATGCAGAAGGTGTTCGCAGCGCAGGCACTTGGTAACGTCGGACGCGATGTGGAGGCGAATCATGACAAAATCGCCGACGCAGGTGGCATTCTAGCACTAGAACAACTCATGATGACTGGTACAGACATGCAGAAGAATTACGCGCGAGTGGCTCTTGAGTTTGCGCGAAAACCGTCTTCCACGGACTCCCTTCCCGGACGCCTTCCTGACCGCTTAGCAATCACTAGAGTCAAGAACGCGTAACCAGTCTCGGCTGTAAGAAGTAACGGAATCCAATTGGTGGAGATCACATGAATGACTGTCCCCCACGGTTCGCTGTCTCATGCTGATCACTTTGCTGACATTTCCGGTGACGGAACGGCACACATGGCGCCGGATATGAACAGTAGTCTCCACATTCGAAGATGGTGTGTGAGATTTTAGATGTCTGAACGCAAGGCATCAGCTCGTTCGGTGCGTGCTTTCGAGAAGATCCTGCAGCCATCATCATACAAGGCGAGCGACAGCGAAGCTACGCCGACACAGCCTGCCCACTGGTGTTGCGCGTCTATTCGTGGTTAGTCTCTAACTTGTCTCACCACTCGTGCGCTCGAGAAGCAGCACGTCAGAGACACATAGCTAGAGGAATGTGAAGAATGTTGGGCTGATCGGAACCATGCATTGAAAGAATTATGTCGGAAGTTTGCCAAGTAGTACATGGTGATCCACATGCACATTTCGCCGAAGTAGTTCGGGTGCCGGCCGCAGTGGTAGCTGCTCGCGACGGTCGGCTCGCGATCTTGCGCTTTCTCTATTGCCTGTGACGCGCAGGTGCTCGTCTCCCGCAATATACGTCGCGGCGGCGCTTGGTCATCTCGACGTCGTTCGTTTCCTGCATCTCCAAGCCAAGATGGATGCACGACGTTGGCTATGAGCCAGATCGCAGCTAACGAACACCTAATGGACACCTCGCTGTCGTGCAGTCTTTCCACTGACAGCGATCAGAAGGAGCGACCATAAACGCAATGGACCTCGCAGCGGCTTTAGGACATCTCGGTTCGCTTCACACGCATCGTCGCGAGGGCTGCACTGTCGCTCCAATTGACCGAGCGATGAAGTACCGGGTGTGGACACGACCGTGCGTCGCGTTTCTCTCGGTGAGGCGCAAGGATCGCAGCAACGGACACGGCAACCAGTGGGCAACAAACGCTCCACTCGTGGTGTCTTGCTTCCGATCAACGCGGCTCGCAGCCGGTTGTCATGTGAAGTCGAGAGGCCGATCGCTTGATCAAGTTCTGGGTCCTCCGAGCGTATCCATCAACCGATTTGCCTCAAGCTACAGGCGTACGCTCGATTTGTCGCTGGCAATTTACACGCGTTGCGCACGTCGTCTGCAGTCGTTGGTGTACTGCTTGCCCCACTCATACCAACCTGAGCATCATGCGTTCGAGTCATGCTGGTGAAAGGATCTGACTGACATGGATCACGCTTGGTGTATTTCTCTCGAAACTGCAATACCTGCTTGGCGTATCCTGATCGGCATCGCTTGGGTGACAGCAACATGGCGACCGCAAGTGTCGCGTCCGTCGCCATGTGGTCGTTGCTCACGGACGACGGTGCAGCCACGATGCCATGAGAGGAGAGACGCACCCTTCCGCTTTGTGCTACGCGAGTTGCTGCGTCAGTCATCGGACGATCTTGCGCTGTGACCGGCAAGCGCATGGATCGTCGACACAGGCTCCCGCGCCCGTGTGCTTGTCGCAGTCACTAAGGCGCTCGACGCCGCTTCGTACATCATCGCGCGCGTGCTATTCACAAGCGATCTTGACGACCTGGTCAGCGACGTCACGACGCTGTCAGTGGCGTGCCAGAGCACGACGTTCACCAGCAGATCCGTGGCGGTTGCGCTGCTGGCCGTATCCATCGGCTCCAGCGAGATGCCGAGCCCGATCCACGCGGACACGCCATCTGCAGTCCTTTCACTAGCGTGAGAGCGATGGAAGATGCAGCGAAGGGAACGGGATAGCTCCCACCGCTGCTGAACGATCAAGACGATACCGTCTTCGTGATGTCGCGCAGCACCGACATACGAATCCACCGAAGAATGAATCGTCGGCGCTCCAAGGCGATGCCCACATTCGATTGACAGTCGAAGAGCGCGTGTCCTCTGTCTTCGAGGACCGCTGCCTTTCCACGGCACAATCACAGCATGCTCGTGCGTGAGCTCGCGGCTGAGCGCTTAGTCGACACGCTTGCAGTGTGCGTCTCGTGACAGCTGGCGCTGCAGCAGCGTTGAGCTGAGGATCTGGTCGAGTCGCAGGTTCTCCACTGGGACCGCGAGGTCTGCAAGCTCTTTAACTCACTTACCAGTCCGCAAAGTGGGGCTCGCGGTACTTTAACTCACTTACCAGTCCGCAAAGTGGGGCTCGCGGTACGCCGCATGAGCTGCTGCTCCGACGGTACGCCGCCCTTCATCCACTTTACTTGCTAGAGGCAATCGTGCAAGACGCCACTCACTCGGAGCAGCATCACTCGCTACTGTATCACGTACTGGTGGATCTCGTGGAGTTCGTCACACTGCCCGAGTGTGCGTGTCACGGTGCGTCCGACAGTCAAAACACACTACACAAACCGACTGCTTGACTCCCACATCGACAAGAGTGTACGAATGCAGACTGAGATCACAAGCAAGTGGCTCGTTCGGTTTTGATGTACTACACTTCGCACCATCGCATCGACGTTGAAGCAGAAGTGAGAGATCGAGCGCTGGACCTTATCGCGACGATTGCGTGTCTCTCATAATCGAGGCGATCACAGTACAATTAGCGCTTCCGTCGGTTGTCACCAGCATCGCATCCACTGCGTCTGACGCACAGGAGGACTCGCTGTCACTGGAGCTCGCTTGTACGCTGCAGATCAAGCGATCTCGTCCATGCGGAAGCGGTCGAGAGCAAGCCTCAGATGCTACCATTGCAGTTGAATTCTCTTCTCGTTGAACTGCTCCACACCAACTACTACAGCCACGTCGTGCCCAAAGTTCAGTGGCGCACATGAATCGTGTTACACGATGAGTTCGTCGATAAATTAGAACATTGTTGCCAGTACAGTGTTGTGCGATCATACAGACTGGGATTCCACCAAATCTTTGAACTAACGTTTGTATGCAGCCCACCTCACTGTGCATATTTTTCACGACCAACTTCAAAATGATTCACCTCATTTTCTTTCCACACGCGGGCCCTGAGACCTTCCATTTCTCCATCTACTTCTTCCAGCTCACGTCCTCCCATGGAGACCGCCTTGGCCGTCAGTGGACTGCTCAAGTCCACGTATGACTGTTGCGTGGCTGTGAAAGACAACCAGAGGTTGCTGCTGCGCGTGCACAGTCGACTCCAAGATCTCTTCTCAGAGCTCGAGCGGCATGCAGAACGCGGCGTGGATCTCACGTCGACCGATGTGCTGCGAAGGTATCGACAGCTGCTCGACGACTTCCACCACTTTCTCGAGCGACAGCAACGCAAGAAACTCGTGTACCGCATCTTCGCGCAACGTCGTATATGCGACCGCGTGGAGCAGTTTCATGAAGAGATCGATCAGTTCTTTCGCGTCCTCACGCTGGCGATGGGAGCTGATATCGTGGAGTTCAAGCAGCAATTTCTCGACTGGAAGACGCAGTTTCAGCAAGATGTCACAGAGCAGTGGACGCGCGCCCATGCGATAGCAACCGATCATGTCACGCTACTGCGCGAACTCAACACGAACCAAAAGAAACGAGAGGCGCTCTCCGTGTGGAAGAAGACGCTCAATGAGGAGGACACGGCGGATCCCGGGTACCGCGTCGTGGATCGAGCGTACAACACGCTGCTTCGTCACTCGCAGCAAGTCGTTGTCAGCAAGCTAGAGCCATGGTTTGTGCACGAAGGAGAAGTCGAGGTTGATGAGCATCCCATCGGCTGTGGCGCCTTTGGGGAAGTCTTTCTAGCGTACTATGAAGAACACACTCAAGTAGTGGTCAAGCGCTTGCTTGGTGCGAGCGATCGCATGCGCCTCGATTTCCGAAACGAGATTCAGAACTGGTGGGCCGTGAACCACCATCAGTTTGTGCTCAAGATGTATGGCGCCTGCGACGTCAGTGATCCGCCGTTCATCGTGTGCGAGTACGCTTCGCATGGAAGTCTCGAGTCGTTTCTGCAAGAAGATGTCGCCAACCACACACAGGTCTGGCGATTGTTGTTCGAAGCCGCACAAGGTCTGCTTTCTTCACAAACACAAGATGGTCCACGGGGATATCAAGTGCAACAACATTCTCGTGGCAAAAGACGGCCACGCGCGACTCGCCGACTTTGGCATGAGCTTCACTCGAGTCAACTCGGCGACATTGAGCAAGAAGAAGCAGACTGGTGCCATGCGGTGGAAGGCGCCTGAGTGCATAGAAGGCGAAAATCCGACGTTTGCGTCCGACTGGTATGCCTTTGGCATGTGTGTGCTGGAAGCGGTGTCGGGCCGTGTGCCATGGGCAAACGTGGTGGATGAGATAGTCGTCATGGACAACGTTCGACGTGGGAAGCTGCCTCCACGCCCAACGAATGTATCGGAGGATACATGGAACCTCATTGCCGCCATGTGCAAGACCGATCCGAAGCAGCGATTGACGGGGAAGGACGCATTGAGCAAGCTCAGAGGTCTCGCAAACAATGTACCGGTTGGCGATGAGCCTATCGATGCGTGGCCTGAACTCCGCTTCTCAAGTAGAAGCAACAACCAGACAGACGAGCTCCCGTCCTCACCGAAGTCGTCGTCGCCTCAGTTGTCTGGTACGGAGATACAGAAGGAATTCGTACCATCATACGATGATATTCCACTGCTGGTGGAGCACATCACGACTGGTACCGACGCGGAGAAGGAACACGCAGCATATACACTTGGAAAGTTTGCGTGCGACGTGGAGGTGAATCGAGTTATGATCGCCGAGGCGGGTGGCATTCCACCACTGGTTCAGCTCATCAAGTATGGAACGGACGTGCAGAAAGAGAACGCAGCCTTCGCACTTGGAAACCTTGCGTGCAATCTGGAGGCAAATCAAGTCAAGATCGCCGAAGCCGGTGGCATTCCGCCACTCGTGCAGCTCATTAAGTATGGAACGGACATGCAGAAGGACCACGCTACCAAGGCACTTGCCGTTGTGGCGTTCCGTGTACAGAAGAATCAAGTTATGATTGCCGAAGCCGGCGGCATTTCACCACTGGTACAGCTCATCAAGTCTGGAACGGACATGCAGAAGGAGCACGCTACCGAGGCACTTGCAGCAGTGGCGTTCGGTGTAGAGAAGAATCGAGTTATGATCGCAGAAGCCGGTGGCATTCCACCACTCGTGCAGCTCATCAAGTCTGGTACGGACATACAAAAGCAGTGCGCTGCCGATGCACTTGCAGCACTGGCGTCCGGTGTACAGATGAATCGAGTCGCGATCGCCGAGGGGGTGGCATTCCACCACTGGTTCAGCTCATCAAGTCAGGAACGGGCATGCAAAAGCAGTGCGCTGCCGATGCACTTGCAGCAGTGGCGTGCGGTGTAGAGATGAATCGAGTTATGATCGCCGAAGCCGGTGGCATTCCGCCACTCGTGCAGCTCATTAAGTATGGAACGGACATGCAGAAGGACCACGCTACCAAGGCACTTGCCATTGTGGCGTTCCGTGTAGAGATGAATCGAGTTATGATCGCCGAAGCCGGTGGCATTCCACCACTGATTCAGCTCGTCAAGTTTGGAACAGACATGCAGAAGCAGTACGCGAGATGTGTACTTGACGAAATTGCTGAAGATCCCGGTTTATGCGAAGCTTTTCCTGATGAACTTCGTCAGTACTATGATCATCGGTGCACGCTTTCCTGACCGCTCAGCAATCACTTGTGTCGAGTACACGTAACGCCGCATGTGCACTTGGAAACCTTGCGTACAGTGTGAAGCCAAATAATGTTAAGCTCGCCGAAGCCGGTGGCATTCCGCCACTGGTGCAGCTCATCAAGTCTGGAACGGCCATGCAGAAGGAGTATGCCGCCTACACACTGTTTTTTCCTCCATGTATGTTTAGCTTGTACTTGAAGTGAGTCTGTACGTACTCCACAATACTGAAGACATCATTAAGGCCCCCAGTTGACAACGTTTCTCATGACAGTGATCAATCTTCAGTGAGCAGCACGTCCCCACTGGATCAACCAACTCCTCGGTCTTTTGTTCGTACTCCTACATTGCCACAGTCTCTACGATCAATGGCAGCAGCGACGTGACAGTGTCTTCAACGCCACATGAGTGATCGGACGAGAAATGGCGACGCAACCAAGCATGAAGGTATTGCGGCTGACTCAGCCGTACTCAGCCGGGCTGAGTACGTGTGGCGAGGGAGTGACCCAGCTACCGCCATCTCATCGGGTTTGTTTCGCAGTAGAGCACGTTTAAATAGTCTGGCTCATGCTGACTCCCTCGTCGTCTTTCACATTCGCTTTCTCTCTCTCTCACTCTTCTCGCTCACATACGCGCAAGAACATCGTCTTGACCAAGTCAAAAGACCGCATTTCAGAGCTGAAGCGTTGTGCGAGGCGGGGCGTGGATTTCACGTCGTCTGAAATATAGACAGCTGCTCGACGACTTGACCACTGCTGAAGGCACAACATGATACCGTCTTCGAGATGTCACCGAGCAATCGTCGGCTCTTGAGGTGTTTCCTGAACCTCAATCGGCAGTAGACGCGAGCTAGAGCAGCGAAAGATGCTGAGTAGTATCGAAGAATTGGAATCCAAGCTGGAAGCAGATCATCAGACGCCCTGCCGCTCGGAGAGCGAGACGCGCTGCTTTGATCGTTTGTTGCAGTGGCGTCTCTTGAGCGGATGTTGAGTTTTAAAAAGCCCTGAAGCTTGGAAGACTCAATAGACGAAGCCAGATTATATGCATTCATTCATTCATTCCAGACAAAGTAGCTCGTCCACAATGTGGTTCGACATAACGTGCTGCGGGTCCAGCGCCTCGCGCGCCTGGCGGAACGCGTCCAGCGGGTACCGCTTCGCCAGTCGCTCCCGCATGCGCTGGCGCTCAGCGGCGTCTTCGGGCCACTCGAGCTTGGCCCAGTGCTCGGTGCCCCCAAACGGTTCCATCATGTCGCGATACAACTCCACGTAGCGCTCGAAAGCAGACGTGATGGCTCGGCGCTCGGCTTCATCGGCCGTCGGCAGGTACATGATGATGCCGACCCAGCAGAACAACTGGCTCGGGTTGTACGCGCTCGACGCGGGGCTCAGCGACGACGAGCTGCGCGCCGTCCACCGCTGCTCGATCGGCGCCGGCGCCGGGACGCCGGCAGCCTCGATCCGCTGCATGAGCGTCTCCACAAAGTCAATGTCGAGCGTTCACGCGTGCAACGTGGTCGCGATCCAGTGGTCCGAGCTCGAGCAAGCGGTCGCGCAGCGTCGTGAAGCGAGAAGTCGGGGTCGTGGCGGCTGCGTCGCTCCAGGTACAGGCGCCTGCAGTGAAGGTGGAGCGTAGTCGGGGTCGTGGCGGCCCTGCGTCAGCTCCAGGTACAGCTCTCTGGGCGCCTGCATCTGCTCGTCGGCGGTGAACGGCGGCGGTGGAAACGCGTCGCCCGCGGCTGCTGCCTGCGCCTGCTCTGGCGTGATGCGCTGGCACTGCACGACGACGACGGCATGAGTGCCTGGGATCCACATGTAGCGCAGGTGCTGGAACTCCTTCAGCCACTGCGCGTGGTGCTGCCGGACCTCCGCCATCGTCGTCACGAGCGCCGCGCTCGAGACACCAGCGCACAGGGCTGCCACTGCGGCGCTGCAGATCAACCGATCTCGTCGCTTCGGCGGCGATCAAGAGCAAGCCTCTGAAGTCTCTCCTCTTCTTGTTGAACTGCCCCGACCAACTACAGTACCCAATTTGTACTGTACAACAGTAATCAGTGAGAAGGGATCGTTGACACACGTCAGGGAACATGAAGGCCCAAGCGGTTCATGGTGCTCGTCTCGCGGCTCCAAAACAAAACGGTTTCTCCACAACAAGGTACAATAGTCAACGCTACGAGTGTCTAGTGTCACCTAAACTGTGTGGTGAACCTGTGCCACACAGCCCACAACCTGCCGCTTTAATCCATGTAGGGTTTTTCATGGGTCCACCAAGTGATGCCTCTGATACAGAACCGCTTCCTTTTTTTTTCCCTGGTCGATGACTGTGCGCATGCATGCTATGGCGAACCACGAGGACTTCACATCGTGCGACCGCTTCCGTCTGGTCTTCTAACTGAGGCAGTCTGGTCTTCTGGCTGAGGCAGTCTGGTCTTCTGGCTGAGAGCCTGAGGGCTTCCATTTGACAGTCACGGCACGTCCTCCCATGGCGACCGCCTTGGCCGTCAGTGGACTGCTCAAGGCCACGTATGACTGTTGCGTGGCTGTGAAAGACAACAGCAGTTGCTGCTGCGCGTGCACAGTCGACTCCAAGATCTCTTCTCAGAGCTCGAGCGGCATGCAAAACGCGGCGTGGATCTCACGTCGACTGACGTGTTGCGAAGGTATCGACAGCTGCTCGACGACTTCCACCACTTTCTCGAGCGACAGCAACGCAAGAAACTCGTGTACCGCATCTTCGCCAACGTCGTATATGCGACCGCGTGGAGCAGTTTCATGAAGAGATCGATCAGTTCTTTCGCGTCATCACGCTGACGATGGGAGCTGAAATCGTGGAGTTCAAGCAGCAATTTCTCGACTGGAAGACGCAGTTTCAGCAAGATGTCACAGAGCAGTGGACGCGCGCCCATGCGATAGCAACCGATCATGTCACGCTCCTGCGCGAACTCAACACAACCAGAAGAAACGAGAGGCGCTCTCCGTCTGGAAGAAGACGCTCAATGAGGAGGACACGGCTGATCCCGGGTACCGCGTCGTGGATCGAGCGTACAACACGCTGCTGCGTCACTCGCAGCAAGTCGCTGTCAGCAAGCTGGAGCCATGGTTTGTGCACGAAGGAGAAGTCGAGATTGACGAGCATCCCATCGGCTGGGGGCTTTGGGAAGTCTTTCTCGGATACTATGAAGCACTCAAGTAGTGGTCAAGCGCTTGCTCGGTACGAGCGATCGCATGCGCCTCGATTTCCGAAACGAGATTCAGAACTGGTGGGCAGTGAACCACCATCATTTGTGCTCAAGATGTATGGCGCCTGTGACGTCAGTGATCCGCCGTTCATCGTGTGCGAGTACGCTTCGCATGGAAGTCTCGAGTCGTTTCTGCAAGAAGATGTCGCCAACCACACACAGGTCTGGCGATTGTTGTTCGAAGCCGCACAAGGTCTCTGCTTTCTTCACAAACACAAGATGGTCCACGGGATATCAAGTGCAACAACATTCTTGTGGCAAAAGACGGCCACGCGCGACTCGCCGACTTTGGCATGAGCTTCACTCGAGTCAACTCGGCGACATTGAGCAAGAAGAAGCAGACTGGTGCCATGCGGTGGAAGGCGCCGGAGTGCATAGAAGGCGAAAACCCGACGTTTGCGTCCGACTGGTATGCCTTTGGCATGTGTGTGCTGGAAGCGGTGTCGGGCCGTGTGCCATGGGCAAACGTGGTGGATGAGATAGTCGTGATGGACAACGTTCGACGTGGGAAGCTGCCTCCACGCCCAACGAATGTATCGGAGGATCGTGGAACCTCATTGCCGCCATGTGCAAGACCGATCCGAAGCAGCGATTGACGGGGAAGGACGCATTGAGCAAGCTCAGAGGTCTCGCAAACAATGTCGTTGCGATGAGCCTATGGATGCGTGGACTGAACGCCGCTTCTCAAGTAGAAGCAACAACCAGACAGACGAGCCCGACGTCACCGAAGTCATCCTCTCCTCAGTTGTCTGGTACGACATGCAGAAGGAATTCGAACCATCAGACGATGATATCCCACTGCTGGTGGAGAACATCACGACTGGTACTGACGCGGAGAAGGAGCACGCAGCATATATACTTGGCAAGTTTGCGTGCGACGTGGAGGTTAATCGAGTCAAGATCGCCGAGGCAGGTGGCATTCCACCGTTAGTGCAGCTGATCACGTCGGGGACGGACGTGCAGAAAGAGAACGCAGCCTTGCACTTGGAAACCTTGCGTGCAATGTGGAGGCGAATCAAATCACGATCGCCGAGGTGGACGGCATTCCACCGCTAGTGCAGCTCATCACGAATGGCACCGACATGCAGAAGCGGCACGCGGCGTATGCACTTGCAAGCATTGCGTGCGACGTGGAGGTGAATCGAGTCAAGATCGCCGAGGCGAATGGCATTCCACCACTAGTGCAGCTCATCACGTCGGGTCGGACATGCAGAAGGAGTATGCGACTAGTGCACTCGGAAACATTGCGTCCGATGTGGAGGTGAATCGAGTCCAGATCGCCAAGGCGGGTGGTATTCCACCACTAGTGCAGCTTATTACCGCTGGTATGGAGATGCAGAAGGCGAACGCGGCACGTGTACTTTTCTACCTGGCACATGATTTCAGGATTAGCGACAGGATCGCCGAGGAGGCTGGTATTCCACGTCTCGTGCAGCTCATCAGGTCGGGTACTGACATTGAAAAAGAGTGTGCGGCACTGGTACTTCGCAACCTTGCGACTCTGGTGGTTGATCGAGTCAAGATCGCCGAGGCGGGTGGCATTCCACCACTCGTGGAACTATTAGATCGGGTACGGACATGCAGAAGGTGTTCGCAGCGCAGGCACTTGGTAACGTCGGACGCGATGTGGAGGCGAATCATGACAAAATCGCCGACGCAGGTGGCATTCTAGCACTAGAACAACTCATGACGACTGGTACAGACATGCAGAAGAATTACGCGCTAGTGGCTCTTGAGTTTGCGCGAAAACCGTCTTCCACGGACTCCCTTCCGGACGCCTTCCTGACCGCTTAGCAATCACTAGAGTCAAGAACGCGTAACCAGTCTCGGCTGTAAGAAGTAACGGAATCCAATTGGTGGAGATCACATGAATGACTGTCCCCCACGGTTCGCTGTCTCATGCTGATCACTTTCGCTGATGTTTCCGGTGACGGAACGGCACACATGGCGCCGGATATGAACAGTAGTCTCCACATTCGAAGATGGTGTGTGAGATTTTAGATGTCTGAACGCAAGGCATCAGCTCGTTCGGTGCGTGCTTTCGAGAAGATCCTGCAGCCATCATCATACAAGGCGAGCGACAGCGAAGCTACGCCGACACAGCCTGCCCACTGGTGTTGCGCGTCTATTCGTGGTTAGTCTTAACTTGTCTCACCACTCGTGCGCTCGAGAAGCAGCACGTCAGAGACACATAGCTAGAGGAATGTGAAGAATGTTGGGCTGATCGGAACCATGCATTGAAAGAATTATGTCGGAAGTTTGCCAAGTAGTACATGGTGATCCACATGCACATTTCGCCGAAGTAGTTCGGGTGCCGGCCGCAGTGGTAGCTGCTCGCGACGGTCGGCTCGCGATCTTGCGCTTTCTCTATTGCCTGTGACGCGCAGGTGCTCTTCTCCCGCAATAACTCGCGGCGGCGCTTGGTCATCTCGACGTCGTTCGTTTCCTGCATCTCCAACGCCAAGATGGATGCACGACGTTGGCTATGAGCCAGATCGCAGCTAACGAACACCTAATGGACACCTCGCTGTCGTGCAGTCTTTCCACTGACAGCGATCAGAAGGACGACCATAAACGCAATGGACCTCGCAGCGGCTTTAGGACATCTCGGTTCGCTTCACACGCATCGTCGCGAGGGCTGCACTGTCGCTCCAATTGACCGAGCGATGAAGTATCGGGTGTGGACACGACCGTGCGTCGCGTTTCTCTCGGTGAGGCGCAAGGATCGCAGCAACGGACACGGCAACCAGTGGGCAACAAACGCTCCACTCGTGGTGTCTTGCTTCCGATCAACGCGGCTCGCAGCCGGTTGTCATGTGAAGTCGAGAGGCCGATCGCTTGATCAAGTTTCTGGGTCCTCCGAGCGTATCCATCAACCGATTTGCCTCAAGCTACAGGCGTACGCTCGATTTGTCGCTGGCAATTTACACGCGTTGCGCACGTCGTCTGCAGTCGTTGGTGTACTGCTTGCCCCACTCATACCAACCTGAGCATCATGCGTTCGAGTCATGCTGGTGAAAGGATCTGACTGACATGGATCATCGCTTGGTGTATTTCTCTCGAAACTGCAATACCTGCTTGGCGTATCCTGATCGGCATCGCTTGGGTGACAGCAACATGGCGACCACAAGTGTCGCGTCCGTCGCCGTGGTCGTTGCTCACGGACGACGGTGCAGCCACGATGCCATGAGAGGAGAGACGCACCCTTCCGCTTTGTGCTACGCGAGTTGCTGCGTCAGTAATCGGACGATCTTGCGCTGTGACCGGCAAGCGCATGGCTCGTCGACACGGCTCCCGCGCCCGTGTGCTTGTCGCAGTCACTAAGGCGCTCGACGCCGCTTCGTACATCATCGCGCGCGTGCTACTCACAAGCGATCTTGACGACCTGTCAGCGACGTCGCGACGCTGTCGGTGGCGTGCCAGAGCACGACGTTCACCAGTAGATCCGTGGCGGTTGCGCTGCTGGCCGTATCCATCGGCTCAGCGAGACGCCGAGCCCGATCACGCGGACACGCCATCTGCAGTCCTTTCACTAGCGTGAGAGCGATGGAAGATGCAGCGAAGGGAACGGGATAGCTCCCACCGCTGCTGAAGGATCAAGACGATGCCGTCTTCGTGATGTCGCGCGGCACCTAGACATACGAATCCACCGGGGATTGAATCGTCGGTACGCCAAGGCGCTGCCCACATTCGATTGACAGTCGCAGAGCGCGTGTCCTCTGCCTTCGAGGACCGCTGCCTTGTTCACGGCACAATCACAGCATGCTCGTGCGTGAGCTCGCGGCTGAGCGCTTAGTCGACACGCTTGCAGTGTGCGTCTCGTGACAGCTGGCGCTGCAGCAGCGTTGAGCTGAGGATCTGGTCGAGTCGCAGGTTCTCCACTGGGACCGCGAGGTCTGCAAGCTCTTTAACTCACTTACCAGTCCGCAAAGTGGGGCTCGCGGTACGCCGCATGAGCTGCTGCTCCGACGGTACACCGCCCTTCATCCACTTTACTTGCTAGAGGCAATCGTGCAAGACGCCACTCACTCGGAGCAGCATCACTCGCTACTGTATCACGTACTGGTGGATCTCGTGGAGTTCGTCACACTGCCCGAGTGTGCGTGTCACGGTGCGTCCGACAGTCAAAACACACTACACAAACCGACTGCTTCGCTCCCTTATCGACAAGAGTGTGCGAATGCAGGCTGAGATCGCAAGCAAGTGGCTCGTTCGGTTTCTATGCACTACATTTTGCACCATCGCATCGACGTTGAAGAAGAAGTGAGAGATCGAGCGCTGGACCTTATCGCGACGATTGCGTGTCTCTCATGATCGAGGCGATCACAGTACGATTAGCGCTTCCGTCGGTTGTCACCAGCATCGCATCCACTGCGTCTGACGCACAGGAGGACTCGCTGTCACTGGAGCTCGCTTGTACGCTGCAGATCAAGCGATCTCGTCCATGCGGAAGCGGTCGAGAGCAAGCCTCAGATGCTACCATTGCAGTTGAATTCTCTTCTCGTTGAACTGCTCCACACCAACTACTACAGCCACGTCGTGCCCAAAGTTCAGTGGCGCACATGAATCGTACACATGAGTTCGTCGATAAATTCGAACATTGTTGCCAGTACACTAGTGTGCGATCATACAGACTGGGATTCCACCAAATCTTTGAACTAACCTTTGTATGCAGCCCACCTCACTGTGCATATTTTTCACGACCAACTTCAAATGATTCACCTCATTCTCTTTCCACACGCGGGCCCAGAGATCTTCCATTTCTCATCTCTTCTTCCAGCTCACATCCTCCCATGGAGACTGCCTTGGCCGTCAGTGGACTGCTCAAGTCCACGTATGACTGTTGCGTGGCTGTGAGAACAACCAGAGGTTGCTGCTGCGCGTGCACAGTCGACTCCAAGATCTCTTCTCAGAGCTCGAGCGGCATGCAGAACGCGGCGTCGATCTCACGTCGACTGACGTGTTGCGAAGGTATCGACAGCTGCTCGACGACTTCCACCACTTTCTCGAGCGACAGCAACGCAAGAAACTCGTGTACCGCATCTTCGCGCAACGTCGTATATGCGACCGCGTGGAGCAGTTTCATGAAGAGATCGATCAGTTCTTTCGCATCCTCACGCTGACCATGGGAGCTGATATCGTGGAGTTCAAGCAGCAATTTCTCGACTGGAAGACGCAGTTTCAGCAAGATGTCACAGAGCAGTGGACTCGCACCCATGCGATAGCAACCGATCATGTCACGCTCTGCGCGAACTCAACACGAACCAAAAGAAACGAGAGGCGCTCTCCGTGTGGAAGAAGACGCTCAATGAGGAGGACACGGCGATCCCGGGTACCGCGTCGTGGATCGAGCGTACAACACGCTGCTTCGTCACTCGCAGCAAGTCGCTGTCAGTAAGCTAGAGCCATGGTTTGTGCACGAAGGAGAAGTCGAGATTGACGAGCATCCCATCGGCTGTGGGGCGTTTGGAGAAGTCTTTCTCGGATACTATGAAGAACACACTCAAGTAGTGGTCAAGCGCTTGCTTGGTGCGAGCGATCGCATGCGCCTCGATTTCCGACATGAGATTCAGAACTGGTGGGCCGTGAACCACCATCAGTTTGTGCTCAAGATGTATGGCGCCTGTGACGTCAGTGATCCGCCGTTCATTGTGCGAGTACGCTTCACATGGAAGTCTCGAGTCGTTTCTGCAAGAAGATGTCGCCAACCACGCACACGTCTGGCGATTGTTGTTCGAAGCCGCACAAGGTCTCTGCTTTCTTCACAAGCACAAGATGGTCCACGGGGATATCAAGTGCAACAACATTCTCGTGGCAAAAGACGGCCACGCGCGACTCGCCGACTTTGGCATGAGCTTCACTCGAGTCAACTCGGCGACATTGAGCAAGAAGAAGCAGACTGGTGCCATGCGGTGGAAGGCGCCTGAGTGCATAGAAGGCGAAAACCCGACGTTTGCGTCCGACTGGTATGCCTTTGGCATGTGTGTGCTGGAAGCGGTGTCGGGCCGTGTGCCATGGGCAAACGTGGTGGATGAGATAGTCGTGATGGACAACGTTCGACGTGGGAAGCTGCCTCCACGCCCAACGAATGTATCGGAGGATACGTGGAACCTCATTGCCGCCATGTGCAAGACCGATCCGAAGCAGCGATTGACGGGGAAGGACGCATTGAGCAAGCTCAGAGGTCTCGCAAACAATGTACCGGTTGGCGATGAGCCTATTGATGCGTGGACTGAACGCCGCTTCTCAAGTAGAAGCAACAACCAAACAGACGAATTCCCGGCCTCAGCGAAGTCATCCTCTCCTCAGTTGTCTGGTAACGACATGCAGAAGGAATTCGAACCATCATACGATGACATCCCACTGCTGGTGGAGAACATCACGACTGGTACCGACGCGGAGAAGGAGCACGCAGCATATATGCTTGGCAAGTTTGCGTGCGACGTGGAGGTGAATCGAGTCAAGATCGCCGAAGCAGGTGGCATTCCACCACTGGTACAGCTCATCAAGTCTGGAACGGATATGCAAAAGCAGTGCGCTGCCGATGCACTTGGAAGCCTTGCGTGCAATGTGGAGGTGAATCGAGTCAAGATCGCCGAAGCAGGTGGCATTCCACCACTGGTACAGCTCATCAAGTATGGAACGGACATGCAGAAGGAACACGCCGCATGTGCACTTGCAAACCTTGCGTGCTATGTGGAGGCGAATCATTCGATCGTCGAGGCGGGTGCATTCCACCACTGGTACAACTCATCAAGTATGGAACCGACATGCAGAAGGTAAATGCCGCCTGTACACTTGCAAACCTTGCGTGCAATGTGGAGGCGAATCAAGTTATCATCGCCGAGGCGGGTGGCATTCCGCCCCTAGTGCAGCTCATCAAGTCTGGAACGGACAATCAGAAGCGGACCGCCGCCTATGCACTTGCCGCTGTGGCGTGCGGTCTAGAGATCATTAAAGTTAAGGTCGCCGAAGCAGGTGGCATTCCACTACTGGTTCAGCTCATCACGTCTGGAACAGACCCGCAGAAAGAGCATGCTGCCGAGGCACTTGGAAACCTTGCGTGCAATGTGGAGGCGAATCAAGTTATCATCGCCGAGGCGGGTGGTATTCCACCACTGGTGCAGCTCATCAAGTCTGGAACGGACATGCAGAAGCAGAACGCGGCGTTTGCACTTGGGAACATTGCGTGCAATGTCGAGGCGAATCAAGTCAAGATCGCCGAAGCCGGTGGCATTCCGCCCCTAGTGCACCTCATCACGTCGGGAACGGATATGCAGAAGCAGAGCGCCGCCAATGCGCTTGCCGTTGTGGCGTGCGGTGTAGAGATGAATCAAGTTATGATCGCCGAAGCCGGCGGCATTCCCACCACTGGTTCAGCTCATAAAGTATGGAACGGACATGCAGAAGGAGCACGCCGCCGAGGCACTTGCCGCCATGGCGTGCGATGTAGAGAATCGAGTTATGATCGCCGAAGCCGGTGGCATTCCACCACTGGTTCAGCTCATCAAGTATGGAACGGACATGCAGAAACAGAACGCGGTGTTTGCACTGCGTCAGATGGCGTTTCGTGTAGACATGAATCAAGTTTTGATTAATGAGGCGGGCGGCATTCCACCACTGGTGCACCTGATCAAGTGCGGAACGGACATGCAAAAGCAGTGCGCTGCCGATGCACTTGCAGCAGTGGCGTTCGGTGTAGAGATGAATCGAGTCGCGATCGCCGAGGCGGGTGGCATTCCACCACTGGTGCAGCTTATCGAGTATGGAACGGACGTGCAGAAGGCACTCGCCGCCTGTGCGCTTGGAAACCTTGCGTGCAATGTCGAGGCGAATCAAGTCAAGATCGCCGAAGCCGGTGGCATTCCGCCCCTAGTGCACCTCATCACGTCGGGAACGGACATGCTGAAGCTGGGCGCCGCCAATGCACTTGCCGCTATGGCGCGTGGTGTACAGAAGAATCAAGTCATGATCGCCGAAGCGGTGGCATTTCACCACTCGTGCAGCTCATCAAGTCTGGAACGGACATGCAGAAGCAGAACGCCGCCGAGGCACTTGCCGCCGTGGCGTGCGGTGTAGAGAAGAATCGAGTTATGATCGCCGAAGCCGGTGGCATTCCACCACTGGTTCAGCTCATCAAGTATGGAACGGACATGCAGAAACAGTACGCTGCCGAGGCACTTGCCGCCATGGCGTGCGATGTAGAGATGAATCAAGTTATGATCGCTGACGCGGGCGGCATTCCACCACTGGTTCAGCTCATCAAGTATGGAACCGACATGCAGAAGCAGTACGCGGCGTTTGCATTGGGTCAGATGGCGTGCGGTGTAGAGAAGAATCGAGTTATGATCGCCGAAGCCGGTGGCATTCCACCACTGGTTCAACTCATCAAGTATGGAACGGACATGCAGAAGCAGTGCGTTGCCGATGCACTGTTTCACATAGTGCGCGGTGTAGAGATGAATCAAGTTAAGGTCGCCGAAGCCGGTGGCATTCCACCACTGGTTCAGCTCATCAAGTCAGGAACGGACATGCAGAAGGAGAACGCAGCGTATGCACTTGGCGCCGTGGCGTGCGGAGTAAAGATGAATCGAGTCATGATCGCCGAGGCGGGTGGCATTCCACCACTGGTTCAGCTCATCAAGTTTGGAACGGACATGCAGAAGCAGTTCGCGAGATTTGTACTTGACGAAATTGCAGAAGATCCCGGTTTGTGCGAAGTTTTTCCTGATGAAATTCGTCGTCAGTACATCAAGCCCAGCCAGAAGAACTTCCGCTTCCAACGTCTGTTTAAATAGCCTCATTCTTCAGGTAGTCACTTGGGGACAGAAGCTAGTGTGAAACAACACTTCGTCTCGTCAAAACCCATGCGCGATCAGACAAGACATAGTGGTGCATCTGGTCCTTCAATCCTCTATTGCTGGTCCTCGCACCAATGGCTGGGACCATGTTGTGTTTTCCTCCATGTTGATTTAGCTTGTACTTAAAGTATGTCTGTCCGTACTCCACCATACTGAAGACATCATTTATGCCCCCAGTTGACAACGTTTCTAATGACAGTGATCGATCTTCAGTGAGCAGCAAATCCTCACTAGATCACCAACTCCTCGGCCATTCGTTCGTTCTCCTACTTTGACTCAGTCTCTACGATCAATGGCAGCAGTGACGTGGCAGTGTCTTAAACACCACGTGAGTGATCGGACGAGAAATGGCGATGCAAGCAAGCATGCAGGTATTGCGGCTAAGTATGTGTGGCGAGGGAGTGACCCAGCTACCGCCATCTCATGGGGTTTGTTTCGCAGTAGAGCACGTTTAAATAGTCTGGTTCGTGCTGACTCCCTCGTCGTCTTTCACATTCCCTGTCTCTCTCTCAATCTTCTCGCTCACATACGCGCAAGAACATCGTCTTGACCAAGTCAAACGACCGCTTTTCGGAGCTGAAGCGTTCTGCGAGGCGGGGCGTGGATTTCACGTTGTCTGAAATATAGACAGCTGCTCGACGACTTGACCACTGCTGAAGGTACAGTATGATACCGTCTTCGAGATGCCGAGCACGTATAGAGCCATCGAGGTCTCGTCGGCTCTTGAGGTGTTTCCTGAAGCTCAATCGGCAAAAAACGCGAGCCAGAGCAGCGAAAGATGCTGAGTAGTATCGAAGAATTGGAATCCAAGCTGGAAGCAGATCATCAGACGCTCTGCCGCTCGGAGAGCGAGACGCGCTGCTTTGATCGTTTGTTGCAGTGGCTTCTCTTGAGCGGATGTTGAGTTTTAAAAAGCCCTGAAGCTTGGAAGACTCAATAGACGAAGCCAGATTATATGTATTCATTCATTCATTCCTGACGAAGTAGCTCGTCCACAATGTGGTTGGACAGAACGTGCTGCGGGTCCAGCATCTCGCGCGCCTGGCGGAACGCGTCTAGCGGGTACCGCTTCGCCAGTCGCTCCCGCATGTGCTGGCGCTCAGCGGCGTCCTCGGGCCACTCGAGCTTGGCCCAGTGCTCGGTGCCCCCAAAGGGCTCCATCATGTCGCGATACAGCGCCACGTAGCGCTCAAAAGCAGACGTGATGGCACGGCGCTCGGCTTCATCGGCCGTCGGCAGGTACATGATGATGCCCACCCAGCAGAACAACTGGCTCGGGTTGTACGCGCTCGACGCGGGACTCAGCGACGACGAGCTGCGCGCCGTCCACCGCTGCTCGATCGGCGCCGGCGCCGGGACGCCGGAAGCCTCGATCCGCTGCATGAGCGTCTCTACAAAGTCAATGTCGAGCGTGCCGGCGGTCGGGAACGCCACCTCTTGCACGTGCTGCTGGCCGCCGCAGTCGAAGCCAATAATGTCGGTCGAGAGCCCTACTCGCAATCCCTGACTGCGCAACCAAAACTGCTTCTCCGCCTGGTTCACGCGCGCAACGTGGTCGCGATCCAGTGGTCGAAGCTCGAGCAAGCGTCGCGCAGCGTCGTGAAGCCCCACGAGAGGTAGTCGGGGTCGTGGCGGCCCTGCGTCAGCTCCAGGTACAGCTCTTTGGGCGCCTGCATCTGCTCGTCGGCGGTGAACGGCGGCGGTGGAAACGCGTCGCCCGCGGGTGCTGCTTGCGCCTGCTCTGGCGTGTTGCGCTGGCACTGCACGACGACGACGGCGTCGGTGCCTGGGATCCACATGTAGCGCAGGTGCTGGAACTCCTTCAGCCACTGCGCGTGGTGCTGCCGGACGTCCACCATCATCATCACAACGGTGCGCTCCGCGAGATGATACGTCGGCACGCACTGCAGCTTGAGCTTGGTCACGACGCCGAGCGCGCCGAGTCCGCACTTGGCGAGCGCGAAGAGCTCGGGATTCTGCGACGCGCTCAGCGTCAGACGTCCCTGCGCGGGCGTCACGATCTCGATTTCTACGACGTGGTCGTCAATCGGCGGGATCGCCGCGCCTGTGCCGTGGCAACCCGCTTGCATGATGCCACCCACCTGCTGGTCGCGAATTGACGCCACGGTCTGCATCGTGAGTCCGTGGTCGCGCAGCTTGTCGAGCAGGTTGCCGACGACGATGCCTGGCTCCACCGTCACCTGCTGCGCCGCCGTGTCCACGTGCAGGATCTTGTTGAACAGCGCCATGCTCAGCAGCGCCTCGTGTTGCTGTCCATGCGCTGCTGTGGCTGTCGCCGTCGCAGTCGCTGCTGAGAACCGAGGCCGTTGGGGGAGACGCCCGCGCCCATGCAACGCAGCTTCTGTCGCTTGTTCTGGTACGTCGCGAGAATGCGCTCGAGTTCCTCGATGGTCTCGGGCACATGCAGCGCCACGGGACGGCACTCGTGCGACGCCGACCAGTTCACGAACACGTGCTCGTCCTCGTCCTCGTCGATGTCGGACGCAGCGTCTGCGAGCGCCGCGCTCGAGACACCAGCGCACAGTGCTGCCACTACGGCGCCAACAGCGCGACCGCCCACGCGAAAGTAAACGCGCTACAGAAGGCGTTCAGTTTCTCTGCGCCGAATTTTGCGCCATCGCATCGACGTCAATGCAGGAACGAAAGACCGAGCGCTGGCCCTTGGCGCGACGTTTGCGTGTCTCGCATGATCGAGGCAATCACAGTCCGATGGGCGCTTCCATCCGGAATCATCAGCATCACATCCACTGCGCTGACGCAGTGGAGGACTCGTTGTCACTAGAGCTCGCTTGTACGCTGCAGATCAACCGATCTCGTCGCTGCGGCGGCGATCAAGAGCAAGCCTCTGAAGTCTCTCCTCTTCTTGTTGAACTGCCCCGACCAACTACAGTACCAATTTGTACTGTACAACAGTAATCAGTGAGAAGGGATCGTTGACACACGTCAGGGAACATGAAGGCCCAAGCGGTTCATGGCGCTCGTCTCGCGGCTCCAAAACAAAACGGTTTCTCCACAACAAGGTACTGAACAATAGTCAACGCTACGAGTGTCTAGTGTCACCTAAACTGTGTGGTGAACCTGTGCCACACAGCCCACAACCTGCCGCTTTAATCCATGTAGGGTTTTTCATGGGTCCACCAAGTGATGCCTCTGATACAGAACCGCTTCTTTTTTTTCCCTGGTCGATACTGTGCGCATGCATGCTATGGCGAACCACGAGGACTTCACATCGTGCGACCGCTTCCGTCTGGTCTTCTAACTGAGGCAGTCTGGTCTTCTGGCTGAGGCAGTCTGGTCTTCTGGCTGAGAGCCTGGGCCTTCCATTTGACAGTCACGGCACGTCCTCCCATGGCGACCGCCTTGGCCGTCAGTGGACTGCTCAAGGCCACGTATGACTGTTGCGTGGCTGTGAAAGACAACCAGCAGTTGCTGCTGCGCGTGCACAGTCGACTCCAAGATCTCTTCTCAGAGCTCGAGCGGCATGCAAAACGCGGCGTGGATCTCACGTCGATGTGTTGCGAAGGTATCGACAGCTGCTCGACGACTTCCACCACTTTCTCGAGCGACAGCAACGCAAGAAACTCGTGTACCGCATCTTCGCTCAACGTCGTATATGCGACCGCGTGGAGCAGTTTCATGAAGAGATCGATCAGTTCTTTCGCGTCCTCACGCTGACCATGGGAGCTGAAATCGTGGAGTTCAAGCAGCAATTTCTCGACTGGAAGACGCAGTTTCAGCAAGATGTCACAGAGCAGTGGACGCGCGCCCATGCGATAGCAACCGATCATGTCACGCTCTGCGCGAACTCAACACGAACCAAAGAAACGAGAGGCGCTCTCCGTGTGGAAGAAGACGCTCAATGAGGAGGACACGGCTGATCCCGGGTACCGCGTCGTGGATCGAGCGTACAACACGCTGCTGCGTCACTCGCAGCAAGTCGCTGTCAGCAAGCTAGAGCCATGGTTTGTGCACGAAGGAGAAGTCGAGGTTGACGAGCATCCCATCGGCTGTGGCGCCTTTGGGAAGTCTTTCTCGGATACTATGAAGAACACACTCAAGTAGTGGTCAAGCGCTTGCTCGGTACGAGCGATCGCATGCGCCTCGATTTCCGAAACGAGATTCAGAACTGGTGGGCAGTGAACCACCATCAATTTGTGCTCAAGATGTATGGCGCCTGTGACGTCAGTGATCCGCCGTTCATCGTGTGCGAGTACGCTTCGCATGGAAGTCTCGAGTCGTTTCTGCAAGAAGATGTCGCCAACCACGCACACGTCTGGCGATTGTTGTTCGAAGCCGCACAAGGTCTCTGCTTTCTTCACAAACACAAGATGGTCCACGGGATATCAAGTGCAACAACATTCTTGTGGCAAAAGACGGCCACGCGCGACTCGCCGACTTTGGCATGAGCTTCACTCGAGTCAACTCGGCGACATTGAGCAAGAAGAAGCAGACTGGTGCCATGCGGTGGAAGGCGCCGGAGTGCATAGAAGGCGAAAACCCGACGTTTGCGTCCGACTGGTATGCCTTTGGCATGTGTGTGCTGGAAGCGGTGTCGGGCCGTGTGCCATGGGCAAACGTGGTGGATGAGATAGTCGTCATGGACAACGTTCGACGTGGGAAGCTGCCTCCACGCCCACTCAATGTATCGGAGGATACGTGGAACCTCATTGCCGCCATGTGCAAGACCGATCCGAAGCAGCGATTGACGGGGAAGGACGCATTGAGCAAGCTCAGAGGTCTCGCAAACAATGTACGGTTGACGATGAGCCTATGATGCGTGGACTGAACGCCGCTTCTCAAGTAGAAGCAACAACCAGACAGACGAGATCCCGACGTCACCGAAGTCATCCTCTCCTCAGTTGTCTGGTAACGACATGCAGAAGGAATTCGAACCATCAGACGATGATATCCCACTGCTGGTGCGAACATCACGACTGGTACTGACGCGGAGAAGGAGCACGCAGCATATATACTTGGCAAGTTTGCGTGCGACGTGGAGGTTAATCGAGTCAAGATCGCCGAGGCAGGTGGCATTCCACCGTTAGTGCAGCTGATCACGTCGGGGACGGACGTGCAGAAAGAGAACGCAGCCTTCGCACTTGGAAACCTTGCGTGCAATGTGGAGGCGAATCAAATCACGATCGCCGAGGTGGACGGCATTCCACCGCTAGTGCAGCTCATCACGAATGGCACCGACATGCAGAAGCGGCACGCGGCGTATGCACTTGCAAACATTGCGTGCGACGTGGAGGTGAATCAAGTCAAATTGCCGAGGCAGTGGCATTCCACCACTAGTGCAGCTCATCACGTCGGGTTCGGACATGCAGAAGGAGTATGCGACTAGTGCACTCGGAAACATTGCGTCCGATGTGGAGGTGAATCGAGTCCAGATCGCCAAGGCGGTGGTATTCCACCACTGTGCAGCTTATTACCGCTGGTATGGAGATGCAGAAGGCGAACGCGGCACGTGTACTTTTCTACCTGGCACATGATTTCAGGATTAGCGACAGGATCGCCGAGGAGGCTGGTATTCCACGTCTCGTGCAGCTCATCAGGTCGGGTACTGACATTGAAAAAGAGTGTGCGGCACTGGTACTTCGCAACCTTGCGACTCTGGTGGTTGATCGAGTCAAGATCGCCGAGGCGGGTGGCATTCCACCACTCGTGGAACTGATTAGATCGGGTACGGACATGCAGAAGGTGTTCGCAGCGCAGGCACTTGGTAACGTCGGACGCGATGTGGAGGCGAATCATGACAAAATCGCCGACGCAGGTGGCATTATAGCACTAGAACAACTCATGACGACTGGTACAGACATGCAGAAGAATTACGCGCGAGTGGCTCTTGAGTTTGCGCGAAAACCGTCTTCCACGGACTCCCTTCCCGGACGCCTTCCTGACCGCTTAGCAATCACTAGAGTCAAGAACGCGTAACCAGTCTCGGCTGTAAGAAGTAACGGAATCCAATTGGTGGAGATCACATGAATGACTGTCCCCCACGGTTCGCTGTCTCATGCTGATCACTTTCGCTGATGTTTCCGGTGACGGAACGGCACACATGGCGCCGGATATGAAGAGTAGTCTCCACATTCGAAGATGGTGTGTGAGATTTTAGATGTCTGAACGCAAGGCATCAGCTCGTTCGGTGCGTGCTTTCGAGAAGATCCTGCAGCCATCATCACACAAGGCGAGCGACAGCGAAGCTACGCCGACACAACCGACCCACTGGTGTTGCGCGTCTATTCGTGGTCAGTCTTTAACTTGTCTCACCACTCGTGCGCTCGAGAAGCAGCACGTCAGAGACACATAGCTAGAGGAATGTGAAGATTGTTGGGCTGATCGGAACCATGCATTGAAAGAATTATGTCGGAAGTTTGCCAAGTAGTACATGGTGATCCACATGCACATTTCGCCGAAGTAGTTCGGGTGCCGGCCGCAGTGGTAGCTGCTCGCGACGGTCGGCTTGCGATCGTGCGCTTTCTCTATTGCCTGTGACGCGCAGGTGCTCTTCCCCGCAATATACGTCGCGGCGGCGCTTGGTCATCTCGACGTCGTTCGTTTCCTGCATCTCCAACGCCAAGATGGATGCACGACGTTGGCTATGTGCCAGATCGCAGCTAACGAACACTAATGGACACCTCGCTGTCGTGCAGTCTTTCCACTGACAGCGATCAGAAGGAACGACCATAAACGCAATGGACCTCGCAGCGGCTTTAGGACATCTCGGTTCGCTTCACACGCATCATCGCGAGGGCTGCACTGTCGCTCCAATTGACCGAGTGATGAAGTATCGGGTGTGGACACGACCGTGCGACGCGTTTCTCTCGGTGAGGCGCAAGGATCGCAGCACCGCACACGGCAACCAGTGGGCAGCAAACGCTCCACTCGTGGTGTCTTGCTTCCGGTCAATGCGGCTCGCAGCCGGTTGTCATGTGAAGTCGAGAGGCCGATCGCTTGATCAAGTTTCTGGGTCCTCCGAGCGTATCCATCAACCGATTTGCCTCAAGCTACAGGCGTACGCTCGATTTGTCGCTGGCAATTTACACGCGTTGCGCACGTCGTCTGCAGTCGTTGGTGTACAGCTTGCCCCACTCATACCAACCTGAGCATCATGCGTTCGAGTCATGCTGGTGAAAGGATCTGACTGACATGGATCGTCGCTTGGTGTATTTCTCTCGAAACTGCAATACCTGCTTGGCGTATCCTGATCGGCATCGCTTGGGTGACAGCAACATGGCGACCGCAAGTGTCGCGTCCGTCGCCGTGTGGTCGTTGCTCACGGACGACGGCGCAGCCACGATGCCATGAGAGGAGACGCAGTCTTCCGCTTTGTGCTACGCGAGTTGCTGCGTCAGTAATCGGACGATCTTGCGCTGTGTCCGGCAAGCGCATGGCTCGTCGACACGGGCTCCCGCGCCCGTGTGCTTGTCGCAGTCACTAAGGCGCTCGACGCCGCTTCGTACATCATCGCGCGCGTGCTACTCACAAGCGATCTTGACGACCTGTCAGCGACGTCGCGACGCTGTCGGTGGCGTGCCAGAGCACGACGTTCACCAGTAGATCCGTGGCGGTTGCGCTGCTGGCCGTTGGGGACTGTATCCATCAGCGAGACGCCGAGCCCGATCGCGCGGACACGCCATCTGCAGTCCTTTCACTAGCGTGAGAGCGATGGAAGATGCAGCGAAGGGAACGGGATAGCTCCCACCGCTGCTGAAGGATCAAGACGATACCGTCTTCGTGATGTCGCGCAGCACCTAGACATACGAATCCACCGAGGAATGAATCGTCGGCGCTCCAAGGCGATGCCCACATTCGATTGACAGTCGAAGAGCGCGTGTCCTCTGCCTTCGAGGACCGCTGGCTTTCCACGGTACAATCACAGCTGATTCACAGCATGTCGTGGACGAGCTCGTGCGTGAGCTCGCGGCTGAGCGCTTAGTCGACACGCTTGCAGTGTGCGTCTCATGACTGCTGGCGCTGTAGCAGTGTTGAGCTGAGGATCTGGTCGTGTCGCAGGCCGTTCTCCACTGGGACACTGGGACCGCGAGGTCTGCAAGCTCTTGAACTCGCTCACCAGTCCGCAAAGTGGGGCTCGCGGTACGCCACATGAGCTGCTATAGAGTGTACACAAGTTGTGCTTCGAATTCAGTGACGCACACGATGTGTTCGTCGATAAACTCGAACGCTGTTGCCCTGCACAGTAGTGTCCGATTGTACACAAGATGGCCGACGCGGCAGCCAACCTTGCGATGGATCGTCGCCGCAGCATCCAAACCCACCACCCACTATCCAGACAGGACTGACATCCCGTGCTCCGCCACCTGGAGCACGACTTCCACTACTGGCTCTCCAAGCAACCCCTCTAGAAGCGTCCTAGACCCTTCGAATAGCTAATGCGATGCAATAGACTTCAACAGTGAACAACAGTGCACAGTGAACATCACGTGCTCCCATGGAGACCGTCTTGGCCGCCAGTGGACTACTCAAGTCCACGTATGACTGTTGCGTGGCTGTGAAAGACTGGTATGGTAGACTGGTATGCCTTTGGCATGTGTGTGCTGGAAGCGGTGTCGGGCCGTGTGCCATGGGCAAACGTGGTGGATGAGATAGTCGTGATGGACAACGTTCGACGTGGGAAGCTGCCTCCACGCCCACTCAATGTATCGGAGGATGCGTGGAACCTCATTGCCGCCATGTGCAAGACCGATCCGAAGCAGCGATTGACGGGGAAGGACGCATTGAGCAAGCTCAGAGGTCTCGCAAACAATGTACCGGTTGGCGATGAGCCTATGGATGCGTGGACTGAATGCCGCTTCTCAAGTAGAAGCAACAACCAGACAGATGAGCTCCGGTCCTCACTGAAGTCGTCATCTCCTCAGTTGTCTGGTACCGACATGCAGAAGGAATTCGAACCATCATGCGATGATATTCCACTGCTGGTGCAGAACATCACGACTGGTACTGACGCGGAGAAGGAGCACGCAGCATATATACTTGGCAAGTTTGCGTGCGACGTGGAGGTTAATCGAGTCAAGATCGCCGAGGCGGGTGGCATTCCACCACTAGTGCAGCTGATCACGTCGGGACGGACGTGCAGAAAGAGAACGCAGCCTTCGCACTTGGAAACCTTGCGTGCAATGTGGAGGCGAATCAAATCACGATCGCCGAGGTGGACGGCATTCCACCACTCGTGCAAAAGCAAAACGCCGCCAGTGCACTTTCCTTCATGGAACGTGACAGATCGAATCGAGTCAAGATCGGCGAGGCGGGTGGCATTCCACCACTAGTGCAGCTCATCAAGTGGGGTACGGACATGCAGAAGGAGCACGATGCCCGATGGTAATGAAGTCTATTAGCGCAACGTGTGTGCTTGATAGCGCAGAAGGAGCACGCTGTCAGTGCACTTGGAAACGTTGCGTTCAATCTGGAGGTAAATCAAATTGAAATCGCCTAGGCGGGTTGCATTCGACAACTCGTGCGACTCATTAAATCGGGTACAAAGACGCAGAAGGGGAACGCTGCCAGTGCACTTGCATGCGCTGCGTGAGGTGAATCGAGTGAAGGTCGCCGAGGCGGGTGGCATACCACCAGCACGTAATATCGGGAATAGCGTCAAGATCGCCGAGGCAGGTGGCATTCCGCCGTTCGTGCTGCTCATCATGTCTGGCACGGGCATGCAGAAGGAGTACGCCGCCCATGCACTTTCCTGCATGGGATCTGACAGCTCGAATCAAGTCAAGATCGCCGATGTGGGTGGCATTCCGCCTCTAATGCAGCTCATAAGGTCGGGTACTGGCACGCAGAAGGAGCACGCAGGAAGGGCACTTCACAAGGTTACTCGCGATGTATATGTGCGTGAACTTCCCGGTATGTGCGATGTCGTTCCCAATCAAGTCCGTCAACAGCACGTGAAGCCCAGCCATAAGAAATTTCAGCTCCTACGTCTGTTCTTGAAGTAGTGTCGCAGTTTTGAGGGGGCTACACTCGCTAGCAGGAGCTAGTGAGAGCTTCTTCGTCTCTCACTCACTCTCTCTCTCTCTCTCGATCACATACGCTTGACCAAGTCGTCTGAAGTATCGACGGTTGCTAGACGACTTGACCACTGCTGAAGGGACATCAGGATATTGTCTTCGAGTTGTCGAGCACCGCGTATAAATTCAGAGCCATCGAGGTCTCGTCGGCGCTTCAGGCGTTTCCTGAAGCTCAGTCGGCAATAGACGCGAGCCAGAGTAGCGAGAGATGCCAAGTAGTATCGAAGAATTGGAATCCAAGCTGGAAGCAGATCATCAGACGCTCTGCCGCTCGGAGAGCGAGACGCGCTGCTTTGATCGTTTGTTGCAGTGGCTTCCCCGGAGCGCATGCCGGGTGTAAAAAAGCCCAGAAGCCTGAAAGACTCAATAGACGAAGCCAGATTCTATTCACTTACTCGCTCATTCCTGACGAAGTAGCTCGTCCACAATGTGGTTCGACAAAACGTGGTGCGGGTCCAGCGCCTCGCGCGCCTGGCGGAACGCGTCCAGCGGGTACCGCTTCGCCAGTCGCTCCCGCATGCGCTGGCGCTCAGCGGCGTCCTCGGGCCACTCGAGCTTGGCCCAGTGCTCGGTGCCCCAAAGGGCTCCATCATGTCGCGATACAGCGCCACGTAGCGCTCGAAAGCAGACGTGATGGCTCGACGCTCGGCTTCATCGGCCGTCGGCAGGTACATGATGATGCCCACCAGCAGAACAACTGGCTCGGGTTGTACGCGCTCGACGCGGGACTCAGCGACGACGAGCTGCGCGCCGTCCACCGCTGCTCGATCGGCGCCAGCGCCGGGACGCCGGAAGCCTCGATCCGCTGCATGAGCGTCTCCATAAAATCAATGTCGAGCGTGCCGGCGGTCGGGAACGCCACCTCTTGCACGTGCTGCTGGCCGCCGCAGTCGAAGCCAATAATGTCGGTCGAGAGCCCTACTCGCAATCCCTGACTGCGCAACCAAAACTGCTTCTCCGCCTGGTTCACGCGCGCAACGTGGTCGCGATCCAGTGGTCCGAGCTCGAGCAAGCGGTCGCGCAGCATCGTGAAGCCCCACGAGAGGTAGTCGGGGTCGTGGCGGCCCTGCGTCAGCTCCAGGTACAGCTCTCTGGGCGCCTACATCTGCTCGTCGGCGGTGAACGGCGGCGGTGGAAACGCGTCGCCCGCGGCTGATGCCTGCGCCTGCTCTGGCGTGATGCGCTGGCACTGCACGACGACGACGGCATCAGTTCCTGGGATCCACATGTACCGCAGGTGCTGGAACTCCTTCAGCCACTGCGCGTGGTGCTGCCGGACCTCCGCCATCGTCGTCACGATGGTGCGCTCTGCGAGGTGATACGTCGGCACGCACTGCAGCTTGAGCTTGGTCACGACGCCGAGCGCGCCGAGTCCGCACTTGGCGAGCGCAAAGAGCTCGGGATTCTGCGTCGCGCTCAGCGTCAGACGTCCCTGCGCGGGCGTCACGATCTCCATCTCGACGACGTGGTCGTCGATCGGCGGGATCGCCGCGCCTGTGCCGTGGCTGCCCGCAGCATCATCCTTTGAGAGCTGAAGACTGTTCACAACATAGTGTGGTGTTCTGCATTGCGACCATACAGAAAACCAATGAAGTGAGAAGGGATCGCCGACACAGGTCAGGGCACACGAAGTCCAAAGCGATTCATCGATTCATCGCGCTGGTCTCGCGGCTCCAAAACAAAACGGCTTCTCCCCAACAGAGGTACTGTACAATAGTCAACGCTACAAGTGTCTAGTGTCACCTAAACTGTGGTGAACCTGTGCCACACAGCCCACAACCTGCCGCTTTAATCCATGTAGGGTTTTTCATGGGTCCACCAAGTGATGCCTCTGATACAGAACCGCTTCTTTTTTTTCCCTGGTCGATGACTGTGCGCATGCATGCTATGGCGAACCACGAGGACTTCACATCGTGCGACCGCTTCCGTCTGGTCTTCTAACTGAGGCAGTCTGGTCTTCTGGCTGAGGCAGTCTGGTCTTCTGACTGAGAGCCTGAGGGCCTCCATTTCACAGTCACGGTACGTCCTCCCATGGCGACCGCCTTAGCCGTCAGTGGACTGCTCAAGACCACGTATGACTGTTGCGTGGCTGTGAAAGACAACCAGCAGTTGCTGCTGCGCGTGCACAGTCGACTCCAAGATCTCTTCTCAGAGCTCGAGCGGCATGCGGAACGTGGCGTGGATCTCACGTCGACTGACGTGTTGCGAAGGTATCGACAGCTGCTCGACGACTTCCACCACTTTCTCGAGCGACAGCAACGCAAGAAACTCGTGTACCGCATCTTCGCTCAACGTCGTATATGCGACCGCGTGGAGCAGTTTCATGAAGAGATCGATCAGTTCTTTCGCGTCCTCACGCTGACCATGGGAGCTGAAATCGTGGAGTTCAAGCAGCAATTTCTCGACTGGAAGACGCAGTTTCAGCAAGATGTCACAGAGCAGTGGACGCGCGCCCATGTGATAGCAACCGATCACGTCACGCTCCTGCGCGAACTCAACACGAACCAAAAGAAACGAGAGGCGCTCTCGTGTGGAAGAAGACGCTCAATGAGGAGGACACGGCTGATCCCGGGTACCGCGTTGTGGATCGAGCGTACAACACGCTGCTTCGTCATTCGCAGCAAGTCGCTGTCAGCAAGCTAGAGCCATGGTTTGTGCACGAAGGAGAAGTCGAGATTGACGAGCATCCCATCGGCTGTGGGGCGTTTGGAGAAGTCTTTCTCGGATACTATGAAGAACACACTCAAGTAGTGGTCAAGCGCTTGCTCGGTACGAGCGATCGCATGCGCCTCGATTTCCGAAACGAGATTCAGAACTGGTGGGCAGTGAACCACCATCAGTTTGTGCTCAAGATGTTTGGTGCCTGCGACGTCAGTGATCCGCCGTTCATTGTGTGCGAATACGCTTCGCATGGAAGTCTCGAGTCGTTTCTGCAAGAAGATGTCGCTAACCACGCACAGGTCTGGCGATTGTTGTTCGAAGCCGCACAAGGTCTCTGCTTTCTTCACAAGCACAAGATGGTCCACGGAGATATCAAGTGCAACAACATTCTCGTGGCAAAAGACGGCCACGCGCGACTCGCCGACTTTGGCATGAGCTTCACTCGAGTCAACTCGGCGACATTGAGCAAGAAGAAGCAGACTGGTGCCATGCGGTGGAAGGCGCCGGAGTGCATAGAAGGCGAAAACCCGACGTTTGCGTCCGACTGGTATGCCTTTGGCATGTGTGTGCTGGAAGCGGTGTCGGGCCGTGTGCCATGGGCAAACGTGGTGGATGAGATAGTCGTGATGGACAACGTTCGACGTGGGAAGCTGCCTCCACGCCCACTCAATGTATCGGAGGATACGTGGAACCTCATTGCCGCCATGTGCAAGACCGATCCGAAGCAGCGATTGACGGGGAAGGACGCATTGAGCAAGCTCAGTGGTCTCGCAAGCAATGCATTCGTTAGCAATGAGCCAATCCATGCGTGGACTGAACGCCACATCTCAAGTAGTAGCAACAACCAGACAGACGAGCTCCCGTCATCACCGAAGTCGTCGTCGCCTCAGTTGTCTGGTACGGACATGCAGCAGGAATTCGAAGCATCATACAATGACATTCCACAGCTGCTGGAGAACATCACGACTGGTACTGACGCGGAGAAGGAGCACGCGGCGTATGCACTTGGAAACGTTGCGTGCGACATGGAGGTGAATCAAGTAAAGCTCGCCGAGGCGGATGGTATTCAACCACTAGTGCAGCTCATCATGTCGGGTACGGACATGCAGAAGGAGTACGCTGCCATTGCGCTTTCGGCTATGGCACGCGAAAGCTCGAATCGAGTCAAGATCGGTGAGGCAGGTGGCATTGCACCCCTAGTGCAGCTCATTACGTCGGGGACGGACGTGCAGAAGGAGAACGCAGCCAGTGCACTTTCCTACTTGGCACACAATCGCTTAAATCGTGTTAAGGTCGGTGAGGCGGGTGGCATTCCACCGCTGGTACAGCTTATCACGAATGGCACCGACATGCAAAAGCAACAAGCGACCTTGGCACTCTCCTTCCTGGCACATATCAGCTCGAATCGAGTCAAGATCGGTGAGGCAGGTGGCATTGCACCCCTAGTGCAGCTCATTACGTCGGGACGGACGTGCAGAAGGAGAACGCAGCCAGTGCACTTTCCTACTTGGCACACAATCGCTTAAATCGTGTTAAGGTCGGTGAGGCGGGTGGCATTCCACCGCTGGTACAGCTTACCACGAATGGCACCGGCATGCAGAAGCGGCACGCGGCGTATGCACTTGCAAACATTGCGTGCGACATGGAGGTGAATCAAGTCAAAATTGCCGAGGCAGGTGGCATTCCACCGCTGGTACAGCTTATCACGAATGGCACCGACATGCAAAAGCAACAAGCGACCTTGGCACTCTCCTTCCTGGCACATATCAGCTCGAATCGAGTCAAGATCGGTGAGGCAGGTGGCATTGCACCCCTAGTGCAGCTCATTACGTCGGGGACGGACGTGCAGAAGGAGAACGCAGCCAGTGCACTTTCCTACTTGGCACACAATCGCTTAAATCGTGTTAAGGTCGGTGAGGCGGGTGGCATTCCACCGCTGGTACAGCTTATCACGAATGGCACGGACATGCAGAAGGAGAATGCTGCTAGTGCACTTTCCTACCTGTCACATAATCGCGCGAATCGAGTCAAGCTCGGCGAGGCTGGTGGCGTTTCACCACTAGTGCAGCTCATCACGACTGGCACGTACATGCAGATGGAGTACGCGAAACTAGCACTTCGCAATGTTGCGCGCGATATCGATGTGCGAGAATTCCCCGGTATGTGCGAGATGTTTCCAAATGAAGTCCATTGGCAGCGCGTGAAGTTCCAATTTGAACGTTTGTTCAAGTAGCCTCGCATTCTTCGGGGAGTGTCACTCCGGGGTAGGAGCGCTGAAACCCTATGTGCGAGCAAACGTGAAGTGGCGATACATATTGTCAGACGAGCATCCGTTTTTTGCTGCCGACTACCCATCGGGACCGACCCAGGATCCAGATTTTAATGGTGTTGATCGACAGAGCACATGCTAATGGGAAGATACTTGCTGACTCCATCGTCCATCGTCCTCTTTGACATAATGGGGAGATACTTGCTGACTCCATCGTCCTCTTTGATATTTACTCTCTCGCACTCCTCTTTCGCTCACGTACGCGCCTGGAGACAGTTAAGACCATCGGTGGACTGCTCAAGTCTACGTCTGACGGTTGCGTGGCTGTGAAGGACAACCAGCAGTTGCTTCAACGCGTCCACAGTCGAAGCGCCATGCGAAACGGGGCGTGGAGCTCACGTCGTCTGATATGCTGCGTGAGTATCGACAGCTGCTCGACGACTTCCACCAGTGCTGGAGGCACAACATGATACCGTCTTCGAGATGTCACCGAGCAATCGTCGGCTCTTTCAGGCGTTTACTGATGCTCAATCGGCAATAGACGCGAGCCAGAGCAGCCAAAGATGCCGAGTAGTATCGAAGAATTGGAATCCAAGCTGGAAGCAGATCATCAGACGCTCTGCCGCTCGGAGAGCGAGACGCGCTGCTTTGATCGTTTGTTGCAGTGGCTTCTCTTGAGCGGATGTTGAGTTTTAAAAAGCCCTGGAGCTTGGAAGACTCAATAGACGAAGCCAGAATATATGTATTCATTCGCTCATTCCAGACGAAGTAGCTCGTCCACAATGTGGACGAAGTAGCTCGTCCACAATGTGGTTCGACAAAACGTGGTGCGGGTCCATCGCCTCGCGCGCCTGGCGGAACGCGTCCAGCGGGTACCGCTTCGCCAGTCGCTCCCACATGCGCTGGCGCTCAGCAGCGTCCTCGGCCCACTCGAGCTTGGCCCAGTGCTCGGTGCCCCCAAAGGGCTCCATCATGTCGCGATACAGCGCCACGTAGCGCTCGAAAGCAGACGTGATGGCTCGACGCTCGGCTTCATCGGCCGTCGGCAGGTACATGATGATGCCCACCCAGCAGAACAACTGGCTCGGGTTGTACGCGCTCGACGTGGGACTCAGCGACGATGAGCTGCGCGCCGTCTACCAATGTCGAGCGTGCCGGTGGTCGGAAATGCCACCTCTTGCACGTGCTGCTGGCCGCCGCAGCGTCGTGAAGCCCCACGAGAGGTAGTCTGGGTCGTGGCGGCCCTGCGTCAGCTCCAGGTACAGCTCTTTGGGCGGCGCCTGCATCTGCTCGTCGGCGGTGAACGGCGGCGGTGGAAACGCGTCGCCCGCGGGTGCTGCCTGCGCCTGCTCTGGCGTGATGCGCTGGCACTGCACGACGACGACGGCATGAGTGCCTGGGATCCACATGTAGCGCAGGTGCTGGAACTCCTTCAGCCACTGCGCGTGGTGCTGCCGGACCTCCGCCATCGTCGTCACGAGCGCCGCGCTCGAGACACCAGCGCACAGGGCTGCCACTGCGGCGCTGCAGATCAACCGATCTCGTCGCTTCGGCGGCGATCAAGAGCAAGCCTCTGAAGTCTCTCCTCTTCTTGTTGAACTGCCCCGACCAACTACAGTACCCAATTTGTACTGTACAACAGTAATCAGTGAGAAGGGATGTTGACACACGTCAGGGAACATGAAGGCCCAAGCGGTTCATGGTGCTCGTCTCGCGGCTCCAAAACAAAACGGTTTCTCCACAACAAAGGTACAATAGTCAACGCTACGAGTGTCTAGTGTCACCTAAACTGTGGTGAACCTGTGCCACACAGCCCACAACCTGCCGCTTTAATCCATGTAGGGTTTTTCATGGGTCCACCAAGTGATGCCTCTGATACAGAACCGCTTCTTTTTTTTCCCTGGTCGATGACTGTGCGCATGCATGCTATGGCGAACCACGAGGACTTCACATCGTGCGACCGCTTCCGTCTGGTCTTCTAACTGAGGCAGTCTGGTCTTCTGGCTGAGGCAGTCTGGTCTTCTGCTGAGAGCCTGAGGGCCTCCATTTCACAGTCACGGTACGTCCTCCCATGGCGACCGCCTTGGCCGTCAGTGGACTGCTCAAGGACCACGTATGACTGTTGCGTGGCTGTGAAAGACAACCAGCAGTTGCTGCTGCGCGTGCACAGTCGACTCCAAGATCTCTTCTCAGAGCTCGAGCGGCATGCGGAAACGCGGCGTGGATCTCACGTCGACTGACGTGTTGCGAAGGTATCGACAGCTGCTCGACGACTTCCACCACTTTCTCGAGCGACAGCAACGCAAGAAACTCGTGTACCGCATCTTCTCGCAACGTCGTATATGCGACCGCGTGGAGCAGTTTCATGAAGAGATCGATCAGTTCTTTCGCGTCTCACGCTGACATGGGAGCTGAAATCGTGGAGTTCAAGCAGCAATTTCTCGACTGGAAGACGCAGTTTCAGCAAGATGTCACAGAGCAGTGGACGCGCGCCCATGCGATAGCAACCGATCATGTCACGCTCCTGCGCGAACTCAAACAAACAGAAGAAACGAGAGGCGCTCTCCGTGTGGAAGAAGACGCTCAATGAGGAGGACACGGCTGATCCCGGGTACCGCGTGTGGATCGAGCGTACAACACGCTGCTCGTCATTCGCAGCAAGTCGCTGTCAGCAAGCTAGAGCCATGGTTTGTGCACGAAGGAGAAGTCGAGATTGACGAGCATCCCATCGGCTGTGGGGCGTTTGGAGAAGTCTTTCTCGGATACTATGAAGAACACACTCAAGTAGTGGTCAAGCGCTTGCTGGTACGAGCGATCGCATGCGCCTCGATTTCCGAAACGAGATTCAGAACTGGTGGGCAGTGAACCACCATCATTTGTGCTCAAGATGTATGGCGCCTGTGACGTCAGTGATCCGCCGTTCATCGTGTGCGAGTACGCTTCGCATGGAAGTCTCGAGTCGTTTCTGGAAGAAGATGTCGCCAACCACGCACACGTCTGGCGATTGTTGTTCGAAGCCGCACAAGGTCTCTGCTTTCTTCACAAGCACAAGATGGTCCACGGGGATATCAAGTGCAACAACATTCTTGTGGCAAAAGACGGCCACGCGCGACTCGCCGACTTTGGCATGAGCTTCACTCGAGTCAACTCGGCGACATTGAGCAAGAAGAAGCAGACTGGTGCCATGCGGTGGAAGGCGCCGGAGTGCATAGAAGGCGAAAACCCGACGTTTGCGTCCGACTGGTATGCCTTTGGCATGTGTGTGCTGGAAGCGGTGTCGGGCCGTGTGCCATGGGCAAACGTGGTGGATGAGATAGTCGTATGGACAACGTTCGACGTGGGAAGCTGCCTCCACGCCCACCGAATGTATCGGAGGATACGTGGAACCTCATTGCCGCCATGTGCAAGACCGATCCGAAGCAGCGATTGACGGGGAAGGACGCATTGAGCAAGCTCAGAGGTCTCGCAAACAATGTACGTTGCGATGAGCCTATCGATGCGTGGACTGAACGCCGCTTCTCAAGTGGAAGCAACAACCAGACAGACGAGATCCCGACGTCACCGAAGTCATCCTCTCCTCAGTTGTCTGGTACCGACATGCAGAAGGAATTCGAACCATCAGACGATGATATCCCACTGCTGGTGGAGAACATCACGACTGGTACTGACGCGGAGAAGGAGCACGCAGCATATATACTTGGCAAGTTTGCGTGCGACGTGGAGGTTAATCGAGTCAAGATCGCCGAGGCAGGTGGCATTCCACCGTTAGTGCAGCTGATCACGTCGGGGACGGACGTGCAGAAAGAGAACGCAGCCTTCGCACTTGGAAACCTTGCGTCCAATGTGGAGGCGAATCAAATCACGATCGCCGAGGTGGGCGGCATTCCACCGCTAGTGCAGCTCATCACGAATGGCACCGACATGCAGAAGCGGCACGCGGCGTATGCACTTGCAAGCATTGCGTGCGACGTGGAGGTGAATCGAGTCAAGATCGCCGAGGCGAATGGCATTCCACCACTAGTGCAGCTCATCACGTCGGTACGGACATGCAGAAGGAGTATGCGACTAGTGCACTCGGAAACATTGCGTCCGATGTGGAGGTGAATCGAGTCCAGATCGCCAAGGCGGGTGGTATTCCACCACTAGTGCAGCTTATTACCGCTGGTATGGAGATGCAGAAGGCGAACGCGGCACGTGTACTTTTCTACCTGGCACATGATTTCAGGATTAGCGACAGGATCGCCGAGGAGGCTGGTATTCCACGTCTCGTGCAGCTCATCAGGTCGGGTACTGACATTGAAAAAGAGTGTGCGGCACTGGTACTTCGCAACCTTGCGACTCTGGTGGTTGATCGAGTCAAGATCGCCGAGGCGGGTGGCATTCCACCACTCGTGGAACTTATTAGATCGGGTACGGACATGCAGAAGGTGTTCGCAGCGCAGGCACTTGGTAACGTCGGACGCGATGTGGAGGCGAATCATGACAAAATCGCCGACGCAGGTGGCATTCTAGCACTAGAACAACTCATGATGACTGGTACAGACATGCAGAAGAATTACGCGCGAGTGGCTCTTGAGTTTGCGCGAAAACCGTCTTCCACGGACTCCCTTCCCGGACGCCTTCCTGACCGCTTAGCAATCACTAGAGTCAAGAACGCGTAACCAGTCTCGGCTGTAAGAAGTAACGGAATCCAATTGGTGGAGATCACATGAATGACTGTCCCCCACGGTTCGCTGTCTCATGCTGATCACTTTCGCTGATGTTTCCGGTGACGGAACGGCACACATGGCGCCGGATATGAACAGTAGTCTCCACATTCGAAGATGGTGTGTGAGATTTTAGATGTCTGAACGCAAGGCATCAGCTCGTTCGGTGCGTGCTTTCGAGAAGATCCTGCAGCCATCATCATACAAGGCGAGCGACAGCGAAGCTACGCCGACACAACCGACCCACTGGTGTTGCGCGTCTATTCGTGGTCAGTCTTAACTTGTCTCACCACTCGTGCGCTCGAGAAGCAGCACGTCAGAGACACATAGCTAGAGGAATGTGAAGATGTTGGGCTGATCGGAACCATGCATTGAAAGAATTATGTCGGAAGTTTGCCAAGTAGTACATGGTGATCCACATGCACATTTCGCCGAAGTAGTTCGGGTGCCGGCCGCAGTGGTAGCTGCTCGCGACGGTCGGCTCGCGATCGTGCGCTTTCTCTATTGCCTGTGACGCGCAGGTGCTCTTCTCCCGCAATATACGTCGCGGCGGCGCTTGGTCATCTCGACGTCGTTCGTTTCCTGCATCTCCAACGCCAAGATGGATGCACGACGTTGGCTATGAGCCAGATCGCAGCTAACGAACACCTAATGGACACCTCGCTGTCGTGCAGTCTTTCCACTGACAGCGATCAGAAGGACGACCATAAACGCAATGGACCTCGCAGCGGCTTTAGGACATCTCGGTTCGCTTCACACGCATCATCGCGAGGGCTGCACTGTCGCTCCAATTGACCGAGCGATGAAGTATCGGGTGTGGACACGACCGTGCGTCGCGTTTCTCTCGGTGAGGCGCAAGGATCGCAGCAACGACACGGCAACCAGTGGGCACAAACGCTCCACTCGTGGTGTCTTGCTTCCGATCAACGCGGCTCGCAGCCGGTTGTCATGTGAAGTCGAGAGGCCGATCGCTTGATCAAGTTTCGGGGTCCTCCGAGCATATCCATCAACCGATTTGCCTCAAGCTACAGGCGTACGCTCGATTTGTCGCTGGCAATTTACACGCGTTGCGCACGTCGTCTGCAGTCGTTGGTGTACAGCTTGCCCCACTCATACCAACCTGAGCATCATGCGTTCGAGTCATGCTGGTGAAAGGATCTGACTGACATGGATCGCTTGGTGTATTTCTCTCGAAACTGCAATACCTGCTCGGCGTATCCTGATCGGCATCGCTTGGGTGACAGCAACATGGCGACCACAAGTGTCGCGTCCGTCGCCGTGTGGTCTTTGCTCACGGACGACGGTGCAGCCACGATGCTATGAGAGGAGAGACGCACCCTTCCGCTTTGTGCTACGCGAGTTGCTGCGTCAGTAATCGGACGATCTTGCGCTGCGTCCGGCAAGCGCATGGATCGTCGGCACGTGCGCCCGTGTTTTGGTCTCAGTCACTGAGGCGCTTGACACCGCTTCGTACATCATCGCGCGCGGGCTACTCACAAGCGATCTTGACGACCTGGTCAGCGACGTCGCGACGTTGTCGGTGGCGTGCCAGAGCACGACATTCACCAGTAGATCCGTGGCGGTTGCGCTGCTGGCCGTTGGGGACTGTATCCATCAGCGAGACGCCGAGCCCGATCGGCGCGGACACGCCATCTGCAGACTGCAGATGGCGTGAGAGCGATGGAAGATGTAGCGAAGGGAACGGGATAGCTCCCACCGCTGCTGAAGGATCAAGACGATACCGTCTTCGTGATGTCGCGCAGCACCGACATACGAATCCACCGAGGAATGAATCGTCGGCGCTCCAAGGCGATGCCCACATTCGATTGACAGTCGAAGAGCGCGTGTCCTCTGCCTTCGAGGACCGCTGGCTTTCCACGGTACAATCACAGGCTGTGATTCACAGCATGTCGTGGACGAGCTCGTGCGTGAGCTCGCGGCTGAGCGCTTAGTCGACACGCTTGCAGTGTGCGTCTCATGACTGCTGGCGCTGTAGCAGTGTTGAGCTGAGGATCTGGTCGTGTCGCAGGCCGTTCTCCACTGGGACACTGGGACCGCGAGGTCTGCAAGCTCTTGAACTCGCTCACCAGTCCGCAAAGTGGGGCTCGCGGTACGCCACATGAGCTGCTATAGAGTGTACACAAGTTGTGCTTACTTTCGTTTTTTCCACGGACCGCGCAAGTGACTCCTGAACAGCCACATCCGACCCTTGGTAAGAAACCTCTGCGAAGATGACAACAGCTCCGGCCCCGCCGGATCCCCCCGACAGGGGAGGAACTCCAGCGGGTGACCCGACGACAGTGAAGGGTGCGTCGGCAGCGGGGCGACAAGAAGAACGTGAACAATGGGCAGAAGACGAGAAAACGGGCAGGAACGAAAGCAAGGAGATCGGACCAACATCCGCCAACCAACGCGTACGTCTAGTGGAACTCCTGAATCAGGTCGTGAGATGTGTCCGTGAGTCGGAGGCAGAGGGAGGAATGGAGCCGGCGGTCGATCCAGACACAGCTCAACAAGTATTTCTGTATATCTACAATGCACAGCCAATTTCCGAGAAATCCAAGAAAAAGTCAACGGCGCTCCCAACACTCTCAGGGGACGAACGCCATACCCTTGCACAGATTCTGCATACCTGCGTGATCAAACAATACGACCGTCCGAAAATCGAGGAGTTCATTCGCGAAGCAGTACGAGCCATGCATCATTCACATTGGTCAACGATGGCGATCTTGGAGAACCGGCTCGATACCTTGAGACGGCCACCAGCGTCCAAACCCAGCGCGTGGGCCCGACCACCGCAACAGGCAACAAGCACAAAGCAACCACAAAAGTTCCGGTTTGACGAGACGAAGTTTTCTGCGGAGGAGATCAGAAGACTCACAGTTATTTGTGAGGCCCAACACGTTTTCCCGACGACACCCAGAGCTCCAACGCGGGACGAATGGGTGGTAATCCAAGGAATGATCTCGGGCACAATCATCACCCGACAGCTGCCACAGTTCCTCAAACGTTGTTGTGACCTTGAGGCAATGCTAAAGCTGACGCACACCATCCAGACAGACGTCGAAGGTGAACTTTTCGCCGGGCTACCGCTGGGATTCAGAATGCATAACACGAACCAAACCACAATGCGACTCACGATCGACATCGAGTCGGCAATCAGAACAAAAAAGTGGGAAGACCCGGCAGCCCTCGAAATGCTGGAGAACGTTCGCTCGATCGCTTACAACCCGACAAATCACTCGATTCACTTCCATTTCGATGATCGGATCACCGCGTCTCGGTGGAAGGGAATCACCGTACCATTCCGCAACCTGCTTCTGCGGCTCCAACCACCATACACGGAAGAGCAAGGTTCGGGGACGAACGACCCAAGTCGGGACAGCGACACATCACGAAACGACAGGTATCAGCGCTTCTACCGCATCCGCCTACACAACACGAACCGATACACACAGATGCATCAAATGATCAGACACATTGCAGACTGGGTAGAGGTTCCGGCAAAACTAGCGTACCCGCTGGACGAATATGGACCACGTTCACCATGGTCGCTAGTCTTCGAAATGACGTTCGACCAGGCCAAATGCCCGGAGAAACTTCGCAACATTTACCGAATCGAGTGGGGTACCCACGTCGTCCACGTCGAGCATCTCGCCACCAGAAACTCCCTCCCTTGTCTCGGCTGCGGATTACCAGGTCACCGAGTACGCGAGTGCCGCAACACACGCTCGCTCGACGCTCACACGATAAAGTTTGGTCAGGAAGTCGTGGAGGCGGCGGGAACGCGCAGTCTCCGATGGCGGTCCCTGGAAGAATGCGCGAAGGATCTTGGAGTGACGGCCCCGATCTCGAGCGCCCCGTGTGAAGACTCCGGGTCTGATGAGCTAGCTGACAGCTTTCACACCGCATCCGCCCAGCTGGACAGGCAGCCACAGCCGACAGGCAACACTATCACTCAACAGAGCGCCTCACCTGAACCCGCTCCATCCGGCGCGACGGAGCGGTGCGAAGCAACGGTGTGTCGTGGAGTCGATCAAGAAAACAGGTACTTGGCGTATGTAGGCTGTTCTCCTGGTCGTCCCGAACAACAATAGACTTGATCGGCTTGACAGCACTTACTTCTTCTTGACTTGATTCCTAGATTGACGTTGAATCGGAATCCGAAATTTCTCTTCAGCCCTTCAATGGCGGCCTCACAACTCGCCAAGGTAACCAGTCGCAGTCTTGTGTCGATTGGGAGGTTCCTGAATAGCGTCGGGTAGCTTCCGTAGCCTCCTGAACGTGGTCTTCACACTCCACAGCGCTTCCCTTCCTTCCCGTGTGCGATTCGAGCCAAATGGGATGTGTTACACTGGTTCAGACGTTAAGGATGACTTGATTTGAGTATACTTCCGTTGTTGAGACTGGACTTGAGCTTGACTTGGTAAAATCGGAAGTCTTTTGATGTGGGGGTGTCGTGGACCTCTGTCCCCAACCCCCTTATGAATCAGGTCCCTCTACAAGGGACACTGTTCCTACTATTCCTACTCCTACTGTTTATTGTTATTTTCTCTTTGGGTAAACGTCATAACTACACATAGAAACTGAGACACCTTGTACGATGTGGACCACACCACACCAGTGCCTGGACCTTGTCTGAACAGCGTGGACCACTCCACCACAGCCGCCCCTTGCGAAGTCCCGCGCCAGACTGAGCACAACATCGTGGTCCACTGCTCGCTTCCACATGATGCGCGCCCTGCCGCTCTCACTTCTCCGTCGAGTCACGGACACCTCGTGTGTCGCTCGTCTCGCTTGACTTCTCTGCTTACTCGTTGTCATTGGTCACCCCACATCGGCGATGCGCAACATGTACTTGTCATCATCCAGGATGTCCAAGGCGTCTTGATCGGTCCATCGCACACGAAAATACGGCAAACCAGCGAATCTGGCGAACTTGATGAGCTCCTGCCACGTGGGGTCTAGCTCGAAGGCACAACGGCAAGCCAACACGAAAAGGTAATCACGTGCGCGACTCAGCGACACCAGTGATCTTGATGGAGTGTTCGCGAGGAAACCAAGAGTGCGGATTCGAACCATCGACGCAATCACAATGTCTGCTTCCCGACCTTGGCTAGAGTCTGCAGTAGCTGTCCATACTGTCAGGTATGCATCGAACCATCTAGCTCTCGCCCTCAGCTCTTGATCGATCCGCTTGCGTTGATTATGGTACGGCGTGATGATAAATACAGTGCGTTTTGTCATTGTCCAGTTCTCTCCTTCGCGATTGTTCCTCATCCACCGCTTGACTTCCGCCTTGATGCGCATCACCAGATCAATCACCATGGCTACTTCGGCAAGGTTGAACGTCTCTCTCTCGACTTCACGATGTCGGATCCGATCGCGCGCGGCTGCGTCCATATCGATCCATGCGGCTCGACTTCCATCCATGTGACCGTACTGTTGCTGATCTTCAAGCCCTGGCACACGCAGGTTCGACAGATATGAGGGTGACACCTTCGATAGACACTTGAGCTTGTACGGGTAGAAGGCATTCAGAAAATGGGTTATCTGTGGATGAGACCGATACACTGAGCTCACCGTCATCCCAGGGAACTCATCACGACCAGTCCTTCTCGAATATTCCCATGGGATTGAGTGCAGGATCGACCAGATCAACTTGTGTCTGCGCTCGGCGTTCGCGAACCTGATACGCGCGTGCTCGGGTAGATTGGAGTATCCCATCAATTGCTGATTGTCTCCGGCACTCATCAATACGACCGTATGCTTCCGGAGAGCTTGAACTAGTGCCGCTTCGACCGTCTGGGCGCCTTCGTCGTTAATAACAACGTGTAGCTGGAGATCTCGATATTCTTCTCGTGCTAACTGAGATAACGTGCCGACGACGACTCTGGATTTCAAGAGTGTTTCCTTCTCTATCTGTGCCAGTCGAGTGGGGATCTTCAACTCCCGGCGATGTCGTTTCGACCGTACGGTTGCTTCCAACTTCTCTCGCTCTTCTTGTATCATTTCCTTCAAGTAGTAGTCACGGTACGCCTTCATTCGCGGAGTAAGGTTCCCCAAGCGCCAAATCTCTCCCCTTTGTACTAGGCCTCGGTCTATCAAACGCGTGAGATCTTCGTCGATCGCTGCATTCGTTTCTGAAACCACGGCGATACGTAGGTCTGGAAATGCTTGTCGGATAGCTTGTACACACGAAACAATCAAGTTTGTTTTGCCGCTTCCGTATGGACCTCGGCACAACAGGATTCCAGTTCGTTTGAGCAATCTTTGAACAACCTCGTACTGCGATTCATCCAGAGCGTCCCGCAGAGTGTCCAACACTTCACATTCCTCAATCCTCTTCATGTCATCTTTCAGTCGCTCCTCCATGAATGTTGATCGCTCAGCCATCATCTTCAGCATCGGAATATCGTACGCCAAGTCAATCATCGTGAATCGTCGCTGATAGTTCAAGATGTTGGTCTTGGGCTGCCATTTGATACTCTGCGTGTGTTGGATTGCTGTTTCCACCTCGAGTGTCGTGATGACAAACCAGCAGTCGTAATGGACTAACGCGGCGGGTGCTCTGCGTACTTCCTTGTCTCCACTCACCACCACAATTTCTCCGAAGTCCCACGGTTGCTGATCACCTGGAGGTTGAGACTGCTCATCTTCATCATCCCATGCGAGCACCAACGCTGTTGTGGCTTGACACATGATCTGGGGTTGCACTGTGTGATCCCGGTCTTTCCAGCTGAACACGCGATCGAGAGTACCAACCGCCTTGATAGGCAACATCATCTGCGAGGTTTCGTCGTCTTCTTGGCTCTGCTTCGACGTCTTCAACGCGTCGTCAGTGCACCAATACGCTTCTAAATGCGTGGATAGTGCCAGCGCCAATCGGTAGTCGTGTTCGGACGTGATCTCATCAAGATAGACTTGCATCGTGCTCAGATAGAGCCAATGTCGGCACTCTCCTTCATGATGATACTCTGGATGCGGGACATCATACTGCAGACAGCAATTCGGATCTCGACACTTGCCATAAGTGGATTGGCCGTCGTGGTCCCACAACTGACGCAGAAATGTCGCCAGCGTAACTTGGTTGCGGAAGAGCAACGTTATGCCGAACATCAGTTCTCGAATCCTCTGAAAATGAAACTCCGGTGTCCTTACTCGGCGTCCGCACTCGAATAACGTATGTCTGTCGGCGCTGATCATATCTGTTCCAGACTTCTGTCATAAACGCACGCGTTTCTCCCTTCTTCGTAAGATTGGACAGGTTGATCAAATGTAGTGTCGCCCCGTTCACCGGTCGTCGCCTCTGCACCGTTTCCCGATACGTCAAGAGGAGGTGGCTCATCGCCTCGACGTTCCTCTCCACCTTCTCATCGTCGTCTGCAATACTAACAATGGGAGTTACTGCTCCGACGCGCTCGTTATCGTCGTCTTCTTCATGCTCATCGTCAGAGAGTTCTTGAATGGCGTGACTCGACACATTACGTTCACTTCCTAAAGCGCGCCCCTTGTCAACACTCCTGATGTCTTTTTGCTGACATTCTTCATCAACTTCCATCGGGATGATGGCTTCTGCTTCCTGCTTTGGCTCTGTGTGGCGCTGCCTGTCTTCTTCGTCTTCTGCTGTTGATGGCATCTCATCGTCGCTCATACAGAGGTCAATCACTTCCGGTGATGCATTCATGTTGCACTGCTCCTCCATCTTCTCTGTGGGTGGTGCCGCGTCTTCCACGATTTCTCCTTCTTCCACCTCGACTGTGGTTGATGGGCGTGACTCGTCTTTCTCATCGCACCTGTCTCTTGTCAGTGAGCTTGAACCTTCTTCCCCTTCAGACGGAGCTGTGACACTGGTTGACCTCACTTCTGATTCCAGCTCGTTCATGTCGGCGACTGCCATCTTCTCAATCTCCGACTGCGACATCGTAGTGGCGATGGATATCTCACTCGCTGCATCGCCATCTACCTCGTAGCCGCTGGCTGCCGTGATATCTGGCTCAATCGCTTCTGTCGAGTCCAACTGCTGTGTCTGCAGCACGCGCAAAGAGCTCTCCTCTGGTTCGACCGGATCTGTTGATTGGAGAGCGTTGTGGCTGTCTTCATGGCCGATAGTGTGGTGTGTCTTCTCCTCAAGGCCCTCTTCCACCGTGTCGGGCACGTCCGCACCAGTCGTTACTTCATTTCGGGCATCGACAGTACTCTCCGTATCGTCACCAGTGAGCCGAAGCAGCGCGTCGACTGCTGATTTCTCCGTGTCATTCCACCGCTTCGAATGTGTGGATAGAAACGCCTCCTCTCCTTCATCGATACTCGCACCGTCAGGTACGTCCACCCACTCGACGTCTTTGTCAGCCGCTTCAGATTCAACGTTGTCGTCTGCGTTCTGTGCTGCGAATCGCTCGCTGATTCGAGCTGCAGTTGGCCGATCGACACTCTTGCTCCTCATACGTCGCCGGCTCTCTGTCACAGGGATACGCGTTGCTCTCTGTGCTCGACGGCGTGTCCGCACACCATCCCAACCATCTGGTGGCTCTTGGCGTAGTTCTTCTTCCTCTTCTGTGGCTCTTGAGTCAAGTTTTGGTACAGCCGATCGAGATAACTTCCCCTTCAGCTTCTTCCATAACGCGATGACACGCCCCTGGACGAACCATAGCGGTATCCCATATCTTGCGGCCAACGGGATAGCTACATCGTTAACATTCTTCGCTTTCTCGATGAGGGCTGATACTTCATTATCTTCTCGGGGCCCCCAAAACTTGACCCGTCGTGCCGTTCTCTCTGCCTTGAGGATGCTGATACGCTTGTAGATGGCAGCGACGGTACGTTCTTTGAATGCCGAATGTCTCTTTTCCATATACTCTGCCAGCACTCGCTGATCCTCTTCGAGTTGCTCTCTTGAATGATGGAACCACTGTCGTAGCATGTCGTCTTCATCGGAAGTCCACAGCATAAACTCTTCCTTCACACCATTCATCTCCAATTGAATGTGGCGGTCGAGATCACGCCTAGTAAGCCTGTACACTTTTGCTATGATCGTCTGTTCCTTGCGCTCCGGCCATTGTCTCTTCACTGCCTCCCGGTTGTAATGCTCAGTGAGCTCTTTCCGTGTCATCTTCCGGTAATGATACGCTTCAAAGACGCAACGCATTTGAGCTGCTGTCCATTTGTAATCGGGATTCGGCGATCGCAGCTTCTTCGTTCGTTGTCGACAGCTCTCTTGTGATGGCAACCCACCACACACTTTGCGCTGAGGCGTTCTCTCTTTGAGGAACGCCGAGGAAGCTTGATGGATCGATCCCCTTGCTCAGCAAGAGGGATAATCCAGTGTGAGGACGCTTGTTGGGTAGACGGCAAAAGCAGAACTGAATTTGATAGCTTATAGTCTTTTCTATAAACCTAATAACCTCAATCTTGAACAGTCGCTTTGCGATGGATCTTGTAACGGCTCGTGCGAAGCGTCGCGCGAGAAAGATCTCAAATACCGTACTTATAGCAACCGTTCCTGTGCGGTGTGCTTTCCGGTATTTACTTTGGCGTACTTAACGCTGGGCGTTAATGTACTGCCTTGTGTGTCGCACACTAAGTGTGGACTTATGTAATGTACCCCATTACATCATCCCCCACTCAAACGAGGGACACCGTCCCAATTCAAGCGAGTCCCAATTTTGGGTACTCTGCTTTGGGTAATTTGGGTACATCCCTTGTTAAGGGATAAATCCCTAACCAAGGGACCATGTCGCAAACCAATTGTGTCCCATTTTATGGGCTCTGGTTTTTGAGCGACAAGGGTTTCCCACCACAAGGGATCGTGGCCACTCACTTTTGAAGCGATGGCCACGCGTGGGCACGAAAGCGCGCATAGCGCAGCTTCGGCCCGCGGCGCACGCGGTCCAGTGACTGCGGCGCCCAGCGCTGGTGCCCGCGACAGTGCGGCACTCAGCGAAGGCGTGCGCGGGGGTGCTGCGCGAGCGCACCCTCCTGAAGAAGGCGTTCCGGCGCGCGGTAACGCCTGCGCAGCCGGTTCTGCGGACCAAGGCGCTCAAGCTCAAGGTCAAGCTCAAGGCGCTCAAGGTGGCGACGATCGCGGCACCGCGACGAAAGGCGTGTGCTGCGACGTCCCTGAAGATGCGCGCCGCTGTGCTGAGGCACGCGGCAGCGCCGATCAAGACGCGCAAGCCAAGGCGGTTGCTGCGTCTGGCGGGGCATTAGGCGCCCACGAAACCGTGGCGGCCGAAGCCTCAAGAAGGGCGACGGACGACCGTCGCTCCTTCGACGCCAGCGCAGAGCGCACCCCGGAGGTCGACTACGACGAGAGTGTCGACCTCACGGGCGAGAAGACACCCGAGGCTGTCTCCTGCGACAGCCCACCGCAAGGGGGCGTCGCACCGACGCAGGCGAATGCTAGGCTTAGCATCGCCGCGTATCGGGAGCAGCGGGAGCTGTCGTTGCGTGCGTACGACGAGCTCTTCGGGTCGAGCGAAGACGAAGACGCTCAAGACGGCGGCACGCACGCTCACGCGAATGCAGTGGAGCGGCGTGAGGGGGATCCGGAGGGACGCGTTGACCGCGTCGTCGACAGCCTCTCCTTTCTGCAATCGCGTGCGAGAGGAGGCGCTGCACGTTACGACGGCAGCGTCGACGACGGTCGAGCGTACCCTGGCGCACGGCGAGAGTGGGGCAGCTCGCCCACACTGTTAGCCGGCGCCAGCGAGCTGCAGCCGATGAGCATCTCGCAGTGGCGCTCGCATGTCGAGGCCAAGCGACGCTCACGCGGCGCTCGTGGGGAGGGAGTCGGCACCGAGCGGTCTGTACCGCCGGTGATCCCCATGATCCACTTGGACAGCGAGCGAGGGATCAACCCCGCCCACTACGAGCGCGAGTTCCAACGCTGGTTGAACTCGCGCGCTTCGGGCAAGGCCCGGAAGCAACGGCGCGGTGGTCAGCGTCCTCCTGAGGAGCGACGCAGCGATCGAGAGCTTGCTCTTGATCGCGAGATGAGCCAGCGCCATGCTTTCGCACGGCTGCTCGTTACCGGCGCGTGGTCTTACTCGTGGTGGTCGCGAGCGACCATCGAACGAGTCCGCGAAGACCATCGCGATTGGGAGAGAGAGCGAGAGCGAGAGCGACAGACGACTGCGCCAACGCGTCAGTCTGTCGCCGCGTCATCGCTTGCTCCTTGTCCGGCGACGCCAAGAGCGTCGAGTGTCGATCGATCGTCGGCGATCGACACTGGGGCGGCGGGCAAGCGCAAGGCGCATGCCTCGCCAACTTCACCCCGACATGGGACGACGGGTGACGCTAAACGGAGTCGTTCAACAACTCGAAGCGCTTCACCTCGTCGGGGCAGTCCTCTAAGAGCGACTGCGCCTTCTCCCATGTCCGATCTCGGACCGAGTACCCGTGCCAGTGCACGAGGTACCAGAGGGTCCCCTCCGCATCCCGTCGACGCTTTACCAAGCGATCGACGGTGTACCGCTCAACCGTATCCGGTTGGCGTGGGATGCGAGGCTGAGATCTGGCCGCTTGCTCTCGCGTGCCTCTGCGATCACTGCGTTCGCTACCTGCTCGGTCAGGTCGACCGGCGGGTGGCGGAGCTCCGCAATCGCGAGAGCTACCGTACAGAGGGCGGCGAGAGCTCTGCGCACGCTGAGCGGCGCGAGCTTTCCCGTCGACTCCACTCGCTTGAGGAGTGGGCAAGTCGAGCGCACGAGAGCGTCGGCGAGAACGCGCGATGGGTCCGCTCGAACTACGAGCAGGGGAAGTCGCTTGCCGAGCAGATGCGGTCGGCACAAGCAGACCTTGCTGACGCTCGTCGTGCTTCGACGGCGTTGGAGGCTGTGCTCCAGAAGGCGCAGGAGACCGAGGCCCGGCGCTTGAGCGAGCTTGTCGCTCGAGTCTCGTGTCTTGAGGGTCGTGCCGCGAAGACGCCGGCGACGCCCGATGACGTGGTCGTCGCTGCGAGCCTCCGTCGCGAAGGCTGCGGCAGATGCGCAAGCGCGCGGCGATCGCCAGTCGGAGGCGATCCAGCGCGTGCGCGTCGCGCTTGACGACGCTGTTGACCGTGCGGCGACGCAGATGCAGTCGCTCGCAGAAGGTCTGAAGACCGCTGGCTGCTATGCAGCTCAGCAGCAGGAGCAGATCGATCGCCTCCAGGGCAGATCGATCAGCTGAGCGCGACGGTTGCGGCGCTTCAGCGCGGTCGTCGGTCGCGCTCCGGGCGTCGTCGGAGCTCCGACGACGCAGCTCTTGATCTGACGGGCTCCGACGTGGATGCGCGTTCGTGAGAACGGCGTCCTGGTCTGGCTGAGGAGGGCGGTGCTCGCTTGGTTGAGCGGCGACCGAGTCCATCCCCCCGTCAAGCGAAGCGCCCGTATGGGGCTTCAGCATCCCGACGTAGAACGTCGGATGCACACGGCCGAGGCTCGCGGGTAATTTGAGCTGGTACGACCGCTCGTTTACCGCGCGAATAACTTCGTAGGGTCCGAGGTAACGAACGTTTAACTTGTTATTTTTCAATAACGTTGTTCGTTCCGTCGCCTTGTCCGTAAGTGCGGATGCACTTAGCCAGACTTTATCGCCTGGTTGGAAACCGGTTTTCATACCGCGTCCCGACCGGTCGGCGTAAAGCTTCTGCGAATCTTGAGCCATCGCCATTCGATCACGAATGAGCGACAAGACCGCTTTGCGAGTCTGTAAAAAGGTATTTACGGACGCAATCAGTGATTGGTCCGGAACCTGTGGCTCTCCCCACCGCGGTCCATCGAGAGACCGGGGGGAGGTCCGGCGCCGTCCATTTGCCGCTTTCCGCCGGGTGGCGCGAAAGACGCAGGGACGCGTGGGTGCCGCAAGTGGTTCACGAAGAACGGCGTGAACCCGGTCGAGGCATGCTCGCTGTTGTTGATGGCGAATTCCACGAGTGAGAGTAATGAACTCCACTCCCTTGGGAATTGCGCGCAAAAGCAACGCAGCATGTCTTCGACAACGCGGTTGACTCGCTCAGTCTGGCCATCCGTCTCAGGATGCCGAGCGGTCGACATTTGTAACTGCGTGCCAAGGAGTCGAAAGACTTCCTTCCAGAAGGCACCAGTGAAGCGCGGGTCCCTATCGGAGACCAACGCCGCGGCATACCATGGTTGCGAAAACACATGGTCAAGGAAGAGCGAGGCCGACTTCTTTGCATCCACCGATGTGGAGCAAGGCGCCAGTCGGACTTGCTTGCTCAAGCGGCAGACGAAGACCAGGATCCCAGTGTTCCGCTGGCGATCCTTTGGGAAGCCAAAGATGAAGTCAAGGCTGACGTCGGTCCAGCAGTCGGTGGGAACGGGCAGGCTCTGCAACGGAGCCGCCGCGTTCGGCGAAGGCTTAACCGCTTGGCAGGTTAGGCACGCACGAACATATCGTTCCACGTACTTGTACATGCCGCGCCAGTAGAACTGGGCGGCTAGTGCAGCGTACGTCTTCTCCCCCCGAAGTGACCACCCGTTGGCGTGTCATGATACTCATAGAGTATCCGGGTGCGGAGGTTGGCATCGGCAGGTACGACGATGCGCGGCGCATCCGTCGGGTGGACCTGATACCAGAGAAGCTGATCTCGGTACGAGTATCGCTTCGCACTTGCTCGGACACTGTCCGGCAAGCCCAGCTTCTGGTTATCCGCACTGAAGTGCGCGATAAGGAGACGGCATGCCTCGTCATCGTCATAGGCGGCTCGGATGTCATCGTGCAGTGAAATCCGATGACGTCGATCCCCAGGATCGCGTCCAGATCGCGATCTTCATAGTCCGGCCGCCGTGAGAGCGCATCCGCCAGTACGTTCTCGCGTCCAGGCTTGTACTGGACGCTGAAGTTGTACTCGGCGAAGAACGACAGCCATCGCGCCATCCTCTGAGAGAGATGCGGCGATTGAGTCGCTGTTCGTAGCGATGCGTGATCGGTGAAGATGACGAATGGCTTGCTGCCCAGAAGGTAGACTCGGAACTTCACAAGCGCATACTTCATGGCTAGAAGTTCCTTGTCGTGAACCGGATAGTTGCGCTCCGCGGCCTTGAGGCCACGCGAGTGATATCCTATCACGCGTTCAACGCCCGAGTCATCGCGCTGCAGCAGTGCGCAGCCGATAGCGAAGTCCGATGCATCACAGACAACCCAGAAGGGCTTGTCGTGATTCGGCAACGCGAGGACGGGAGCGTTAATCAAGCTCTGCTTGATGGCTTCGAATGCGTTCGAATGCTCCTCGGCCCAGACGAACGCTACATCCTTGCGGAGTAGGTTTGTCAATGGCTGAGCGAGCGATGCGTAGTTCTTGCTGAAGCGATGAAGGTAGTTGGCCAGGCCCAACCATTTGCGTAGGTCTGTGACACTACGCGGTTGAGGCCAGTCGGCAACTGCTCGAACCTTCTCGGGATCCGCTCGGACGCCATCCTTGCCAACGAAGCATCCAAGGCAGGGGATCTCAGCGGCGCTGAAAACGCACTTGCGCAGATTTGCGTACAAGTGGTTATCGCGCATACACTGGAGCACCCGCCTGAGATGCTCGTTGTGTACTTCGACATCGGACAGTCCGCCTTCGGCGCGACTGTGGACGAAGATGTCGTCGAAGTACGTCTGGGCGAAGTCGCGCATGGGTCGGAAGAGATGCGTCACCAACCTGTTGAAGGTGGCTGGCGCGTTCTTGAGACCTTGCGGCATGACTAGCCATTCCCACAGCATGCCGCTAGGCGTGCTACAAGCGGTGTAAGGTATGTCCGACTCCCTCATCAGGAGTTGGTAATACCCATCGGTCAGATCGATCGAACTGAACCGAGTGCACCCGCTCATGTTGTCGATGACATTGTCACGACGGGGAATGGGAGTCTGCGCGGGGATGGTAGCAGCGTTCAGCCGGTTGTAGGCGTGGACAATGCGCCATCCCCCGGTCGCCTTCTTGACACAGAAGGTCGGTGCACTGTGCGGAGACTTGCTCTCGCGCACCATCCCGGCCTGCCTCTTCTTCTCGAAGAAGGCATCGATCGCCTCGACTTGGTCCCTCGGTAGGGGCCACTGTCGGGTGATGCAGTACTTCGTACCCGGCTCGAGGTCGATCTCATGCCTTATTCCCTTGTCAACTGGCAGACGCAGTGGAACGTCGCCAGAGAGGACATCCCGAAATTCGGAGATGACTGGGAATGCCGGGTTGTCTCGCAGCGCTTCCCACCCTTGCGTGGCGAAGCGCGCCTTCTTGGCCGTGCTCACGTCGACCTCGCTAGGCGGGTCAACGGTGTTGCAGTCTTCGGTGATATCCGGTTTGATAACCGCGATATCAGTTACCTCGCCGACTTTCAAGTCGCGGAGGAAGTCGACATACGGCTGGAGCTCAAGAGCACACAACTCGACTGCGGTCTTTGGAAGACCCTCCAACGGTTGTGGCTCGAACTCCAGGAAACGTTGCGTGGGCAAACGTGGGCCACGCGACGGCGGGATTTCGTCTTGAGCTGGACCACACACCTCCAGTGTCTGCGAGGTTGTGCTGGTGGAGGTTGTCTTTGACACCTCGCTTACCTCAGCTCGGCCGCGAGGAGCTAGCTCGCCGGCGGTGGCAATGGCTGCCACTCTTATCTTGTCTTCGGGCAATGTGGAGGGCGAATTTGCAACTCCGCCTTCCGTGCCGTGGAGGACCGAATCATTCGAGTCCTCTTCCCCGCTCTCCAGCGCTTCCTCTGTCTGGTAGAGGTGGTGCTCCTCCCGGTAGGGCACCCTCGGGTTAACCAAGGCTTGTGTGCTGCCGATGAGACCTGACTTCCAGTCGGTCCATGGCGCATGTGCTCGGAGCCATGACATGCCGAGTATGATATCATACCGGTAGTTCATGTCGATGACGTATAGCCATTCTTGGAAGTCGAAGTCCAAGAACTTCAGGCTCAGCTGGACTTGCTCACTCTCGATTGAGGTGAGAGTCCCGTCGGCAAGACGCGCATGCATGCGGTCTTTAGTTCGGCGCTTGATCAAGCGTTCGAGGGCACCCGGTTCGCGTCGGAGTGCCCTGCGACTCACGAACGACGTGGTCGCTCCACTGTCGATCAGAAGGCGCATCGGTTCGGCGAAGCCCTTCACGTCGGCAGAGAACACCATGAGCTGTGCTCTTTCGGATGGTGTCTCTGTCAAGCTTGCGTTTGGGGCCAAGCTTCCAACGAACTCAATCGTTGGGGAGACTTCTCGTCTCGCCCCTTTCTCGCCCGTTACGAACGGGCCACCGCGTTTCCCGGAGAGGGATTACGCGGGACGCGGCCGCCTCTGCGCGCCGCTGGAGCCCCACGACCGCTACGGTCGGGGGCTTGGCCTCCTTGGCCACGACGGGGTCTGCGACACTCTCGCGAGAGGTGTCCACGGAGGTTGCAGTTGTAGCAACGCACCTGAGTCCTCGTCGTGTCAATGGCGGACACATCCATGGAGGATGGCTCACCAGAATCACCCGCACCGACAGGGCGGCGTGATCCCGACCGCTTCTGGGAATTGTCTTCTTCGAGCGCGATACGGCACGCTTCTTCGAAGGTGCGCGGATCCGCTCTGAACAGTTGAGTTCGTACTGAACCAACGTTCATCCCTTCCAGAAGGGTTGTTACCTTGGTGGCCTCCGTCATATCAGCTCCCGCGATTGACGCTGCGAGCTGACGGAGCTCTTGGACATACGCGTAGACGGAGGATCGACCCTGCTTGCATGCCAGGAAACGAGCACGATGGTTGTGAGCCATGTGCTTTCCCTGGTGATGCATGTAGAGCTTCTCCTTGAACGCTTCCCATGTTGGGAAGATATGTTGGTCGTTGAGCAGCACGGTGTACGCCCACTCATGACAGATGCTCTTCTTCTTCAGGTATGACATACCGAAGGCGACCTTCATATCTTCCTCATGGATCCTTGCTGCACGCATGGCTACCTCGACTTCGAGGAACCAGCGCATGATGTTTTCTCCATCTCTTCCTTCGAAGAGGGAGACGTCCAGCTTGACGGGCCGCGATTGATCGCGAGCCCTGCTAGCTGCTGCAGCGGCGGCGCTGGCCAGCTCATGCGCGTGCTGATGTTGAAGCTGTTCGCGCTCTTGAGCATGGACAGCATTCATGGCCTGAGTGAGCGTCTCCGTCGCTGAACGGGACGCCGTCTCGGCACATTGCTGTTCATGCGCGCTGAACGCATCAATCCGGATCGCGTGTTGCGAGGGGTCATCCGAGAGCAAGCCGCGAACCGCGGCGTCTCCGAACACCCCTGCAAGGCGGTGAAGCGTTTCCCATTGAGCATCGTTCAGATGCGGGAAGTCTTCTCGATTCGCCATGATGGGAATCGCTCGCACAACCGACAAGTGTCGCGTTGTCCTTGTTCGTCGTTGGATTGACGACAAGTGCTACCAGATGTGATGGGGCAACCCACCACACACTTTGCGCTGAGGCGTTCTCTCTTTGAGGAACGCCGAGGAAGCTTGATGGATCGATCCCCTTGCTCAGCAAGAGGGATAATCCAGTGTGAGGACGCTTGTTGGGTAGACGGCAAAAGCAGAACTGAATTTGATAGCTTATAGTCTTTTCTATAAACCTAATAACCTCAATCTTGAACAGTCGCTTTGCGATGGATCTTGTAACGGCTCGTGCGAAGCGTCGCGCGAGAAAGATCTCAAATACCGTACTTATAGCAACCGTTCCTGTGCGGTGTGCTTTCCGGTATTTACTTTGGCGTACTTAACGCTGGGCGTTAATGTACTGCCTTGTGTGTCGCACACTAAGTGTGGACTTATGTAATGTACCCCATTACATCTCTTCCGTCCTCACGGGCCACCTCCGCTTCACACACGTCTCTCCAAACGTCTCCACTGCCTTGCTGAATGGGAGTTGATCCTTCTTGGTCTTCTCGAGCACCTTGAGCCACGCCATGTCTTGCTGCTTTGTCCACCCTGCGCCTCTATGCATCGTTTTGATCACCAACGTGGAGCATGTCTTCTTCTTGGGCTTCTCTTTCTCATCCTCTTCCGACTCGTAATCGTCATCATCATCTTGCGCCGCTCGTCGTCGCTTAGCAGCTGCCTTTTTGCTGCTGCCGCTCGAGGTTTCTCGTGCTGGAATAGATGGTGTTCTTTGGGCTGCTCGCTTCGCTCTCGGGTTGGTGCGTGCCTTAGGCGGCATGATGATGTGGTGGAGTGGATCAATATTTGTCGAAGTCACATCTGGTACTTGAGCGTTGTCAAGTTCCATTTGGCGTTAACCACCCAGAGCCCGAGGCCCGATTTGATACTTGAGCGCTGTCAAGGTTTTGGTTGGCTTCAGTCGCATGCAATTCAAGCGTTTGACACTTGAGCATTGTCAAGTTTCAGGTGCGAACTTTGGCAGCTATGTGAAGCGTCAGGTTTGAGCGTTGCCAAGGCGAACTTATGGAAGGATCCAGTGCAGTGTGTAGGTTGGTATTTTCTAGATTCTCACAGTTTAGATCGTTAATTTTGGGGGGAGGAATAAAACGCCCCCCCCAGAGCGACTGTTCGCAACAGTCACTCACAGGACAGAGACAGAGAAACCATAACTCCTCAATTTACCACGGAACCCTCAAGTCAGCTTCTCAACATTAGCAATATACCCAAGGAGTCACTCACCATAGTGAAGTTAAGTGAGTGGGGTACTTGTTGAGCATTGTCAAACAGGTGTTGAGCACTGTCAAGCTTGAGAAACACCCATTTCCCTAAGGAAAGCGCAAGCCTACCCTACCTTCAGTGTCACTCTGTGTGTGAGGCGCAGAGCACGGCCATCTTCAGAGTTTCTGAGCTTCGATTCAAACTACTTGGAGAATCACAAGAAAGGTCTTTGATCGAAGAATTGTTGATCGACGTACGACGGACTGCCTAAGGAGCGCAGCAAATTCCAGTCGCTACACGACAACTGGTGCGTATGCCAGGATCGAAGCCGATAGCTGAAGATACGGCCGACATGAAGGTGGAAGGCGCGGAAGACACGAAGCCTGATGTCAGTGAACTGACGGCGAACGTTGTGATGAGACTCGTGGCGGAGGGTGGCGACCTTGATGCTAAACGCGTATACAAGTGGTCCGAAGCATGTGAGATCTGCGAAACGTATAGTCGCATGGTCGTGAAGATGACAGGAGATCCAAACAATTGGTTTGCTCTCTACCGTCTGCGCAAGATCACATACGCGAATGAAGGGATCACCATTTTGTCGCGGGAACAGATCAATCGAATGCAGTTCGCCAACTGTGAAGAAGTGATCGAGTTTGTAGAACGTCTACTGCGGTCAATGGGATATGAAGCTACTCGGCGAGATAACTTTGATCTTGTTGCCACAGCATACCCAGACCAAATGCTCCAAGATGTCAGCTACATGGTATCACTGTTGATGGGCGCATACGAGTGGGAATGCTCTATTCGATGCTATCAGTCGGGAGGACGCGAGTTCTCTCCACCCAAGTATGCCATCGTTGACGACAGTGTATATACACCGTCAGTGACAACAAGACGGTTGAAGACGGAAGGGGTTCAAGCGTTTGATCGAGCTGAAGCGGACATGGATGCGATTATGCATTCCGTGGAACAGTCGCTCAAGATGAGGAAGAAGAAGGCTGTCGGAGATGTGTCAGGTGTTCAGAAGAAGCTTGACTTCGACACGACTAGTTCAGACTCTTCACCGGCACGGTCACTCCCTGATCACACAACACATTCCGTAGCTGAAGGATTAGTTCAACTCGTCGCAGAAGGGAAGATGTCACCGCAGGAAATGGCACACGTTCTGAAGGCGATGAAGACGCCTGAGACGACAAGAGCAAGCCGTCCATTCGATGACCGAGGATTCTCCGAAGAGGAACGAGAGCTGCTCGCGCGAGATGTTCCACACTCTGCTCGTCTGTCTGATAGACATGTCACTACAGTTATTCAGAATGTTCAGGTTCGCACGTTCGATGGCCAGCGTCGAAGCACTGAAGAAGCACGCCAGTGGATTGCCAAGTTCTTACATTCGGCAAACTTGTCGAACTGGACACCGCAGCAGCGTCTTGAGGTGTTCTCCAATCAGCTTGTTGGGGCCATGAATCACTGGTTCAAGCAGCTACCTCCAGAGATACGCAAGAGCTGGAAGGCCGTATTGGAGACATTCGTGGCAAGATTCTGCACTGATCATACACCAGCACGCGTTAGATACTACAAGCTGACCCAGAAGCCGGATGAGACTGCGGTGAATTATTTGTACCGACTGAATGGAGCTGCGATGCTGGCCGGACTTGATTTCAGAAGTAGTGCCTCTGGTATGCAAGAACACATCCAACAGTTCTTTGACTCTGCGTCTGAGAAAGCTTTGCCCTTGCCGTTCAAGATCCGACAATACAGCAGCGTGGATGAACTTGAGGATGTGCTGGTACAGTACGAAGCGAGCGTATCACGAACGACCGTGAAGAAGACTCCATTTGCGCCAGCACACAACAAGAAGCCACCTATTGAAGATAAAGCACGAGTCAATGTCGTTGATACGAACGAGCAGAAGCAGCCGGAGAACAACGAACCTGGAAACCAAAGCGACAGAATGTCGGGCCTTGTGAAGAGTGCGGCAAGACGAATCACACACGGGATGATTGTTTCCGCCTGAAGACATGCGACTACTGTCAACAAGTGGGGCATCCGATTCGATACTGTCGACTGCTTGCTGATCGTATCATGGAACGTCGTGACAAGTTGGTATCTGGCGAGATCACGGCCGATGAGCTTGTTGATCAGATAAACGAGTAGCCCCGCAGCAAGTCAACGTAGCTGGGCGAGCCGGGAAGAACGTTGAACGGAAGAGGTCGCCTAAGAAGAAGCGTGTTCATGTATCTACAACAAGGGAACAAACGAAAACATCAGACAACCAAGAAAACCAAAACAAATCTGTACCTGCATCGATATACCTGTGCATTGATGAAGAAGAAGTCGCGACTGGAAGAGCGATTGCACATATCAAGTTGAGAGAAAACGAGAAAAGAGGATGGTGGAGGGAGCATGAGATGCCTGCATCGAGAATGTGCCAAGTGTTTGTTAGTGGTGCAATTGAAGATGTAACGATACCGCTCATGCTTGACACTGGAGCGAACATCAGCTTGATGCATGCCAACATAGCTCGTAAGTTGCAGCTTCAAGTTCGACCGTTCGATAAAGCGACAAGTTTTTTCGGAGTATCCGATGCCCCTATGCAAGCAGAAGGAATCGTGAGTGTGAAGATCAGGCTGGGCGAGACCGCGGTGTACGAAATGGATGTATGGGTTGCTGCGTTCGAAGCTCAATCGTATGTGATCTTGGGCACGGATTTCATGACGCGCGCTGGCATCAGGATTGATCTCCGAGAGAAGAGCTGTGCATTGCCGTATGAGAGGCCATTGCGCATGCTCGAGTATGAAGAATTGCAAGCAGAGGAATATCTGCAGGCATATGAAGACATTGAGTCAGCCTCGTCATGGCCGTTGCGAGTTTTGGATGCATCTGTGATGGCGATGGCAACGATAAATGACACCTCACCGTCGGTGATGTCGATCGAGGGTGTACATCCGGAACAAGTTGATCAGTCGTTCTTGGATGAAGAGGTTTACGTGCGAGAAGGAGTGGAGATGACAGCTGAAGAAATGCAGAATCAACTCGCATTGATCCCTGAAGTAAGTGGAGAATCATCAGCTCAAGTGGATATAGCCACAGCGGACATCGGAGAGGAGGAGAACACACCTGAAGAGATCGCCGGATTACGAGAGGATCTCGAGCGAGAGAAGGACATCTTCATCAGCTCTGGGAATGCGTTGCCGCCACCGGCGAAGGGAGTGGTGTGTGACGTCGACGTGGGAGATGCGAAGCCCATAGCACAACGAGCTCGCAGGGTGCCTCCACATCTGCTGGGCAAGCTGTACGAGTTGCTGTGCGGATTGTTGAAAGCTGGGTTGATTCGACATTCGAGGTCGGCTTGGGCATCTCCGATAGTGATTGTCCTAAAGAAAAACAAGGTTGACATTCGTCTCTGCATCGACTATCGCATGGTAAATTCACTGACCAAGCTGATGGTGTACTCGATGCCGTTGATTGACGATCTTCTGTCGGACTTCCATTCGGTGATGTGGATGTGCTCCCTGGACAATGCGAGTGGTTACTGGGCTATTCCCCTCACGAAGCGGGCTCGGCAGATTACGGCTTTCATTTGCCCTCTCGGGCACTTCGAGTGGTTAAGGATGCCGCAGGGATTGAAGAATGCTCCACAGATCTACCAAAGAATCATCGACAATGCGTTATGGTCCACGGTTAGACGTCTGCGCAACAACTCACAGCCGGTGCGTGTGGTAGGATTTACCTCAGAAGAGTTGGATGAGATCGAAGCAAATATGCACGGCGAAACACTCGAGGGATTTGACCAGAGTATACGCGAGGACGTGTTTCATGCAGGAGAGGTTGTGGAAGATGGAGTCAAGCCGGTGTTGATGCGTCGATCTTATATCGATGATGTGAACTTCGGGGCAAGTTCATGGAGCAGCCTTCGAGTGATGCTTCGAGCTCTCATGGCGTCGTTCCGGTACTGGGGCATCACCATCAGCCTGTCCAAGAGTGCGTTTGGGAAACATTCAGTTGAATTCCTATCGCATCGGATCACACGTGAAGGGGTGTTAGCTGCGCCAAGGAATCTGCAGACGATCATGGACATGCCTTTTCCGAAGTCATTGAAGGGAGTTCAGCGGTTCATTGGCAGCTTGATCTACTATCATCGCTTCATTGAGAATTTTGCAACGCTTGCTGCTCCTCTGTATGAGATAACCGACGCTACGTTCAATGATGAGTCGAAGTTGCAGCATGCGAAGACAGCGTATGACTTACTGAAGAAGAAGTTAGTGAAAGCTCCGTTGCTACGGCATTTGGATCGCACTCAAGCAATATCGGTCTTGCTATACACCAATGAGTGGGCATTTGGAGCTGCAGTTGCTCAAGAGCATGAAGGGGTCTTGCATCCAGTTCGTTTTGTGAGTAAAGTCTTCAAGGAAAGCGAGCTGCGATATTCAAGTTCAGAAAAAGAGGTGTTAGCTCTCGTCAAGACATTGGATGTCGCTGTACATTACCTTGGGGGATATGAAGTGACTGTGTACACACGCTACTCCACACTCAAGTGGGTCTTTACATCGAAAAGTCTAGGGTTTAGGGTTTACTACTACTGGCCGGGGCTATATGCCGATGTGGAACGATGGGTTGCTGCGTGTATTGACTGTTCAACTGGTAAGGGCAAGCCGCGATATCAAGGTCAGTCCCCGGGGAATATGCTGGCGGATCGACCTTTCCAAGTTGTTGCAATGGATTTTGCGATTCCTTTGCCGCTGACGGATGATGGAAATGGTGCACTGCTGCTGTTTACTTGTCTCTTCACCGGATTCATCGTCTTGGTTCCTATGAGTGATACCACGGCTGAAGCAGTGGCAATCGCATATCTGCAGAATATATTCAAGCGATTCGGTGCCCAAGAAATGATCAGACACGATCGGGATCCGCGATTCATGAGTTCAGTCTTCAAGCGATTCAATAGGATGATGAAGCAGAAGCAGCGACCAACACTAGCGTATCGACCCCAAGCTAATGGGAAGCAAGAACGTTCAGTGCAGACGGTCATACGTGCGATCAAGATGTACATCGAAGAAGAACGACAGACAGATTGGGACGAATATGTGCCGTGCCTCGAATTTGCGCTGAACGCGTCGGTGAATCTCCAACTTGGCCAGAGCAGCTTCTATCTGGTACACGGCTACCACCCAAGATCGATGTTGGACGCCATGGTACCCCCAAAAGATGGATCAGTGCGTGAGTTGGACGCGAAAGCTTGGAGAGAACGAATCACCAAGGATCATGAGATCGCTATAGCACATGCGCAGTTCATCCAGCGGAAACTTATGGAGGAACGCGCGAAGAAACACAACGAGAAGATATCCGAACGCGTTGCAAGAACGATTCCAAAGAAGTATAACAAGGGGGATCGAGTGTGGTTGTATCATGAATTGGTGAAGGAAGGTCTATCACGAAAGCTAGCACATCTCTGGCATGGACCCTTTGAGGTTGAGGAGCGTGTCAGCGATGTCGTCTACAAGCTGAAGGTTGATCGGCCGGATATGCGGCTGTTCCCGCTAGTTCACATCTCTCGCCTCAAGCCATTCTTCTCTCGTTCAGATCGCCCCAGGCATGCAGTTGATGCTGATACGACACTCTTGTTTGACGAAGAGCTATTGCCTGAAGATTCATGGGCTGCGGATGAAGACGAGAATGAGTACGAGGTGGAAAAGATCCTCGATGATCGAGTGAAGCAACGTACGCGTAATGGGCGCAAGCTGAAGGAGTACTTGATCAAGTGGGTTGGATACGAAGAACCGTCATGGGTGTGTGAAGATGATCTCAACTGCACTGGGTTGTTGTTTGATTACGACGCAGAGAAGGCTTGGGAGAGTCGGAAGTATGCTGCCCAAGATGCGAATGAAGACGATAAGCGTAGGTGGATACGTTTCAGAAAGACTGCAATGGATACGTACCGATTGACATGAAGATGAGCCCAAGAATGATGAAGACTTGATGTGAAAACCTTGCTGGATGCGATGCTGTGCACAGGCAAGATGAAAATTGTGAATGAAGCCTTCGCCATCGAATGCGATCTGTGCTAGTGGCGAAGACTCACCAAGATGTACGGCCCCGCGGAACCTGGTTGGTTGCGGTAAGCTAAGATGCGAGCCCTGGTTGGCTGCATGTGATCTACAGAACGACAGCAAGCGCACATGGATGTATCCGACGACTGACCTGCAGCAGTCGCACAATATGCGAGCCCATGGTTGCGTTCTGGCCTCAAGAAGAGGTGGTGAGCCAAGATGAAGAATGAGTTTCAATCCATGAATATGCGGATGAAACTTACCTACCGAAGAGCGATTGTTGTGCCAAGGTAGAACGGTGCCCGTGAAGAACAAGCTGGCACCGGATACGCGCGAATAACAAGCGCGTGTCGAAGAAGAAATGATGAAGACTGAACGTGTGCGAAGTACAAGCATGCGTTGATAGCAGGGAGATGCCTCACTCGCCTAATTCGACAACAAGATTGAACAAGTAAGTGTGTGAGCAATTGAAGAGGTGAAGATGCAGTGAATGGACGCATTCGGTGCACGATGAAGAAAGCAGGGCGACTTACAGGCTTCAGGGCTTCGGCGTAGTCGAAAGTGCCGCTGGTGTTGTATGTGGATGGCCACCGCATGCAGCCACAACAGCGCACCTGTTGACACGTTCGTGTGTTTTGAACTTGTGGCGCTGCTGATGAATGATGAAGAGGACTCTGGTTGAAGAGTAACTGTGATGAAGTATCGCATGGCGACGACGTATCACAAGGATTGAGTAATGGTTGAGCCTTGTCGAATCTCCAGTGGCTTTTGGCTCTGGTGATGAAGTTGGTCGTTGAGCGTTGTCAAAATTTCCCCAGTTGCTGTTGGCGCTGGTGATGAGTTTGATCGTTGAGCGTTGTCAAGGCTCCCGATGGCTATTCGCTGGAAGAGGACAAAGTTGTACATTGGGCGTTGTCAAAACGATGGAATGCTTTTACACGGGGCGATCAAACTGAAAGGAAATCGTTGGTGCAAAATTGATGGACGAGGGGAACTGAGTTGGGAAGTTGCGTTGTCCCAAATGAATTGTCTGCTGAATTGCAGATTGAACTGTCTGAGTTGTTCGGACCTGTCTTATGACAAGGGGCGTGAAGTACATGCAGAACATGATTGGACGCTGTCAAGAGTTGGGTGGTACAAGAGAACAGGCCGTTGGGTAGGGTCATTTTCGAATTTGCCGCTTGACCGACATGGTGACCACGCGAAGGCAGAGTACGCAGGACGAAACGCGTCGAAGAAAACACCGCGGCGTGATGGGAGGAAAGTGTCAGCAGCAAGTCCAAAAGCAAGCGTGGTCTTAGCGAATAAGACAAAGGGAAAGGCCCGTGTCACCCGTTCCGTAGAAACAGCTGGTGTGGAGGATGGAGCAATTCCTGGGTCATGGACGCGATGGACGAAGAAGGAAGAAGAACTGGTGCGTGAGATCATCGAGAATGCGAATGCGGAGAGCTTGATCGGCTTGGTGAACAAGTACAACGCACGCGCTCGGCAATTGAGTTTGCCGGAAAGGACGGAGAGATCATTCCGAGCGAAGTTTAAGCGCTTATGTGGCGGATCAGAAGACTACATCGAGAACAAGTGGCCAGCCGAGCAGCTTGCATTGCTTCATGAGCTACGAGCGGCGAAAGTCAAGTGGGTTGATCTAGTCGGGCAGTTCAACGCGACAAGCATCGAGCGAGGATGGCCGACGCGCACTTACGCAGCACTCACGCAGCAGTGCTCAAGGACGAAGACTGAGCGCCGTGCCGAGGAAGACGATGGACCTAAGGCGAAGTGGAGCAAGGAAGAAGACGCGCTTCTGCGGAACTATGTGAATCATCGACGAGGACAGCTACGGAGAGACCACGTCGTGTTCAACGAGCGAATGACGCAGAAGTATCCGGAGTATCGAAGACGCACGTACATTGCGTTCGAAAGACGAGTGACGATGCTCAAGCAAGGCTTCAATCCTGTTCGTCAACCTGACGCTGCAAAACGCTGGGACGATCACTGCAAGCGTCGTCTGAGGGAGATTGTCGAGCAAGCTGGCACAGTAGCACAAGGGTTGCGAGACGCTGTCTTTGAATTGGGCTTCACCATTGCCTTTGTACGTGCAAGATGGTTTGAGCAAGGCGGGCTGCTTGGCAGAGATGAATCGCAAGATGCGGATGAAGCTGCAGGACTTCGCACAGAACCGCAAGATGGATGGGAGGACGTTGAACGAATATATCTCGCCGAACCCACCACAGATGCTGAGTTCTCGGATGCTGAAGGTGTCTGCACCAACATGGAAGACGTACAAGAGCCTGAAGCCCCACCAACAGAAGAAGACGCGATGCCGACAAGCTCAGAAGTGCTGAAGTCGACAGACGTCGAACAAGGAACATCGGAGGGTGTATTGGCGTCAAGCTCTAGTCAAGAAGATGCTGCGCCGAGAGACGCAACTCCCACTGAGGAGGTGGTTGAAGAAGGCAGTGATATGTCGGTGTCGTTGGCAGCAGAAGCAGAGAAGGTGACTCACTCTGAAGAAGATCGCATGATGCTGGATGTGCCCACCGAAGATGCGAATGAGACTCACCACAGTGTGAGCGCAAGTGTCGAGCTTGTGTCGGAGCCAATGGAGGTTGACAACGCTCAAGAGGTCAATTCTCGACCTGATTCACCACGGCTCGCGCAAGTTGACAAGGCTCAACAAGCAACAAGTGACGGTATTGGCACTGACGAGCCTCAACGTCCAAAAGCTGAGACTTATGACAGTACTGTCAATGAGAAACCTGTGGCTGTCTACACTGTGGAATCGGACGAGGGGCGAAGTCCAACGACCCCTGAACGAGAAGAAGAGTATGCGCAAAGCAAGGATCTGAATGAGCTGGTTGCTCCAGGTGATGTCGCAGTGGATGTTCCTATGGCGCTCGCGGAAGCAGAGGAAATGCCGGTGCCGGTGTCTTATGATCTCGCAGCGGCAGGCACGAGATCACCTGGATGTGTACAGGAGACATCTGTGACAGTTAGCCAACATGAGGGAGTGGTTGACGTGGACATGGATGAGGAACAAGAGCAAGTGGCCATCCCTACCGACGAGCAAGTCGAATTAGTGCATGATGCACAGGGTGACGTTGATAGTGTCTCATTGTTTCAGACCTCAACACAGACTATAGTTCATGAGTCGTCGGGACCTGCTGTCATGCCGTCAGAGGAGTTTGACAGTGTTCAAAATGCATCGCCAGTTCGAGAGTCAGGTGACAACGTTCAAGAACTAAAACAGACGATCATCATCACACAACCCAGTCCCGCGTGTTTGAAGCAAGCTGTTTGTGAGCATGATCAAGGAAGTGAGCAGAGAGAGTCCGCGCAAGCACAGACGAGCGTTGCGGTAGGATCGCCCAAAGAACAAGAGCAGGATGCGAGTGACGGGGAAGACCAACAGGAACGCAGTTTCTGGGATAGTAAGGCAGCGGCAGACGCTGTTTCCGACGAGAAGGAGAGTCATGTGACGACGGAGAGACGACAATGGAGCGCCACGATACGACGTCCAACCCAACTGACCCGAACTCCCACACCAAGTGAAGCAGGCGACCACAGCGATAAGGATGAGGCTGAAAATGAGGGGATTCTCGAGGTCTGGACGCCGAAACAGGACAATTCGAAGTTTTACCTGATGACGAGTGAGACACAGAGACATGACATCCTGCAGAGAGTCAGAGTTGCTCACCTTGTCAAGACAGGGACCCTCTATCGGTTCATGTGGTTTCCTCAGAAGATGTGGGAGTGGCTGAGACAACCGAGTTCGGAGTCATTCAAGATCGCAGCGGGGTGCAAAGGAATGAGACCTCGTTTTCGTATGGTGTTTATGCGGGAATTGACATTCGTGACTACACTGCTCAAGCCGGAATCGGACGCCTGGCTCATGTGGTTCATGTACAGCCTGTCTTACCGCCAGCAAGTGAGCAAAATATGGAGCAACGATCCTGACTATGAAGATGGATCGTCGTATGGTGAATGTGAAGGAGATGACTGTTGCCTGCGATATGACATGCTGAACACGGGGTACAAACCAGAGAAGGGATGTCTCCATTGGCACTATCTCACGAAGCGGGAGATCTATTTGGATAAGCAGCCGACGAATGAACAGTATCGCCTGGCACTAGCTCTGAGCTGTCACAAAGAAGCAACGCTCGCTATTGAAGAAGACTCACCCAGTCGATGTTTGGGTTCTGCGCCGGTTGAGATCTACCTGCATGGAAAAGGCGTCACGATGGTGTGTATGAAGAAATGGGACAGTCATCAAGTGGCGACGCATCTACGGAACTTGATGGTGTGTACGACAGCCATTGTCTTGAACGAGAACAGTCGAGTGGGTAAATTCAACGACGATGGCACGCTTCGGAGTCCTACGCCCAGTCTGGAATTGAATGCGTATGTGTGGTGATGCGGGCTGGGAACGAGAGGTCAGCGACACCTCACGCTCCTCGAGCCGCACACGCACAGAGCCTTGGGTTCTTGGATCCGCGCTAACTGCCGCGGACCAGGCGCCTTGAACGTCGCTGAGGCGCCCGGAGGCGGCCTTCTGGCGTGAAGCCGAGGGTTGGGGGGCAGGTTGTGAGGCTGCCACGGCCCAGGCGCTTGTCAGCGGGCTGGTTCGACGCCCGCTTGACGGCCGAAAGGGAAGCGCTGTACCCGAAGCGACTGTGGCGTAAGCAGTCGCTCGGGCACGCGCAGGTGTCGACGGCGATAGCGGGTCGCCTTCTTGTCGACAGGGCTGTTCTCAAAGGAGACGCCCTACTTGGAGCCAGCAACGGTGCTTAGCTCTGCCTTGCCGCTCAGCGAGAGCGGGTTCCACGGGGAGCAGAGGGGATCACCCTACTGCAAACGCTCCGTATGCCTTGAGACGCTCGCTCCGGCCAAACCTCCGAAGGAGACGCCCTTACCTTGTCGTCGGGTAGGCACTACGCGGCTGCGCCTGCGTGTGCACGTACCCGGTAGCTGTTTTACGTCGCGCGCACGCTGCGCGACGGGGGAGTCGATGCTCTCTTCCTCGGACACCTGCGGGGTGGAGGGCAAATCAGAGAGTCCATTGATCCTTAACCTAAGAGATCCGAAAGATCTTCCCACTATGTCAACCTGCCTCGTTAACGAGCCAGACGCCTTATAAACTTAAGGGGTCGTCCCGCCTGGGTTAGATAAGGCGTCGCCCTTAGTTAGATAAGGAGTCACCCAAGTTAGATAGGGCGTCGCCTTAATAACGTGGTCGCCTTGAGTCGAGGAGTCCCCTTACGTTTCCCTTCCCCTTCCCTCGCGTACTGGCGTCTGATTCGGGACAGACGCTTTCGCTGGTCAGGTCACTTCACCACAGCGCCCCTTTCAACGGTAGGGTTACACGCGTAGCCGTACCGTTGAAACATTTCGGAAGTGACTTGCTTGCACGATGTCGTCGTCGCCGTCTAAGGCGTCGCCTTCCGTCGCGTCGTCGGATGCGATCGGCGCGGGTTCGCTGCAGCCGCGCAATCGGCATCGACCATCGCGTCGGTATCGTCATCGCCGCCACGATCATCGTCTGCTACCGCTCCCGTAGCGATGCGGCTCCGGCCGATCGTTCGACGGCGCCGCCGAGCACGCCACGGCGGCATCGCGTCGTCGGCCTCTCTACCGGCGGCGTCCGCGTCGTCGCCTCTCGTCCGGCAACGCCCACGTCGTCAGTGCTCCATCGGCAGCGCCCGCGTCGTCGGCTTCGCTTGGCGCGGCGACGTCGAGCGTGCATTCTTCCGGCGACTCGGCGGGTGTGGCGCTCCGCGGGTCCGATGAGAAGGCGTCTCCTTTTCCGTCTCAGCGCCGACGTCCCAAGCAGTTATCGACTGGAGGGTCGCTCCCGCGACAGTTGTGACGTCTCCTCCTCTGCCGCTCGCCTCCGTTGGCGACCGACCGGGGTCGGCAGCGCCGGCATGTGAGTCTCCTTGAGACGGAGCGACGTTGGCCGACGGCTTGAGTTCTCAAGAGCGTGATTTACTCGAGCCGCGCGTGTGGGGCGTCGAGCGTGACCGAATGCTCAGCGACCTCGGCACACTCGCGGGTAAGGTGTCGGACCGCGTGCGGAAGCGTCTTCCATCGTCATTTCATCCCGTCCGACACGGCCTCGTCTTCGAGAAGACGCTCAAGACACTCAAGAAGGCGACTCAGGAGCCGTCCGTGTTGGCCGACCTCGCATTCTTGGTTCCCGAGTTAGGGAGACGCCCCGTTTCTCAAGCACCGTCTTGCCGTCCTCTTTCAGCCGAGGAACGAGAGATTCGGGTGAGTGACATATCCCCTCTCTGGCTGGAGACGACCTCTTATCTGACCGTCTCTCTCTCTCTCGTCTAGCGTTTGGAGGCGTCCTTGCAACTCGTGCAGGTCGACCACAACCAAGCCAAGGTCACGATTGATCTCGCGGAGAAACAGGTCGCCTCCCTAACCCGCCGAGTGCGAGCGCTCGAAGCTGAGCTGGAGGGTAAGGCGCCGGCTCCAGAGCCAACCCGTCCCGCTGAGATCGACGCTTTGCAGGAGCGTGCCAAGACCGCGGAGGCCAGTGCCGAACTCGTCAAGGAGTCGCGTGACGCCTTGGTCTCGGAGATCAGCGACGTTCGAGCGAAGCACAGCGCGGAGACGGCGCGTCTGGAGAGCAAGATCGCGTCGCTCGTCGCCGAGCTTGCGAGGTTCAAGTCACTCGGCGACTCGCCAGAGCAGATCTCCGCTCGCGAGCAGCGCATGCGGGCTGTCATGACGCTTGCTGTCGTGACAGCGCGTGTGTATGACCGTTCCCTGCGCGAGTACGAGGCCGTGCTTGCTCCGCTGGTGCTTGGTTACGATCGTCGTGGCCGCGTTGTGGAGTCGTTCTTTCAAGTCGCCTCGGGTGACTCACCCGACATCCAGGGTCGTCTGCCTCGCGCCATGGCGGCGGTCTTCCCGGATTTACTTGCCGAGTCAGACAACCGAGACGGCTCCGTCCAGCCTGGCGAACAAGGTGACGCTCAAGATGACGCTTTGCAGCCGTCGCCAGTCGCCCCAGCAGATGTCAGGTCGTCTGACGACCGGGCGCTCCAAGTTTTGATCTCTGCGCTCGAGCAGGGTGGTTCCCCAGGTGAGACGCCTGCCTCGCGGGCCACTGTTGAGCGTCTCTTCGGCCTACAGTCGTTGCCTTCTGCCCAAGAGGTCCGTTCTCTTCTTGAAGAGCGACCGACGCGATTCCAGATCGACTTCGCCAGGTCGTCTCTCCTTGACGACGGCCAAGATTCGGAAGCCGTCTTACGTGGCCTTGCCAGCGGGTTTATGCGACGCCCCAGGCGTCGGGATGCGCGGCCCGTCCCCTTTCTTTCGGAGGAAGAGCGGGAGATCGAAGCCGCACTCGACGCCATGCAGGAGCAAGAAGACGCCGAGAAGTCGGCCAGACAAGAGCGCAAGACGGCCGCGAAGGCTGCTCGTCTCGAGCCCACCGGCTCTTCAGCGGTCGACCCACCTGCGGTGAGCGTGCTGTCTTCTTCTTCCAGCCGTCCGACCAGCCGGCCGTCCTCGCCAGGGTCGTCTCCGATCCGCAGTCGATCGTCCCGACGACTGGTGGTCGATTCTCCGGCTGAGGAGGAGGCTGGTGAGGTAGACGACGACGGTGGCGCTGAGAAGGACAGCGAGGATGGCTCTGTGGTGTCGTCTCGCGAGGAGGGCGCTAGTCAGGGCTCCGACGAGGGGTGCGAAGTTGGCGAGGCAGCTCCGCCAGCGGACGAAGACGTCTCCATGGGGGAGAGTGAGCAAGGTGACGCGTCAGAAGAAGAAGACGTCGCTCTTCCAGTCGCAAAGGTGACGTCTAAGCGTGGTCCGCGTCTCTTGAAGACTCGCTTGGCGACCCCCACACCTTCTGGGAAGGCGGGATTCAGAGAGTTCCAAGACGACTTCACTGAGTTCCTCAAGTCAGACCGTAAGGAGCGTCTCTCGTGTGAAGAGCCCGGAGCGTGGCCTTACGCTGACGCGAATCAGCTGGAGCTTGATCGGATTCTCTCCCGGCTGCGTGAGATGAGTTGGATGCTGGACCTCTACTCCGACGAGCGTCTAACTCCCACGCTGAAGGAGTACGACCAAATAGCGGCCGACGCTGATGCGGTCCTCCCGTCGATGGACGAGGTTCTCGAGCTGTATAAGACCGAGCCCTGGAGAGTGCTCGCTGTTCCTCCGGAGCCCGTCTCGTTCAGCAAGAAGGACCCCCGTTTCGCCAAGTTTTATGCCAACACGGTCGCCCTCTACTCCCACCACGCTCAGGCATTGTGGGAGAGGACCCATTACTTTACCCCCGATGAGGTCGATGAAGACGACTCCAAAAAGAAGAAGGAGTCCTCCATCACGCGCTCGCGTTTCTTCTCAGCAAGACGTCGACGCAATGGTAAGCTGACGCCTCATTGGAATGCGCATCTCGCAGTTATCCAAGGTCTCCTTGCAGACGGCTTGTCGGTGGACGCCTTGCTTGACCCCTTCTTTTACTGGCCGCCTGCCTATGGCGTCTTGTGTGTTCCGGTCAGCGAGGGCGAGAGCGTCGCCGACTGTTGCCGACGTTTGGACGAGTTCGAGCCGTCGCGCTTGTTTTTTCGAGGCCGTAGTGGGGCTGACATCGAGCATCATCCGGTGGCTAGTCTCGATCGTGAGATCGGCTTCACAGTCAAGCTCGGTAAGACGTCTTCGTCGACGTCTTCTAAGCAGTCGCCTGCTAAGAAGTCGGCGGCCGTCACGAACAAGAGGGCCGCCTCAGCTGGGACCCCCCACAAGCCCCACGACGGAGCAGGCAGCAAGGACAAGGCGTCGACTTCTTCATCCAGATCCTTGGAGACGCCTTCTAAGGCATCCAAGACGTCTCTCTCCACCGCGGTGTCCTCCAACAGGAAGACGCCTTCGAGCACATCGAAGTCTTCTGCCAAGCAGCCGTCTGCCAGTTCGTCGATCTCGGGTAAGAAGCGTCCCGCGTCTGAACTCAAGACGTCTACGCCCAAGAAGGGTCATCTCGAGCAGAAGCGCTCTCGTCGCGGCGATTGAGCGTCTCCCCAAGGTTTTCGTATGTGCGTTTCGCTCTGGTCTTGCATGTCCTTGGTTTAATCCTCTCGCTTGCGTAGTGTTTGTTCCCGTTAATACATGATCTTTGTTTCCCTTCGGGTACACTTGTAGGCGGCGTGTGTTGCTCGTTAAGGAGTCGACTCTCTACGTTAGGGTGACGCCTGCCTTCTGGTCGTCCCCTTAACGAAGTGAGTCTCCTCATAGAATCTCTTCGTTCTGCCGAGGGGTCGGCATGTTATCTACCAAGCTCGGGCCAGGGACGTGCCCAGCGCGCGTGACGCAAGCCATTAGCACGTCACTCATGATGCCTCCGCTTGGCGTAACCGCGCCCCTGTTCAAACGTCACGATATGTATAGACATATAGATGCCATCGTCGATCCGGATGAGCGAACGGTCGCTGACCGCGAACCGGCGCTCAGACGAACAATGCACGAAGCTCGACGACGGCATGCGTAGCACCCTGAGGTGGCTACTCTTCCTCCACCTCCATGGCGGCGAAGCGCGCACGAGCGTTGCACGCGCGCTCGTACTCCTCGAGCAGACTCGGTGCTCGGAGGTCGCCTTCGGCCACCCATGTCGGCTGGTCGTACCCCTTCCAGCGAACGAGGTACTCCTTCAAGACGCGCCCCTGTCGGGCCGCCCTCTTCTCGCGGTGATCCAGGATCGTCTCGACTTCATACTCTCCCGCCTCGTTGTCTGGCTCGAAGGAGTCTTCTGGCAGGAGAGCCTCGTCGAAGTCGAGTCTGTCATCTGGGGCGACCTCTAATTCGATAGAGGGTCGCCTTGTAAAGGATCGCCTTAACTTCAGACGCGAGACGTGCACCAGCGGGAAGAACTTGTAGCTGGTCCCTTCGACTTCCAGTCTGGCCAGGTGGGTAGCAGGTCGTTCCAACACTCGGAATGGTCCGTGCCACAAGTGGGCTAATTTCTTTGCGTACCCAGGCTTGACTTGGTTTATGAAGAGCCATACAAGGTCTCCTTCTTGGATCATCGGGGTCGCCTTGCGCTTCAGCATTCGCTGTCTCCCTTCGACTGTCGATGGCCTCTTCGATCAGCTTGGCAGCGTGTTCGCGTGCCTGCGATACTGCATCTGCAGATTCGCTCGCCACCGTCGTGCGACAGCAGGACCGGCACCTCTATCTGGCTCTGGCAAGGCGACCTCCAACGCCGAACGGGGCGTCCAACCATAGAGCAGATAGAAGGGGACCTCTTGTCTTGTTCGGTCGACCGACAAGTTGAGAGCGAATACGAGACGCTCAGCGTACTCGTCCCAGTCACGTTGAGCGGGGTCGGCTACGTACAGCTTGACCGCACGCATCACCGTCTGGACCATCCGCTCAGTCGTCCCGTTCGCCTGTGGTCGGTACGCGAGCGTCGCCTTGCTCCGCTGACCGATCAACCGGTTGAAGGCGCGGAAGACCTCAGACATGAAGGCCGGCTCCCTATCATGGCGGACGACTTCACTCGCGCCGAAATGACGGTAGATGCAGCGCTCGTACGCCTCGGCGACGACTTGCGCTTCGCGCGAAGGGTTTGCGGAAACCACGACGAAGCCTGTGTGGTGGTCGACCCACACAAGGAGCTCCGTATTCCCACGATGGGACTTCGGTAGCGAAGGCACGTGATCCATGCCGACCACTTGGAAGGGTCGGGTTGCAACGATGTTGCCAGGCGACTCTCCTGAGATTCGGGGGTCGCCTTTCCCGGACTGGCAGTCCTCACATGCCAAGACGTAATCGCGGACGTCCTGATATTGGCCCTTCCAGTAAAGGAGTCTCCTTACTCGGTCGAAGGTTCTGCTGATTCCTTGGTGTCCGCCCGACAGACTCTTATGGTAATGATGCAGGATCTCTTTCACCAGCGTGGTCGGCACCACCAGACGCAGATGAGTCTCTTGATCGGAGTCGCCTTGTTTCTTCCGAGTCCCAACGTAGTAGAGGAGTCCCTCTACAACCTCAAACAGATCGCCTTGTTTTCTGCATGCCTCTAAGGTGTCGCCTTCGACCTGTAGAGGGTCTCCTTCGAGGTAGGTGACCAACTTGGTAATCCATGTCTCCTCTCTCTGTGCGCGTCTGACACGGTCACTCCGAAGTTTCTGTAGCAGGTCTCCTGCCTCCTTGGCCAAAGGTGTCTCCTGTAGAGTGTCGCCTCCTGGATGAGCGTCGCCTTCAAGAGCGCGGCGTGCTTGGCGTCGCGTGACGACTTTAACGTTGGCAGATGGCACCTGCAAGTGAGGCGTCTTCTCCGGGCAAGGCGTCTCATTACTGAAGACTTCTGGAAGAGCGCGGCGTGCTTGGCGTCGCGTGACGACTTTAACGTTGGCAGATGGCACCTGCAAGTGAGGCGTCTTCTCCGGGCAAGGCGTCTCATTACTGAAGACTTCTGGAAGGCGACTCAGCGCAACAAGGTCGGCGAAATCCTCCACAGGGATGCGGCCTCCGTTGCCTCGTTGGAGCGCCTTACCAGTGATGAAGTCCGCGGCTGCGTTGTACGCTCGCGCGACATGGATCAGGTCAACACGCTCAAACTTGCCAAGCTCAACGACTGCTTGCGCATGGAGCAGCTGTAGACCCGGTGTCCGACACTCCATCTCACCGCGCACCTGCTGAATGACAAGCCGGGAGTCTCCACAGATGACGAGTCTCCTTATAGCGTGACGTCTCGCTAACTCGAGGGCAGCAAGGAGACCCCGGTACTCCGCTTCGTTTACGGTGCCGTCTTCATAGCAGTGAGCCTCGGCGTCGACCACCTCCCAACTAGGTGACTTCCACAAGACGGCTCCACAACTCGCGCGCTCACGGCGTGGCTTAGCCGACCCGTCGAACGAAACTATCCAGGCGTCCTCACCTGGATCGAGACGCCTCGGAATCGCGTTGAACCTCGCTGGGTGGATCGCCTTGCGTGGGCGGATCGCCTGTAGCATGTCGTCTAGCTTTTCAGCGGGACCAACAGCGGCAGCAACGAGTCCGGTCAGCTCATCTTCTCCTCTCTTGATCCGCTCGACCTCGATTGTCCACGGGCTAAGCATGACGCCCCACTTTTCAAGGCGACCTTGGAGACCCTTTGCGGTCATGAGCCATGCGAGCGTTGAGTGTCTCGTTAACACCTTAAGGGGTCGCCCCAGTAAGAGGTTCGCCTGGGTGCTCAGCATCTGGAGTAACGCAAGGGCCTCCTTCTCGGCCAGGGCGAACTTCAACTCGTGCTGCTTGAGCACACGACTACAGAAGGTAATCGGTTCGAGCGACCCTTCACTCTCTTGTAGCAGGGAACTCGCTATCGCCCAGTCGTTCGCGTAGACCACGATAACAGGTCGTCTGCTTGAGTCGAAGTGCCTCAAGATAGGCGTCTCCGCTAGCTTCTTCTTGAGAATCTCGAAGGCGACCCTCGCCGTTGCGAGGTGTTCTGGGGACGTCTTCGCTAGTACAAGGTCACGCGGGGTCACCTCGTACAGGGCGGCCGCGTAGACTGCGAAGTGCTCAACAAACCTGTGATAGTAGTTGAGCGACCCCAAGAACGACTGGATCCCCTTGAGCGTCTCCGGGAAGGTGAGTCTTGTCAGTTCGTCGAGGTTCTTGGGTTTGGCGCCGATTCCTTCTGCTGACACTGTGTGACCCAGATACTCTACCTTCGACATACCGAACTGACTCTTCGGCACGCTGATGGCGAGACTCCACTCATCGCAGACGTCCATCAGACGCTCGAGACGTTCGCACATCTCATCCCACGAGCGACCCCCAAACAGGATGTCGTCAATATAGGATCGCCTTCCTATAGCGGGACGTCTGCTTGAGTCTGTGGGGTCTCCTTGTTGGAAGACGTCTCCTTCTATCTCAAGGAGACGGTCAGGCTTCACCTTAACCCTTTCGTTGCCGCATTTTTGACTTGTTTTTTGTATAGTGCAATTTTCATAGTTAAGGGCTAAAATGACGATAAAGTGGTCATTTAAGGCCCATTTCCGATCGCCCCTTCTGCTTTTTCAGGCCAGATTTTTCTCGGATGTTTCTATAATGACCGAATTCTGGTCATTTTAGACGATTTCCGAAAGCGATGTGATTGGATAAAAGTATGCGACTATAAATTACACGATGGGAATTTCTCCGAAAGTTCACAGACAGTCCCGCGAAGATATTTATACCACGCTTTGATGGGTGGTTGTTGAGACGTGGTTGATCGCGATAGCTAAGCGAGTTGACGATCATTTTGTCATACAGAATTCGGAGTAAAGATGGATTCAACGATGATTCCTCTCGGCACGGAAGTGTTCCGTCGCATCACAGCGGATGCCCACGCGCAAGTTCAGTCATCGGGTGATGTTCTAACTTACGTCGAACATGCAAGCAGAGATTTGGCTGCGCTGGAAGAGGTATTGCCGATAACATCCGACTGGAATGTTGCTGTGAGAAATATCATATCGTCAGAGCGATTGGAAGGACCAAGTGTGACTGCGCGTGATTTGCTGGAAGCCGATATGGCCATAGTCTTTCTGGTTTGCATTGATGGTGACGGAGAGGTATCAACGTCTAGCGGTGCAAAGCCGACATCGAAGATGGAGAAACACGTGATGAATCAAGGAAGATATATTCGCATTCAGCCCCAAACATTGTATACGGTGCAACGCTCAACTGCCCTCTACTTGCATTTTGTTATTGCTCCAACTACGTGTCGCCGAGACATTTCAATCTTCGTTGAAGCTTGGTTTCCCTGCCCATACAATGTTGTGATTAAAAGTGGTGACATTCGGATCTATCCGAGAGGTTTTGTTGAGTCGCTAATGAAGACTTGTACGTATCGAGGCTCTAAATGGAAGAACGTACTTGATCACTTGGTGTTCTGCAAGTGCAACCCAAACCGGACCGATTGTGAAGCGAAGCAGAAGAAGAGACGTGATCGCAATGAAGTTCAAGCTGTATGTGAGTTGTGCGATCATCCACCGTTCAGGTCTCGGAATTCGTTGATAAAACACAAGCAACGCAAGCACCCGAGCCAGAAAACAAATGAACTCGAGCTTTCTCAAGGCCTGGCGACATGCTTGAGCCAAGCGAATCAAGACGCAAGTGCGAACTTGATGTTATCGCCGGCGGAAATTCAGTTTGTAAACGAAGACTACGTCAGCAAACCCAAGCGACTAAAGCGAAGAGAGCATCCGTCGTTACTCGAAGAGTTTAATTCGTGCTTGGATCAGATCGACACTTCCACGCCATTATCTGAAGAGATGTCCATCAGAATTGCAAGCGACGTCCTGGGAGAGGTGACACGTTCACACGTTCGTCAACCTTCGGGTCGTGGTGATCTGAATGTTGGCGAACTAAGCCAACAAGGTGTTAGCGTGCTTCTCGAAAGTTTTCAAACAGTTGACGATGTCGGCGATGATGACGTTTTCGCCGATATTGGTGCAGGTGTCGGCAACATTGTTATCCAGCTGGCGTTGCAAAGTCGATTTCAACAGTGCGTCGCCGTAGAAATGCGTTCGGACTTGATATCACTTCTGAAGCATATTCTCGCAGCTCATCACGCCGACCAACCGAGGTTGAGACGAGTAAAAGTTGTTGCCGCTGATATCTCGCAAACAGACATTAGCAACCTCCCCGAACTTGCTTCAGTCACTCATGTCTTCTCTCACAACACGCTTTTCACAGCATTGACAAACCTTGCGCTCGAGGATCTCTGTTGGCTTCCGAAAATCCGTGTTGTTGCATTGTCGCAACAATTCTGTGCCCGTCACAGCTCTCGTTGCAGCAAGGCATTCTGCCAACTTTGGACACTTGCGAAGACGGTCGAAGTGGGAGTGACTTACAAAGACGCAGGAGTGGAGATCTTTGTTTACAAGAGAGCCAACATTGTTCTGTAGGATGAAAGACTTCAAGAAAACAAAATAAAATAAAAATAAGAATCTTACCAAATTACATTCAGCTTGTTTTTGGAGCGACACGTCGAACAAATGTAAGCGACTTCAGCCACGTAGCCAACCACTTCACGTCTTCAATATGATCGCGTTCGTGAATAAACACGCCTTGGCCATTTCCGGACACTTCGACAACAAAACAGTGTCCGACGGCCTGAATCGACCACGCTCCAACGAGATAGATGCCATCACCCAAACACAACTTGGCAAGCGCGTCGACACCCTCACCGTTCCCTTTGAAAATGTTCTGCTCGATGACGCTCATGTCGATCGACCCAATAGACTTGATAAACTGGCGTAGAGCTGCCCACGTCACGCCCTTTTCCGCGATAACTGATGGATCAATCTTGCGTCTCTTGGCTCCTCGCTCGCGGAACTCTTGAATCATCGCGTCGTTGACTGGGTTCGGAAGACCGAGCAGCTCGAGGGCAACACCGATGGCATCGTAGCCACACGCCATCCAACTATCGCCAGCGCCGTGCGCCTTTGGTGGCTTGTGCTGCTTGCCTTGGCTTGAGCTAAGAAAATCTTTTAGAGTCTTGAATCTTGCTCCCGCCTTCTTCCAAGCAGCAATAGCAGCGAGATCGCGCTTGAAGTGGGTAAGATCGTTCAGATGTCTGACCCACTCTTTCTTTGCTTCGCCGGGTTTCGGGTGCGCCCAGACCACGAGGTACTCGCGAACACCATTCGTGGTTCGGACATCTTCGATTCTCTGGACGAGATGATAGCCAACGGGCATCTCTCTCTGCTTGAGCCGCTTGCGAGCTGGTGGCTTCCATCCGCTTGATTGGCTTGTGCTCGACTGATCGCTTCTCGCGCTCGGCTCGGTTCCAGCAGGTGTCCTCTGCCCGGTGGCGGTCGTTGTTGACGGTTGTGCCGGTATGACGGATGCTGGTGGCGTAGGTCGTGGCCGCTTTCCAGCAGGCCGCCTTGGTGGAGCCGCCGTTGATGATGGTGATTGAGTTTGTAGCGCTGGAGAAGCTGTCGACGGCGTCACACGTCGCTCGTCAGGCTCAGTCTCGTCGTCATCCTGCTCGTCTTCGTCTTCATCTTCGATCACCCGAGCACGCCGGCGCTTACCAAGCGCACCTGGTCTTGACCCAACCGCTGGAGCCGTCGTTGACGAAGACGAAGTCGATATGGTTGCTGCAGGCTGTGCTGAGTCGCCGTCAGTCGATTGTGCGTGCTTGTGCTTCTTGGTGCCCTTTCTTTTCTCCTTATACTTCTTCCGGTCCTTTGCTTTCTTGTTGTCCGACTTGGGTCCGCGTTTTCGAGGTGCCTTATCGATGTTTGACTTTGCTGACGCGGCGGTTCCTTCAGCAGCGCCCTTGTCTTTCGCCGTGCTCGCCTTGCCTGCTGCGTCACTGCCGCTCGCTCCATCAACATCGTCATCATCGCTCTCGGCTGGCGAGCTGTTGTTCGCGTCGTCATCGCTCGCCGCGGCAGCATCAGCGTTCTTGTCTTTCGCCGTGCTCGCCTTGCCTGCTGCGTCACTGCCGCTCGCTGCATCAGCATCGTCATCATCGCTCTCGGCTGGCGAGCTGTTGTTCGCGTCGTCATCGCTCGCCGCGGCAGCATCAGCGTTCTTGTCTTTCGCCGTGCTCGCCTTGCCTGCTGCGTCACTGCCGCTCGCTGCATCAGCATCGTCATCATCGCTCTCGGCTGGCGAGCTGTTGTTCGCGTCGTCATCGCTCGCCGCGGCAGCATCAGCGTTCTTGTCTTTCGCCGTGCTCGCCTTGCCTGCTGCGTCACTGCCGCTCGCTGCATCAGCATCGTCATCATCGCTCTCGGCTGGCGAGCTGTTGTTCGCGTCGTCATCGCTCGCCGCGGCAGCATCAGCGTTCTTGTCTTTCGCCGTGCTCGCCTTGCCTGCTGCGTCACTGCCGCTCGCTGCATCAGCATCGTCATCATCGCTCTCGGCTGGCGAGCTGTTGTTCGCGTCGTCATCGCTCGCCGCGGCAGCATCAGCGTTCTTGTCTTTCGCCGTGCTCGCCTTGCCTGCTGCGTCACTGCCGCTCGCTGCATCAGCATCGTCATCATCGCTCTCGGCTGGCGAGCTGTTGTTCGCGTCGTCATCGCTCGCCGCGGCAGCATCAGCGTTCTTGTCTTTCGCCGTGCTCGCCTTGCCTGCTGCGTCACTGCCGCTCGCTGCATCAGCATCGTCATCATCGCTCTCGGCTGGCGAGCTGTTGTTCGCGTCGTCATCGCTCGCCGCGGCAGCATCAGCGTTCTTGTCTTTCGCCGTGCTCGCCTTGCCTGCTGCGTCACTGCCGCTCGCTGCATCAGCATCGTCATCATCGCTCTCGGCTGGCGAGCTGTTGTTCGCGTCGTCATCGCTCGCCGCGACAGCATCAACGCTCTTGACACCAGCCGCACGTGAGCCAACAGCACCTTGATCAGACGCAGCGGCAGGAGCAGGAGCAGCAACACCAGCAGCACGAGAGCCAACAGCACCTTGATCAGACGCAGCGGCAGGAGCAGGAGCAGCAACACCAGCAGCACGAGAGCCAACAGCACCTTGATCAGACGCAGCGGCAGGAGCAGGAGCAGCAACCCAGCAACACGAGAGCCAACAGCACCTTGATCAGACGCAGCGGCAGGAGCAGGAGCAGCAACACCAGCAGCACGAGAGCCAACAGCACCTTGATCAGACGCAGCGGCAGGAGCAGGAGCAGCAACACCGGCGCCACGTGCCGACGCGGACGCAGGAGCAGCAGCGTCACCACCTTGATCAGACGCAGCGGCAGGAGCAGGAGCAGCAACACCAGCAGCACGAGAGCCAACAGCACCTTGATCAGACGCAGCGGCAGGAGCAGGAGCAGCAACACCGGCGCCACGTGCCGACGCGGACGCAGGAGCAGCAGCGTCACCACCTTGATCAGACGCAGCGGCAGGAGCAGGAGCAGCAACACCAGCAGCACGAGAGCCAACAGCACCTTGATCAGACGCAGCGGCAGGAGCAGGAGCAGCAACACCGGCGCCACGTGCCGACGCGGACGCAGGAGCAGCAGCGTCACCACCTTGATCAGACGCAGCGGCAGGAGCAGGAGCAGCAACACCAGCAGCACGAGAGCCAACAGCACCTTGATCAGACGCAGCGGCAGGAGCAGGAGCAGCAACACCAGCAGCACGAGAGCCAACAGCACCTTGATCAGACGCAGCGGCAGGAGCAGGAGCAGCAACACCGGCGCCACGTGCCGACGCGGACGCAGGAGCAGCAGCGTCACCACCTTGATCAGACGCAGCGGCAGGAGCAGGAGCAGCAACACCAGCAACACGAGAGCCAACAGCACCTTGATCAGACGCAGCGGCAGGAGCAGGAGCAGCAACACCAGCAGCACGAGAGCCAACAGCACCTTGATCAGACGCAGCGGCAGGAGCAGGAGCAGCAACACCGGCGCCACGTGCCGACGCGGACGCAGGAGCAGCAGCGTTACCACCTTGAGCAGACACAGTGGCAGGATGGTCTGGAGGAAACGGATCCTGGGAAACAGCATCCTTCGGCTCCGGCGTACGACTCGCATCCGCAACGCCCTCATCGTCAGGAGCACGCCTCACGGCACCCGCGTGGCGTGCATTCGCGCCCGCGCCCCTCGCCATGACAGGTGCTTTCCTTGCGCTGCCAAGCAGCACTGGTACTTGCACAAGCCAGGCGACAAACGCGAGCCGATTCACTGGCCGCCTTGGGCGTCACGCGCGGAGAGGGCTAGATCCTCTCACGAAAGATCGGCGAATCTCCGCGCGCGACTGCAGGCCCCACGCAAATGCCGCTCAGCGCGCGCAACGAGTTGGACGCCGCGAGCACTCGTCGATAGAGCCGCGAGCACTCGAATCCCGTCGCGAGCCGAAGAGATGGCACGCGTTCTCAAGCAACAATCCTGAACACACATATACAATCAGAAATCACATGTACACCGCATATATCTTCTGTCCATCTTACCGTGCGGGGAAGGAGTGAAAACCGGAAGTGGATGAAAAGAAACGTGTGGTCGTGCGACAGGTTCTGACATTTCGAGGTTTTGAAAAGTTGTGAGGTTGAAAGCCGATTGGATGAAATATATTCACAGTTGGAAATGAACTCATTGTATTGGTTCAAATAATGCCCAGATACGCAATTCACTAAGAATTCGGAGTGACAATTCGGAGTGACAATTCAAAATGACAATTCTGAACGAAATTTTCATGCCGAATCTTTCACGTTGGAACTCATTTCAGAATTTTCCGTCTATCCGTCAGGTGAGATGCATTCTGCCATTCTCTGATATCACTGGCTAACTTCGCATTTGTGTTGTAGCATCAGCATCAACACCCATTAGCGCCGCTGAGGCACTTGCGTGTGGTCTGCTGTCGCGTGCAGGGACTCGCCGATCCTTCATTGCGAGAGGATCTAGCCCTCCCTGCACGCGACTATATGGCGACCGGTGCGCCATGCTGTTGCTCGGAGTGGGTAGGTGGGAGTACCAGTGCCGCTCATGCGGCACAAGGAAACCACCGGCCAAAGCTCGAGCACCCCATGGTAGCATAGCATACAAGTGCCTCAATGACGCATATGGCGTTGGCGATGACATCGGTATACGGCGACTTCTCGAGTTATTGCTCAAGCCATGGGAACGACCTGGTGGCGATGACCTCGCACGTGACAGTGACAGCATAACGTGTGCGGCTGGATCGACGATTGGCACGTGACTGCGGCAGCATGACGTGTGCGGCTAGATCGACATGATGCGACGTCAAGGGCGACGAATGTGAAACATGCGCTTCGCGATATTGTCTCCAACCATCGCAACGGCGTGGTGGGGGTGACCTGGCACGTGAAAGCGACAGCATAACGTGTGCGGCTGGATCAACGACTGGCACGTGACAGCGACAGCATGACGTGTGCGGCTAGATCGACATGATGCGACGTCAAGGGCAACAAATGTGAAACATGCGCTTCGCGATATTGTCTCCTGCTGCTCGTTGGGATGATGATGTTGCTCCGATGGTGATAATTAAATGGATCTGGTGATGCGACGGCAAGGGCGACGAATGTGAAACGTCGAAGAAATCGCATTTTAGTCCTCTCGCTCGAACTACATCTTTCAGAATGTCAAGACAACCCATTCGAGGCGGTGATATTGGCATAGATGGATTGCTTTTGCTCCTTTCCTCAACAAGGCCGTTTCTTTGTCCAAGCAGAACGATCCCAATTCTGGATGACATTTTCTGGGTGACAGTTCTGGATGACCAACCAATTCAAGGGTGACCTTCGACGCCGCCATCCACCGACCACCGACCATTTCGTCTTTTTCGGCATGGTAACAAGGTCGAGTTTTGCACGGACTCGTTCCCAAACGGTTCGATCCCAAGTCCCCACGATCCGGCCAGTGTCTCGTCCGCCATTGAAGAAGAAGTCTCGCACTCGCGAATATGTTGTCGCAGAGCTTGTCGACACGAAGATTGCCTCGATTGGTGGTCGTGACACTCGCCTGTATCTCGTATCGTGGGAGGGGTACGACGACCAAACGTGGGAGCCGGAGCGGAATCTGCCACCAGATCTCGTTGCTGAGTTTGGGAGAGCAACGCTCGTGTCAGTTAGCGATCAACAAGACACTCCTGTGGAAGAAGCCGAAACGTCTCCGCCCGAGTCATCCCCCACCGAATTTGAAGTCCCCGACGAGTATGAGGTGGAGAAGCTGTTGAAGATGCGTACGACCTCTAAGAGGGGTGTCACGGTCACCGAGTATCTCGTCGCTTGGCTTGGATACGACGACCAGACGTGGGAGCCCGAGGAGAATCTGCCGGAGTCGTCGGTGAAGGCGTACCATGAGAAGTTAAAGCGCGAGCGTATCCAGACTGAGATTGAAGCGTCTGTTCCAGACGAGATCGAAGTCGACGATGAACCCGACCATCATCTACAAGTGCCTGTCGATGAGCCCCTAGCGACAGCAGTGTTGTTGTCTTCCGTTGCCGAGACCCCTCCTTGTGGGCCAAAGACCACCGATGAGTATGAGGTGGAGAAGCTGTTGAAGATGCGCACGACCTCCAAGAAGGGTGTCACCGTCACAGAGTATCTCGTCGCTTGGCTTGGATACGACGACCAGACGTGGGAGCCCGAGGAGAATCTGCCGGACGTCGGTGAAGGCGTATCATGAGAAGTTGAAGCGCGAGCGTACCCAGGCTGAGGGTGAGACGTCCACGCCCGACAACATCCAAGTCTGCGCAACCTGCGGTGAGGGTCCCGATGGTGTTGGAAGATCGTGCATTCGATGTGGGAGGCCGATGCATCACTTCTGTGCGAACGACGTTTGCAAGGCCCTGTCGTTGAAGGACGCCAGTGGCAACGACATCACCGAGTTTCCAGGCGACGCTTGCTACTGCAGCGCGGCATGCTACAATCGTCGTGTGGGTGCTAGTCGAGCCGCCAAGCGGAAGAGGCTGGCTCGCGATCCCGTCAGCGATTCTGACTTCGATGATACCGAGGACGATGACCCACCGACGCCACAGCCCAAGCGCAAGCAATCGAACAAGCCCGTTCCGTCACCTAGGAAGACACCGACCAAGCCCATTCCGTCGCCGCGAAAGACACCGAAAAGGTCTCTTCAGTCACCAAGCCTGGAGCTTCCCGTTGTTGAGGAGGTTCCTCACGCCACATGGCCGCCGCCAAAGCCCAAGAGTACTACGTCAAGCCGAAAGCATCAACGCCAGCCAAGATTCGTGACCCGTTGGTGGGTCGCATGGTTTCGTATTGCTGCGACAAAGAGGAGTGGATGCCGACCAAGCTCTACAAGGATGTCGGTGGTCTATTCCTCTCAGGTCGCGTGCATGTAGCAAAGTCTGCCAAGGGCGAGAAACGAGGCGGACCAGCATACGAGATTCGGTGGACGGTCACCAACTTCCAGTCGAAGATGTACACGCATCGCGTCTCGCGTGAGGTTGTCGAACGTGGTATCAAGAACTACGAAACCCTCAGCGGCAGTACTCTCAACAAGGCGACATGGAAGCACATCTGTGAAGTCCCGTCGGCTGAAGCGATGGTTGACTGCGAGAACCTCGACGATTACGTGGTTCTCGATGGAAGTTCGGATCTTTTCGTAACCAAGACCCCGCTCCCATCGAATCTGCAGATGGTCGAGCAGATTACGAAGCTCGACTTTCAAGCCGGCAAGAAGATGAGCGAGCCTTCAGATCTGTACACTCATCCGGATGGGACAACAGAGACTAAGGTAATAAAGGACAAGAAGCATCTCTTTTCAACAGCTTCCAAGTTTTCTTGCGTATTCCCTTGGCGTTCTGGAAGAGTGTGAACGAGACCAACGAGTATGCGGCTGCAGACAAGGGTAAACTCGTCACTCTTGATGAGATGTTGCGATTCTTTGGATTATGTTCTACATGACAATCGTGGACAAGGGCGAATACTCAAACTACTGGGGGAATCAAGCGGAAGACGAGATTTTTGGCGTCACCGCGACGTTCGGACTCGAGAACTTCATGACGTTGAAGCGCTTCCAGTTCATTCGCAAGAATCTGTGCTTCCGACACAAGGTAACACCTGAGCAGCTGAAGAAGGATCCTGTTGCCAGAATCCGACCGCTCCTAAGCATGCTCAAGTATACAAGCACCAAGTACGTCGTGTTGGGAAGAAACGTCGCCGTCGACGAGTCAAGTATCGCGTGTCGTTCGAAGTTTGGTCGCCACCTCATCGTGTACAACTCATCGAAGCCGACCGGGAAGTTCCACTTCAAGATCTACGCGTGTTGTTGTGCTACAACTTGGCTCATGGTTGGTTTCCGACTCCACTGCGCAAGCGACATGGAAGATCGATTGAAGGGCGTGATTGACACCGACAAGGCCAAGTATCTCGACGACCGCCTTCAGTTTTCGTCCAACATTCGTCAGATCGTTCTCGAAGTTACTCAGCCCCTCCATAACACCAAGCGGGTGGTAAACACGGATAATTTTTACACGTCTGTGACTTTGCTGCTTAGTCTTCGTGATGTCGGGATGTACGGTCGAGGCACCATCCGCGAGAACTCTGCTCTGTTTCCCAAGGCACACATGTTTGCGAAGAAGTCAAACGAGCCGCGTGGCTCATCGCTTCAAGGTGTGAGCAAGTCGGGACAGATGGTTGCGGCGTCCTGGATGGATGGCTCGGTCGTCAACATCCTGTCGAATGCGGACTCATCAGGAATGGGTGAAGTGACTCGGCTTATTGGTAAAAACCATGTCAGCTACCCAGCACCGAAGTGTGTCGCCGAGTACAACAAGCACATGCAAGGAGTTGATCGTCTCGATCAGCTTCGAGCGAAGTACTCTTTGGCAGACGGACACTCGATGAAAAGTGGCACAAGAAGCTTGCGCTCGCATTCATCGACATCGCACGTGTAAACGCTATGTCACGAAGTGCATGGTGGACGAGTCCGACAAGTCCTCCGCAACCAGCATCGGCAGTTCATGATCGATCTCGCATCGGAACTGATCTCCGGAAGTGGAAGGAGACAGCCGAAGATGATGGTTTGCTCTTCGCCGACGACATCAGCCATTCATCGTCACAGTCGACTACCAGCTCGCCCAAGGTCATGTCGCCTTACGTCGCGCCGTGCGACTTCACGTTGTCCAAGGTCAAGTTTCCAAGCGGCACGCGCGGCAAACGTGGATGCAAGGTGTGCATGTTTGAAGGTCGACCGTGGACCATGAAGACGCTCTACTGCATTCAGCACAACATCTGCGTTTGCACGGAGCTGTATCCTCCTAAAGAGAGCCTCTCCAGCGTCATCTGTCCTCGCTCTGACTGGACATGCTGGCAAAAGTTCCACGACTACTACTTGCCGCGCGGTGTCTTCAACGAGAAGGGTCGAATCAAGCGCTCGTCGAAGATTTTTCAAGCGAGACGTCAACTCGCACTCGACACTGTAGTCGAAACCAGTCAGGTCGAGTCAAGCCAGCAACCAGAGAGCCCGCCAACACTCATCTTCAGCCCATTCGATGGGTTGACAGCGAACGCAGTGCAAGACGAACAAGGTATGTTCAGCCCGTCAGCACATGACAACAGCTTCGGCCAAGAATCGGTAAGTCTACAAGAGATCTTTAGTCCACGGGAGTTGGCATCCAGCATCTTCTCGTCTGACTTCGACGGCGGATACACTGCGGGACGCGAATCGATTGCACATGCATCTGACACTAGTGATGCGTATATAGTTCAACTCTAAGCGTCAATATACAATTGCTTTTATTCATGATCTTCTTCTCGCTGCGTTCATCTCTATCTCTGCCTCTGTCATCTCGCGCATCTTGTTACAGCTCCAGCGGCATGACCATGCAATCAGGTGCGAACATCCTCTGTTTGAAGCATTGGTGTCAAACGATCGTGTCGGATATTTGGAGTCAGCGTGCTCAGCCAGCTGCCCATGCGCCTCGCTCTACTTGGACCATGTACATAAAGCCGCAAGTAACTCCACGATTCAAATCACGGGGAGCGAGTTGGCCAGCCTATGCAACGTCATCTCCGGCTGCCTTACCTCGATAGCATGTAGTTTTCCGTGTTTTCCGTAGTATACGACGTAGTTTTCAATCTTCGCTCGAGAAACTGAAATCTTTCGCCATGTGGTGCATTTCTATTGGTCTAAAATGTGCGAAAAGTGGTCATTGTGCGTACTTTATATGCGCATATAATTCGATAGTGAAGCGTAAAATGACGATAAAGTGGTCATTATACGCGATTCGGCAACGAAAGGGTTAAGGTACCCATATAAAGCGTTGTCCAGGAGTCTCTGGTAAATCTGGGGCGCATTCTTTAGACCAAATGGCATGCGCGTCCACTCATACAGACCGAATGGTGTAACAAAAGCAGAGATCGCCTTCGCCCGCTCGGTCATGCGGACCACCCAGAAACCCGACGCCATGTCCAACGAGCAGAGCCATCGCAGGGACGCGAGATCTTCCAGCAGATCTTGGACGACCGGCATGGGATAAACCATTAGACGGGTAAGTGAATTGACTACGCGATAGTCAACGCACAGTCTGATGTCGACTCCGTTCTTCTTGATCACGATCACGATAGGTGACGCCCAAGACGACGTAGAGGGTCGGACAAAACCAGCTTCAAGGAGACCCTTTACAAGATCCGACAGTTGCTGAAGGTACTGCGGCGGAACGCGTCGACACCTTTGCGCCACCGGCTTGGCGTCTCCTACATCGATATCGCAGACGACCCCTTTCGCGGCAGGGGGTCTCGCGTTTCCCTTCCCCATCAGAAGGTGACGTCTCTTCCAACAATCTCCCGTACGCGGTCGGCCTCTTCTTCCGTGACACCACCGGTAAGGCGACTTGTATATCTTCTCGTTTAACTGTCTCGTCGCCTTGGGGTAGTTCAGGGATAAGAGCCATCTGACCCTCTATCTCCTCCGCGCTCAGGTCCCCACCTTCGTGGATGAACAAGGTGTCATCCATCACCATCTGAGGCGACGCAGCTTCGGTGGAAGGCGTCTCCTTCCGCCCGGTCACGTTGGAGGGCGTCGCCTCGGCTGGCGGCAAGGGAGTCGCCTGACTTTGCGGCAAGTGGGTCGCCTGCCGAAGTGGTTTCTCTCGGTCTCCTTCGTCTTGCGTCGGTTGTCGCTGACGGAGTCGACGTGGACAGCTTCTAGGCGTCCCTCTAACGGAGTCGGGGCGTCTCTCTCAGTAGGGGGACGCCTAAGAATCGCGCTTGGCGTTGGGCGTTCGGGACGCTCGACGGCGGGGAACGACGCATAGTAGCGATCGACTTCCGCTGCTCGTCGCTCCTCCAAGTCCGGCTCCGGTTCGGCTTCGTACACGAGGGTGACCCACTCGTTGTAGCGCCTTGACCCAAGTGATACGAAACCGGGCGCCCTCGGCACGCCTGAAGGGCCATCCACATGCCGATCACGGTCTGCGCCGCGATATTAGCGGGTCGGTCACCAAGGTTGGTCACCTTCAGCTTACGGAGACGTCCCTCTTCGTCGAAAAGGGCTGTCGTCACCCAAGAAGAGTGTCGCTTGAGCCATAGGCGTCTCCTTGGCGAGTTCCGGACGCGCACTGTAGTCGACTCCCCAGGTTCAAGCGTCGTGTAACGAGTCACTCGAACTGTCTCGACTCGATCGCTGTAAAGAGGACGTCTCCCTTCAAACCGCACCCGTATCTCGTCAGGCATTAGAGCGACGCCTTCCGCCAAATCGAGGCGGACGCCTGCCGGCGTCATGAAGTCGGTGCCAAGGATGACGCTCGCGGCGCCGGGGCCAAGCTTGCCGACCCACAACTCGCACTCATACGCGAGTTCGCCAGCGAGCGTCACCTTGACGCGCGCCTTCCCTCGGTCGCGAACCCTGCCCCACCACACCAACACACTTGAGGTGTTGGGAGGTGTCAATCTCGATCTCGTTCTCACGCGCAAAGTCGGAGTCGAGTATTGACACCTCTGCGCCAGAGTCAAGCAGGACTCTAGCGCGTCGGTCGTTGATGTGGGCAGGGATGACGGTCTGCCGGTACTCCTTCTGCGTATGGAAGCGCCAATACCCTCGACGTTCTCCCTCTTTGAGGTCGAGTCGCTGGATAAGGGGTCGTCTTCCATACTCTTCGGTAGAGGGACTCCTTTCACCTTAGCGAGTCGCCTACCTTCATCTCCTTCCAAACGAGTAAGTGGTTCTTCACATGCAACGCGATGTATTAAGCGATTAACAGCGTGTCTCTCGCCAACATACGCGTACACACAGACTTGAGGACACCGCCCGGCGCGTACCAGCTCTCCAGCTGGCGGGCGTGTCAGTTTAACCACTTCTCGATTTTGGGCGGAAGGAGACCCGCATGCTTGGTCGGATCGTACCAAGCGCGGAGCCCGTTGGCATCTCCTCCAGCGGACAGGCTCCCTTCTCGTGGAGCTTGCCGCAACCCTTGCAGAGCTGATAGCAGTGCTCGCTCGGGTGCCCCTTGCGGCCGCACGTCTCGCACGTGAGACGGCGCCAGCAGTCGCGATCTTGGTGACGGCTTGATCCGCAATGCGTACACTGCGTCTCCTGTCGAGTCTTGGTCGCCGGTAAGGCGTCGCGTTGCTTCGCAGCAGGCGTCTCTTACCTTGAGCGTTACTGACGGTGAACACTTGCGTCAACAGCTTCAGGAGGTCTTGAACGTCCTGCGGCGCGTCGGCACTTGTCGGATCAGGGTCGTCTTCACTTCCCGAGGCGGCGTCGCCCTCGGAAGGCGACTCGCTTCCGCTGGAGACGTCTCCTTCGCTTAGGGTGTCGTCTACCAAGCGGGTCGCCTGGACGACGTGGACAGGAGACGCCTTGTTGCGGGTCGTCCCCTTAGTCTCCTTAGGGGGACGCCTGCTCCAACGTTGTTGAGAGTCGCCTTCGATCTTGACGCGTTGACTCTGTCGAAGGAACTCCTTCAACACGTCACGAAGGTCGGCCTCCGACGCCAAGCGCAGACCACCAAGCTGTCGAGCCAACTCGACGTCCTCGCACGTGTTGATGAAGTGCTGCACATGGAAGCGACCCGCATCCGCATGCGTGTAGTCGACCTTCGCTTCCATGGCCTGCACGTTCATCCGGTACAAGTAGTCGAGCGGCTCTTCCGTGGCCTTGCGGCGGAGCTCGTAGTACTTCTGCTGGGCCGTGACCGACACGCCGCAGTACTCGAGCTCGAACGCCTTCTGCAAGGCCGGCCAGCTCTTGCGCGTCGCGCGATCTAACTGGCGGTACCAGATATTCGCGCGATCGCTGAGCAGGCCCGGGAACTGCAGACACGCCTCGCCTGGCGTCATCTGGTCCCGACGGAAGGCGGCTCTCACCGAGTTGAGCCAGCCCTTGCCGCGGTGTTCGTTACGGCTGCGGCCGTCGAACGCCTTGAGGTCGCCACCGCAGCCTGGCGTAGGCGCGTGGTGGCGCTGACACCCTGCGCGAGACAATCTTCGTAGATGTCCGCGAGGTAGTCAGTGGTGCTTGGCTCCTCTTGACGAGTCTCCTCCATGCCGAAGAGGGACGCCTTGGTCTCGAATGCGGTCGACTTCACGCCAGCTTCCGCCTTAACTCCCGCTGAGTAAGGCGTCGCCTTAGGCGGCACTGCAGACGTCCCCTTATCGGGTTCCGCAGACGTCCCCTTGGCGGAGCTAGCAGGACGCCTTCCAGATAGTGGGTCGGCTTGGGTCGACTGCGCTGCTGAGCTGGCACCACGCATCGGCACGCTGCCAGACGTGTCGCCTTGGCTTCCGGCCTTGAGACGACTGCTGGACGCGACGTCGCGATCTTCGAGCTCCTTGCGCAGGCGTGCTTGCTCGTCGGCCATATCCTGTAGGTATGACTCTAACGACTTGATCATTGCCTTCTGACGCGCCACCTTCTCCTTCATCTCGGTCGCCTCGTCCTTCGACATGCCCATGTATTTCTCGGCAAGTCGTTGGAGTTCGGACCCATCCACGAGATTGTGGATGCTTGACTTGGCAGCGGCGTCGATCACCTTCTTCGCCTGATGGCGCAAGAAGAGATCGTAGGTCGCCTGCCCTGCCGCTCGTAGACGGTCGACTGGGAAGGCGACCAGCTTGTGCGGATCGAGGATGGCGACGCTGCAGCCACCGGTGTTGAAAACACCGATGATTGCCCGCACGATTTCTTCGGCGTCGTTCATCACCGCGAAACCAGGGTCGCGCATCTCGCCAGACGGCGCGACCTTGATAACACGGAGACACTTGAGCACGTCGTTCTTGGCGGTAAGCAACTCGAGTGCGCGTGCCGGCACCCAGTCTGGAGGGAAGCGAGGAGGGAACTCATTCATCGCACGTGTCGCTGGCGTCTGCGGGGCCTCCTGCGTCAAGTCAATGACGGGAGGCGGCGCGTCGACCATAGGAGACCCTCTAACGGAAGGAGACGGATCCAGACGAGGATCGTTCGTCGGATCCGTAAGGAGACTCCTCTTGTTTAACGTCCATGCGATCGCGGGTCTCCTTCAAAGAGGATCGCCTGGACGACTTGAACCGGGACGGCTTCTTCACCATGCGATAGCCAGATCCTGGCATACGCACCACTGTGGTGATGCGGGCTGGGAACGAGAGGTCAGCGACACCTCACGCTCCTCGAGCCGCACACGCACAGAGCCTTGGGTTCTTGGATCCGCGCTAACTGCCGCGGACCAGGCGCCTTGAACGTCGCTGAGGCGCCCGGAGGCGGCCTTCTGGCGTGAAGCCGAGGGTTGGGGGGCAGGTTGTGAGGCTGCCACGGCCCAGGCGCTTGTCAGCGGGCTGGTTCGACGCCCGCTTGACGGCCGAAAGGGAAGCGCTGTACCCGCAGCGACTGTGGCGTAAGCAGTCGCCCGGGCACGCGCAGGTGTCGACGGCGATAGCGGGTCGCCTTCTTGTCGACAGGGCTGTTCTCAAAGGAGACGCCCTACTTGGAGCCAGCAACGGTGCTTAGCTCTGCCTTGCCGCTCAGCGAGAGCGGGTTCTACGGGGAGCAGAGGGGATCTCCCTACTGCAAACGCTCCGTATGCCTTGAGACGCTCACTCCGGCCAAACCTCCGAAGGAGACGCCCTTACCTTGTCGTCGGGTAGGCACCACGCGGCTGCGCCTGCGTGTGCACGTACCCGGTAGCTGTTTTACGTCGCGCGCACGCTGCGCGACGGGGGAGTCGATGCTCTCTTCCTCGGACACCTGCGGGGTGGAGGGCAAATCAGAGAGTCTATTGATCCTTAACCTAAGAGATCCAAAAGATCTTCCCACTATGTCAACCTGCCTCGCTAACGAGCCAGACGCCTTATAAACTTAAGGGGTCGTCCCGCCTGGGTTAGATAAGGCGTCGCCCTTAGTTAGATAAGGAGTCACCCAAGTTAGATAGGGCGTCGCCTTAAATAACGTGGTCGCCTTGAGTCGAGGAGTCCCCTTACGTTTCCCTTCCCCTTCCCTCGCGTACTGGCGTCTGATTCGGGACAGACGCTTTCGCTGGTCAGGTCACTTCACCACATATTCAACCGAACTGTTCGCGTTGACCATTTGCCGTAACACGTGATCGACGGACTTGTGATTGTGACATAGTGCACGTACCTTGCGACGAGGGCGCTGGCGTCAGGGTAGATAATCTTCGAATGAGGAGGTTGATGTGCCAGCCTTCGGGCTGGCTGGCCGGCTAAGAAGCCGGCCCGTGCGATCATCGGGGATGCTTATTCCCGGGGGTCGCACTTAGTGTGGACCACACAAGTCCGTGTGGCACACACTAAGTTCGTGTTTGTGTGTACCACAGTAGGAAGTAGGTACCGGTACAATACCGGTTGTAGGAGTGCATGTAAGGGGGGGCGGCTAGCGCCCCTCCATCAATAAGACTTCGAGTTTTGCCTCCAACCACACAAGCCGGCTCCGACGGAGATCTCGCGGGGTCCTACGTTATCGACCACCGCGGACTCAGCTACACGCTCAGGTACGCGAACGGACGTCTCGTGCGGACACTGCCAGGTCTGTATTGGTGTATATTGCGCTAGTGTGTATACGTGTGCATTTCTCGGAGCCAAAGCGCCTCCATCTCTGTGGGAAAGGTATTGGCCAAGTCCCATACCTGCCCTGCACTTCATATTCAGTGGTTATCTTACGTTCGCCAGCAGTGGCGTTCGTATTTCATATTAGGAAAAGAGAGGCAAGGGCCTCCAAGGTTGCGATTGTTAATAGAATAACCGGAGGGCCGGCTCTATTAATACAGATCGTTCAGACCTATTGTTCTATATTGTCTCCGCGTCTCTCGCTATCTCGTGGGCTTTCACAGTGAGTCCGGATACGAGTGCCAGCACTCGAAAGGACATACTGTGGTGAAGTGACCTGACCAGCGAAAGCGTCTGTCCCGAATCAGACGCCAGTACGCGAGGGAAGGGGAAGGGAAACGTAAGGGGACTCCTCGACTCAAGGCGACCACGTTATTTAAGGCGACGCCCTATCTAACTTGGGTGACTCCTTATCTAACTAAGGGCGACGCCTTATCTAACCCAGGCGGGACGACCCCTTAAGTTTATAAGGCGTCTGGCTCGTTAGCGAGGCAGGTTGACATAGTGGAAGATCTTTTGGATCTCTTAGGTTAAGGATCAATAGACTCTCTGATTTGCCCTCCACCCCGCAGGTGTCCGAGGAAGAGAGCATCGACTCCCCCGTCGCGCAGCGTGCGCGCGACGTAAAACAGCTACCGGGTACGTGCACACACAGGCGC
>JAKVDI010000098.1:0-104367 GCA_022836835.1 Pythium insidiosum
GCCTCGCTGTCGTCGCCTGCGGGGCTGCCAAACTGCATCTCGACGCTCGAGATGGACATGTGCGGCAGGAAGCTGGTCGTCGCCGGCATCATAAAGTTCTGGTGTCCGGCCGACACCGCGAGCGGCCGGCGGCGCGCGATGGCGGCTGCCGCCGCCGCCGCCGCCGTTGCCTTGTCGCTGTCGCCACTGTGGCGCGCGCTGTCGGCGTGGTGCGGGTCGGCGCCCGGCGCGGCATGCGCGTCGTCGTCGGCGTTGATGAAGACGACCGGGAGGTCTGCGAACGCGTGCGGGTGCGCGGCGTCGACGGGGTTCCACTTGGCGGCGGCGCCGTCCTTCTCCGACTGGCGGCGCATGTCGTCGAGGTCGATCGGGAGCTCGAGGAGCTTGAGGTCGTCGAAGAGCGGCGCGTGCGGGTCGAGCAGCACGGGCGATCCGAAGTCCATCGAGCTGGGAGGCGGCCTCGGTTGGATTCTGTTGTGGCCCCTGGACGACGGGGCTGCCTTCCGGACTGGACGGGTGTGGACTGGACTACTGGACTGGACCGGACACGCACCGGACGACGACGACGACGCTCGCTCGGTCACTCACCTCACCGCTGGATGCCGGACGCTCGGCAAGCCTTGATGGCGCTGCGCAGTGTCCAGAGTGGACAGTGTGCGCACACCTCAGCTCACCAACGACGTGTCTGACAGCGGCGGTGTCCCCTATTCGCCGTTCCTGGCCTGGCTGCCCCCGCGCACGTAATCACTCCCAAAAAGTAAGAAAGAAGGCCGTTGGTGTTGGTGTTGGTGTTGCTGGGCAGCGTGGTGATCTCTCTCTCTCTCTCTCTCTCTCTTTCACTCGCTTTTCACACACAAACTTGTTTGTCAACCAGTCTGTCTGACTGTCTGTCGAGCGAAACAAGGCGAATCATGGAAAAGAAACGAAACGAAACGACGCGAGCCACATCCAGCACGGACGAACGAACAATCGTCCAGCAGCTGGCCCGGAAAGTGCGTCGTGAGTAACTTGTCAGATGCCACAAATTGGTTGACGACGCCAGCAGTTTTGTTCTCCATCAGCCACACTTACACACGCCCACACATGGCACGCGAGCTCTGCCTGCTGGCAGCAGTGCTGCTGAAATCTCCAAATTTCAGGAAAATCGCAGTGGGATCTCAGGACGCGAGCATATCAGATTGAGCAGGATGTCCACTCGCGTCACGTGTGACTTGAATCCACTCGACACTGCTGTCTTCCTGCGCGCATTGGCACTCGGCGGATGACATGCACACACACACACACACACACGCACTCCTCGTCGGGACAGACGAATGGCAGGGCCGCCGCCGCAGCGGCGTGCGCCTCATCAACCTGAGGCCTCAGCTTCAGCGTCGGTGGTCGACTCGACGGACAGGAAGCATGCACCGAGGAGCGGTCGGCATTGCCGCCATGTCGCGGATGCCGAAAGGCACGGCGCCCAACTGCTCGCGGCGATCCACGAGGAAAGAAATCCAGGCCGGCCGAGTCTGCGCTCAGCGCGTCCAGTCCGTGTGCCCAACTCACCCCGTCAGCTGCACCCCTTGAACATGGATCGGCGCGTGCAGGAAAGATGAGCATTAGACATCGGTGGGTGGCTTCAACAATGGTGGGACGCGTCGCGGTCGCGCAATCAGACGCGTGCGTGAGGCGCCGCGCAAGCCATCTCAGACGATGGCATGGCGCGCTCGCGTGAGGACACTCGGCACGCGGGCGCCGTCGAGGAGAGGGGACTCGAGTCAAGCCAAGTTGCGAGGCCTGCAGGACGGAGGAGGTTACGCACGTCCGCGCATGGGCCGGGTGGTCATGTGTTGGACCAACAGCAGTGTCCGCAAGGGAATCAAGGGAATGTCCGAGGGCGAAGGAGGATCGCCATGTCGCTCGGAGGAGTGCAGGTGCATGCGCGCGGTGCAACTGCCAACGGTGCGTGTTGATGTCGACAACGTCGCTGCTGAATCAGCGGCGTCGTTGATGCCTCATTCCGTTTGATTAAGAACTTCAGACCAGCTTTGTCGTCGTCGCAGCCAACGGTGACACCTGCGTATCGTCAACGATTCCAGCGGCAGCAGCATAAGCAGCACCGGCACCACAAAGTCAGACAGCGAAGAAACGTCGGGCGGGAGCCATGCGTCCAAGCCACGCAGCGAAGGAGCCTGCCCAGATGAACTACGGCACTGTACTTGCGCCGAGTTTTCTATCGATCTTCCATCGGCTTCAAGTGCCGACAAAAAAGCAGCGGTTGTGAACCGTGTACAGCACGTATGCATTCGGCTTTAAACATGGGAGAAACTCAGCTCAGCTCTTCACGCAGTCGACACGAGACGGAGTCGGATGGTCGTCAACTCTGTCCGACTCGTCAGGCGGAGCTCGTCACAGCCGCCATGTTGAACACGCCGTTTGCCCATCAGCCGCCAGTGGAAGCCACTAAGTTTGGTACTGTGATACATATGTTACAAGGCGTCCGTTTAGAAATGAAGATAGAAATGGATGGGTTCGTGGAGGCGCCAGACATGCAGAGCGTGTCAAACACACGCGGAAGGGTTCGCACCGAAGGGCACGGCGGCACCACGAAGAAGAACCTTGAGCAGCAGCTGTGCCGACATTGCACATCAGCATCGATCGCAACGCTCAAGTCATGTCCAATGCGAAGCAGCACCTGCCGCCATGCTGCCACTCGGTGAAGATTGAGAAGAAAGACACGCCAAAGGTTAGACCCCTTCGCACGACGGCGACTGTGGCTTAGACGGAGACTAAACCTGACGCTGGTGCTGCTGTGCGGCCCGCAGGCGCGTTTCAAGACCGAGTTAGACCAGTTTGTGGTCGCGTCTAAGAAGGAGGCCTTCTCGCGGCTCGCGTCGGCGCTCACGGATGCGCGTACGGCGCTCAAGCTCGACCGCCTCGCGTCCGACATGCGCTCGCCCAATGGCGAGTCGAGCTTCAAGAGCATGGCGGACATCGAGGGCTACGTGCAGGCCGTGCACCAGTACGTGACGCTGGTGAAGGGCTTCACGGTCCCACCGTCCGAGCTCGCGACCCCCATTGTGGACCCCGCAGTGGACGCCAGAGGGCTGCCGTCCACACCGTCGGCCACACTGCAGCAGCCACTCATTGAGCCCGCGCCGGCCCCTGTCAGTAGTGCCGAGCTTCCCGATCTCAAGCAATCACGGAGCAAGTGCCTGCGCTTCTGCAACTGGCGCGACGTGCTCACGAACAGCAACGCGTACGCGATGAACGCGCGCATCGAGATGGCGCAGGCGCTGCTGGCGAGCGGACTGCTGCTGCGCAACGAGGCGCGGGTGCTGGCGGACGGTATCCTTTCGACGTGGCCGGCCGACATCCGCGAGGACGATCTCAAGATCGCGTATCAGCTGCTGCTGCACGCCGCCGGCGTCTTCGAGGCGTGTCTCCTGGCGCTCGACATCACGCCCGAGGTGATCGAGGGCAACTGGACGGATCTCAGTAAGAAGCCCGCGCTCGCGAACGGGGCAGTGCGAGCCGAGTCGCTCGATGAGGACACGCTCATGGAGAAGTGGCGCGAGGAGCAGCGGCGCGCCGCTGCGGGTGCCAGCCGTGCACAGGCAGCGTCTCGGACGTCGACTGGACGGGAGGCTACCGGCTCGACGGACGACGACTTTGCGATGCTGAAGCGGATTCCCGATCTCGCCAACGGCCGGTTCCCTCAGGTGATGGCGTGGGTCGCGCTTGTGGAGGCGCAGGAGCTCGTGATTTTGCGTGGCGTCTCGCGCGAGTTTGTCGACTACTCGCTCATGGCGAAGCTCTCGAACGACAACGCGCTGCGCTTCCGCCAGTCGCACTCCTTTGCGGCACGGCATCTGCCGTGCTCGACGTCTGCGGTGGCTGACAAGTTGAGGCAGTACTGTATGTTCAAGGACGCGTACTACGCTGCGCTGTCTTGCTACTTTCAGGTTCGTTTCATGGATGAACAGAGCTGCGATGAAACGATCGATTCGGCTGTGTCTGATCAAGGACTGATACCATAGGGAGCCGCTGGCATGGAGCGTGGCGACGCCCGCAACTGTGCCAAGGCCATCGCCAACTTCCGCAAGGCGACGACGCTGATCCGTCACGCCACACAGCGCAAGACTGCGTACGATGCGACGCTGAGCAAGGACGAGAAGGACCGGCAGTTTGTCTTCAAGACGGTGTTTATGCGATCCGAGCAGATCATCAAACGCGATCTGGACATCATGACACGCCGCAACGACTCGGTGTTTTATGAACGCGTACGTTGCTCCCTGCCACTGTGAGGAAGGAAGGAAGATTCTGTGTGCACTAACCGCATATGTCTGCATGTCGAGTACTGCAGATCCCCGAGCCAGACGCAGCCTGTGAGCCTGTGAGTCTGGTCAAGGCAGTGGAGTTTCCAGGTCTCGACATTCACCCGCTGTGGCGCGATCCCGACGTCGCGATGTGTCTCTACGCTCAAGACCGACGGGCAATGGCAGCCACTGCAGGATCTGCTGCACCGCCATCCACGAATCGAGCTCCAGCGACGCCAACGACGACTGCCGGCAACACGCAGGAGGAACAAAGCAAGCCTCGGAAGCAGGGCTGCTGCGAGTCCTGCGCCATCATGTGATTCTGAGTCGGCCTGATGCATGAAAGCCAAATATTAGAAATCCACGAAAGTTTCCCATCCCCTTAACTTATTTGAGACTGAATACAGAGTGATGGTCCATCTGGTTTTCAAAATGAACCACCTTGCACTTGTGAGCGCGGGAAAGACTGCGGACAGCGACCCTCAGCGCACCACCTCTGCCATTTCCATTGCCCAAGCAACGCGCCGTCCGAGCGATCGACCAGTCTCCGCTCCATATCGAAGACCGACATGGAGATCGACGCTGCAGTCGCTCCACCAGCATCGGAAGCGTCGACATCGACGGCTCTCGCGATGACGACCGCCACGGCATCGACTGCGGTCACTCCGGCCGCACCCCGCGGAGAAGCCGAGAACATCGCTGTGTGCATCCGCGTGCGTCCGCTCAACGAGCGCGAGATCCGCAACAAGGACGTGCCGGTGCTGCGCACGGTCAACGCGCTCAACCTGATCTCGATCACCGACCGCGACGGGCAGCCGCAGCCCGGCAAACAGAACGTGTTCCAGTACGACCACATCTTCGACGCGACGTCCAGCACGCGCGCCATGTACGACCGCGTGGCCAAGCGCATCGTGCGGTCCGCTCTGGACGGCATCAACGGAACCATCTTCGCGTACGGCCAGACGTCGTCCGGTAAGACGTACACCATGACCGGTGCGTCCGGAGCGGACGCGGACGCATCCGGTACGCTCGGCGCGAATCCGGGGTCCGGTGGCGGTGATCTCGGAATTTTACAGTTGGCGGTCGAAGACATCTTTTCCTTCATCGAGCAAAGCACGGACCGAGACTTTTTGCTGCGCGTGTCGTTCGTGGAGATCTACAACGAGGTCGTGAAGGACCTGCTGACGCCCGACAGTGACAACCTCAAGCTGCGCGAGGACCCGCGCAAGGGCGTGTACGTCGAGTGCCGCGAGGAGATCATCACGACGTACGACGACATCCTCCAGCTGCTGCAAATCGGCACGACGCGCCGCACTGTGGGCACGACGGCGATGAACGACCGCAGCTCGCGGTCGCACAGCATCTTCCGCGTCGTCATCGAGAGCAAGGAGAAGTCGACGTCGCGGCGGCAGAGCGAGGACGACGTCAACGGAGCTGTGCTTGTCGCGTGCCTCAGTCTCGTGGATCTCGCGGGTTCCGAGAGCGTGCGCCATACGGCCGCCGACGGCCTCCGCCAGCGCGAAGCCGGCAACATCAACAAGTCGCTACTCACGCTGTCGCGCGTGATCAACACACTCGCGAGCAGCCAGGGACAGGGCCATAACGCGGCTGCGGGAGCCAGTGCTGCGCCGTTCCGCGACAGCAAGCTCACGCGATTGCTGCAGAACTCGCTTGACGGCAACACGAGAACGCTCATCATTTGCTGCGTCACTCCATCCGATCGGTACCTGGATGAGACGAAGAGTACGCTTCAATTTGCAGCTCGCGCCAAGACGATCCAGACATCAGCTCATGTCAACGAGATCCTGGATGACCACGCGCAGTTGCGTCGCCTCAAACGCGAGGTGCACGAGCTCAAGCGACTGCTCAACGGTCGAGACGCCTACCACGCGCTTAAGGCTGAGAATGAGGCGCTGCAGCACGAGCAAAACCGAAACAAGGCCGAGATCGCCCGATTGCTCGGTCTCGTTCTCTCCAGCTCTAGTAGCTCCAACACGTCCAACGTCGGCAAAGTGGGCCGCAATAAACGCGCGCGTGAGACGTGGTGCCCAGGCGATTTCGCAGCAAATGTTGAGCGTCGACGTCTGGAGATGGCTGCGTCCCCGACTCGGCAGCGCCGTAAGCGCACGAGCCGAAGCGACAGTGAAGATGGCACGAGCTCGCGGCGCGGAGTTTTTGAAGAGTTCAAGGAGAATGTCAACCCTCAGAATCTACTGAGTGCGATGGACGCGACTTGTGACGGCGACGCGTGTGAGGACGAGGACTCGGCTGACTTCAACCTTCAAGATAACCAGACCGAGAGGGACGAGAGCAAGCTACGCAAGCGCCGCCGCATCCGTGGAGAGAACACTGAGCTCATTGCATTTGTCCGCGAGATTGAGGCGCTCGTCACGGATCGACTTGGACGAGAACGTCCGGAGGAGACGGCCACGGATGAAGAACAGCCCGTTCCGCCTAGCCCCCACGATGAGTACTCCATTGAGACCGGGGGATTGACACGTCTGAAACGCAAGCTTGAATCCTTGCTTGAGCAACACGTGGCCTCTACTGAGATGGACACGTTGGTAGGTGAAAATGAAGTGCTCAAGATGCGGGTGGCAGAGCTTACGACACGACTTGACCTCACCCAGCAGGCCGACGACGCGTTGGCGGCAGCTAGGGCTGAAGCAGTTGAGGCAGAAAAGAAATTGACACGTGAGCGCGAGCTCGTCGCGAAGCTCCAAGCCGATCAAGAGGCGTGGGAAAACATTCGACAAACCCTCGAGTCCCAGTTGTCATTGTTGCAGGAGGAGTACTCCAGTCGCTCGGAAAAGGCTGCCGTTGGGAATGAAGATCTCCAGCGCCGTGTCGAAGAGCTCACAGAAGAGAACAAGCGTCTTCAGGCCGAAATCGAGGCTCTCAAGCAGCAAGAAGACGAAGTTCAGCGCGTCCATGACGATTTGGTGATGGAGCTTGAAGTGAGCTCGAAAAGTACCATCGACGAGCTTACTCGCCAACTAGAGACGGCATTTGTCGAAATTGAGGAGCTCAAGCTACTCAAAGAAGAAGAGGTGTCGAAGCTTGAGGAAGAGCTGGTGCTGAAGACAGACGAACTCGACGAGAAAGTTGCCGAGTTGACAGAGCGAGAGCGAACTGCTCACGAAGAGAGCGAGCGCCTCCAGCGAGAACGCGAGACGCTGATGGAAGAAATGGTCGCTCTTGAGCAACAGCTTCAGCAGACAAGCGGGACACAAAACGAACTCGAAACTCGCTTGTCCGATTTGGCTGCAGAGAAGGCGGCTCTCGAAGATGTTGTCTCAACTCTTCGCGACCAACTCTCGAGCTCTCGCAACGAGGATGAGACGGATCGGGCTGCATTGGAAGAGCAGTTGCGCTCCCTTCAGGAGACCGCGTCGATGGAGAAAGAGCGCCTGACTTCAGCAGTGAGTGAAGCTCAGGCACGGTTCCACAATGAGCTTCAGAACCTCCAGCAACGTTGTGACGAACTGAAGTCCGAGACATTGCAACTTTCTCTTTCGCTTGCAGAGAAGGACGAACAACTTCTGAAACTCGACGCGGCGGCAGCGGAGGCAACAGCTTACAAAGACTTCGTGCAGCGTGAGATGGACGAAGTTATGGAGCAGCATCGGGATTTGGAAGTCGAACATGAGCTGCTGCGATCGGAAAATTCGAGTCTTCGACAGCAGTTGGCTGACTTGAAGCAGCAAGTTGAAGTTGCCCTCTCTCGACAGAACAGTCTCGACTTGCCCGCAGAATTTGCTGGCGAGATCGATCAGTTGCAAGAGGCGTTGGAGCGTCTCCAAAGCGAGCTGAGCACCAAGATCGAGCGGGAAGCCCAGCTAACGAAGGACTGCGAGTCATTGAGGCAACAACGTGAAGAGCAGGAAGCAGAGAATGCCCGTCTCCAGGATACGGTACGCACGCTCCGTGAGGAAGCAACAGCGAAGCCGTCAAGTGAAGATCTGCCTGCGGAGCTTGCACGTCTGCGCGAAGAACGGTGGGGTCTGGCGACGCGAATCGAGGAAGCAGAGCAAGCGTTGAGTCGCGAGCGACGCGAACTGCAGCGACTCACTCAAGAGCTCGAGTCTGCGTCTCAGGCATCCGTGGCACTCGAATCAAAGCTAACGGAGCGCGATGAGGAGCTGCAGCGACTCCAGCAAGCGTCTACCGAACGCAGCGAAGTTGAGAAGCAGCTGCAGTCCGAACTCGAGGCGGAGTGTGAGAAGGGAGCGGCCTTCGCCGCCCAGGTGATCACATTGCAAGAGCGACTTGACATGCTTGTAGAAGAAAAGCTTAGCATCGTGGCATCTGCTGCCGCTGATCTCGCCACTTCCGACCGCGTGCGCTCCGAACTTGTGGACGAGTTGAGCGCTTTGGAAACGCAGCTGATGGAGCTCTCGCAAGAAAAGATGGCGCTGCAGGTGCAGCTAGATGACGTTGTCCAGCAGCGACAGTCACTGGAGGATTCTGCGAACGAGAAGGAGACAACGAATGCCCAGCTGCAGGGTCAGTTGGAGGCGGTTAACAATGCCCTTCATGAGCTTCAGATGAAATCCGAGGCAGCTGAGCAGACACAACGTAACAGAATTCAAGAGCTCGAGGCAAATATCGCAGCGTTCCAGCAGCAGACTACTCAAATGGACACATCCACTCTCGAGCGATTGGAGATGGCCCTCGCAGAGCAGACACAGCAGCGAACAAAGCTTGAGCTGGACGTACAGTCGTTCCGAGAAACGGTTGAGATGCTTCGTGAGCAAGCCAAGACCTCGTCTGACAAGTGCAACACGCTGCAGATCGCACTGGATGAAGCGAGCGCGACGAAGGAGCGACTCGAGACGGCATCTTCGACCCTCCAAACGGAGCTTTCACGAGCTCGCGAGGAGCAGGACGAGCTTCGGTATCAGTATCAGCAGCGTCTTCTCTCCAGCGAGGAGAAGGAGTCTGCATTGCTCGAGACGATTCAAACCCTCGAGCAGCAGGTTGCTGATGCCAAGCGAGCTGTTGCAGCAAATTCTGAAGCGATTGATACACGTGTCAGCGAGATGATCGATCGCTCGCGTTCTTTGGAGGCAGAACTGGATCATGTGCAACGAGAGAAAATTGCTGTGGAGACCCAGGCACGTGAGCTTCGTTCCCAATACGAGGCTGCACTGCAAGATGTCGATTCGCTGAAGGCCGAAATGGAGTCGTCTTTGGCCGAGCAGAAGCGATTGCGAGAGACCATGGCGGCAACGGAGGCGGAGTGGCGAGAACGAGAGGACGAGCTGACTCGAAAGGCTCATTTTGAGATGACGAGCCTTCGAGAGCAGTTCAAGGAAGCGCAAGACGAACTGGAGGCTTATCAGAAATACGCCGACGACGAGATCCGTAAATTACGAGTGTCGATCGAGCAAAGTGACAGTGAGATGCTGGAGCTCAATACCGCGAGTCATCAACGTGAAGAGCAACTGCAAGCGTCGATCAAGAGCGTTGAAGACTCGCTCGCCACGATGCAACGGGAGCGCGATTTGGCCACGACTCAGCTGTCTCAAGCACGTGAAGAAATTGAAGCGCTCAATGTGCGACACCAAGAGCGAATTGCTCAGGGCTCTGCACTTGTGGCCCAACTGCAGCAAGACCTCGAGGCCGCCAAGTCACGGGTGGATGAGGACCGCAGCCAGTATCGGGAGATGAAGGCTGCGATGGAAAAGCTTGAGGGCGAGGCTTATCAGCGTCGCAACGAGATGGAGGAGCTGGCTGAGTCGCTCAAGTCGGCTCAGATGGAGGCAATGCACTACCACTCACAACTTGCTGAGGTGCAACTCGCCAAGGAGCAAATGACCGAAGTACTTGAGACTCAGAAAAAGCGCATTGAAAAGCTGGAGAAGGTCAAGATGACGACGGAGACGCTGGAGCTGTTCCGCAAGTTGAAGAGCGACCGATCCGCGCTGCAGGCCCAGGTCGAGTCACTGCGACAGGACCTGGAGGCGGCGACGCGTGTTTCTCAACAGAGTCGACAGGCATCGGAGCAGCAGCAGCAGAGGCTGCTGCAGGCCAAGGAAGACGAGGTCCGGATGCTGAAGGAGCATGTTGCTGAGCTTGGACAAGCGCTCAAGGCGGAGAAGGAGAAGGCAGCGATGAGTCGCAGCGAGCTGCGAGCGGCTGTGGACGATGTGATGGAGAAGACACAGCGCGAGATTCGCGAGATGCAGGCACTTGTGAACGAGAAAAACGAGCAGATCATCGCGCTGCGAGCCGAGATTGCGACTCTCGAGAAGGAGCGACTCGGCCTTCAGGACAGTCGCACGTCCAAGGAATCGTTCCTCGAGAAGGAGAACCTAGAGCTGCTCGTCGAGAACCGCAAGCTCAAGAAACGACTCGAGTCTCGTGGTGCCAGCTCTGCCGTTACGTCGTCATACGCCTCTATGGATGCTGACGTCGCTGCGTTTGAGGCCTCTGCACGAGCCGCATCAGCGCTTCTGGCGGAGCCACCGACTGCAAGCGCGTTCACGGTTGACGCCACCCCAATGAGCCGTAAGCCTCCAACGCCTGAGCCCAAGTCGACGGCGACTCCATCGAGTGAGAGCAAGTCGCGTGGCATTACGAGCTTCCTGTTGTCGTCTGGCTCGACGGCGAATGGCTCAGGTGGTGCCAAGGAGGAAGAAGAGGAGGCGCGGCCAGCATGCGCGCAGCAATAAAGTAGGAGCACACACTAGCATTTTGAATTTCTGTATGACAAGATGTGTATAATCGAGAGTAGTTTTGAAGCATGCAAGTGCGCGCAGGACTAGACGGATCATTTGGTTCACTTGGCAACCGCAGTGTCTTGGAAACAAAAGGAAAGCAAGTGACAGCGCACCATGTGTGCGTGTCTTGATAGCGCTCAGGACCGCGGCACTTTTGTTCATGCATACCGATGCAGACAGTGGAAGTAGTAGTACAAGTTGGGGAACATTCAATGGTCTACTGAGGATTAAGCAATTGGTGATCGACTGCGATGCACAGAACTCACTACCAGTCGGCATTGGCCGCGGATTCTGTCTCGCGCTCCTCTTCGTATTCGATCTCCACGTACGGTCCAGAGGCTGCAGCAACAACCAGTTGTTAGTGTCATGCGTCACACATCCCATACTCAAGAAAAAAAGCCTAGCGAGCCACGTACGCTTCTTGGGCTTCTTGGCCTTCTTCGGCGCCGACGACGACGGGGCTTTTCGCTTCTTGGATGACCGCGCGTCCTCCTCCTCGCTGTCCTCGTCGTCGTCCTCATCTTCCTCGCTGATGTCGTCCTCGTCGTCGTCATCAAAGTCATCTCCGAGGTCCTCAAGGTCGCTGTCGTCCTCGTCGAAGTCCTCGACAAACTCGACGGCGCCGTCGTCCTCCTCCTCGTCGTCCTCTTCTTCGTCCTCGAACTCCTCCTCGACCTCGCTTTCCTCCTCCATCTCCTGCTGCTCGCCTTCCTTGTCGAGCACCTTCTTGAACTCGCGCTCCGGGAAGTTGTAGATGTCACCGTACGTGCCCTTCTGCAGTCGCTCGAGCAGCTCCTTCTCGATGGCGCTGTCAAGCTTGGCGGCGACCTCGGCCTTCTTCTCGCGGCGCTTCTCTCTCCGCTCGATCTTCTTGTTGATGACCACGAGCTTGGGCTTGGTCTTGAGGCGCAGCTTGCGCATGCGCATGAGGTACTGGTGGATCTTGGTCAGACGCTGCTTGTTCTTGTGGATGAGCTTCTTGGGCCAGAACTGCAGGTGCTCGTCCAGCTGCGCGAGCGACTTGGTGTAGTTCTTGGAGAGCTTCACGCGCTCCCACAGGCGGTTTGGCGTGTGCGCGCGCTCGATCGTCTTCATGTACAGGTAGCACACGCCGTCATGTTCGCGCACGGTGGCGTAGCGACTGTTGGCCAGCGGACACGCGTTGCGGTTGCAGAGACCCGAGACGTTGTACTCATTACGGCAGAACATGGCGCCCGTGCCTGGCAGCCTGGACACGAACAAGGTCATCATTATCGTTAGCGCGATCGAGTCCAGCGGTCATGAATGGAGGGCGGCGGCGACCACGTACTTGCTCTTGAACGAGCAGAACTGCGTCGAGATGACGCCCCAGATCACTTCGTCGTGCTGCATCTTGCTACGTCACTAGCGATCGATGAAGAGAGCAAGCGATAGAGAGCGATAGAGAGCGATCGAGGGAGAGAACGCGATGCACTTCTCCTCCTCGTAGCTGTTGGCACTGAGCTGTTCGGGTGGTGATTTGGTTGGAACGCGAAAGGCCAAAGACCACCAACAGTTTTGGACCAATCATATGGTGTGGATACGGCGATTCGCGATTTCATTGGCTGTAAACACGCCACGGTTGTATTGAAAATTGTTGGAATTGGCACGACACAACGTCTCTGCAATAAGTATTGGTGGCAGATCGTAAAAATCCACATCTGGATGTGGCAGCTCCATCATGATGATGAAGCACCCTTCTACAGCTCTTGCGCGTGCACGTCGCCGCGCATGAGCTTCTCAATGTCGTCCACGAGTGTCTTGGGGTCTGTCTTGGGGCTGTAGCGGCGGAACGGCACGCCGTCGGGACCAATCAGGAACTATCAAGCGGATCTCCCCATGAGCTCCCCATCGTCCCCACGCACATACAAAGGTCAAGTATAAGGTCTACCTTTTCAAAGTTCCAGCTAATGTCGGCGCGTGACACGGGCATCCAAATGATGCGCATCGGGTGCGAGAACACGCCGCCGGGGTTCGACATCTCGTCAAAGAGCGTGCGGTCGGATGGGAACGGCAGCGAGAGCTTGAGGAAGTTGAACACGGCGTGCGCGTTCGCACCGTTGACCTCGACCTTCTCGGTCAGTCGGAAGCGCGGCGCGAAGCCGTTGCCCGGTCGAATGTACCGCAGGCTGAGCAGAATCTCTTCGCCCACGAGGTTCTCCTGGTGACTGAACTGGTTGCACGGGCACCCGATGATCACGAGCTCGGGAAAGCGCTGCGCCAGCTCATTGAGCTGCAGATATGCACGCGTCGTCGAGCTACAGTGCGACGCGACGTTCACAATCAAGACGACCTACTCACATACACAGCGAGAGAGAGAGAGTCAGCCACACTGTGGTCGATCAAGCCTGGAGCATTCTGGTGACCTCGTACCTTGCCCGCAAAGTCGGAGAGTCGAATGATGTCGCTCCCGACGAGCGACCGGAACGAGAACTGGTGGATCGTTTTCCGGCGGCCGCTCGAGGCCCCCGCGGAACGCGAGCGCGAGATCGCCGGCACCGGCACCGGCACCGCGACGGCGACGGGCAGCGGCGACGAGTGGAAGGACGTGGTCATGTTCTCTTGGTCTTCCTGCGGCAATTGTTGGTGTGCGGCGTCGTCGTCGCAGCCCGATCCGACCGGAAGCTTGTTCATGATGGCGTGGTTCGTCGTAGAGTATAGAGAGAGAGAGCGAGCGCGCGGCTGGAGAACGAACGAACACCGATCGAGACGCACGAGAGAGTCGTCACCTCGTTCGTGGAAGGAGCAGCCAGCGAGGGATGAAGGAAGCGATGGCGCGATGCGATCCAAATGCGCTTGTGATGGACTGTGGGGGGGATGGAACCGGGATATGGTGCTGCTGCTGCTGACCGACCTCTCCATGTCGCGGCGAGAGACGAGAGTGAACGTCTGTCCGACCTTTAAGGAGCCGGCGCGCGCCATTGGTCGGAATCCAACGTCCGCGCCTCTGATTGGCAGATACTGCCGTCCCGCTGGTGTTCCATCGTGATCGGCCCGTGGTCTGTCTGTCAGCCATTCTCAGGTCGCGGTGCTGATGCATGCAGTTCTTGAAGGCCACGAGCGCAAGTGTGCTGCGCTGACAGATGCAGCGCCCCAATGGGTTCATGGATGGATCAGAGCAATAGATGGATCGATTGATTGATTGATTGAGTACCAGACACCACGCACGAAGACACATCGAATGCCACATGCGCTAGACCCACTCCGAGTCCGAGGACGGCAGCGAGAGCTCCTCGAACGGCAGCTCGTCCGAGATGTCCGAGACCGCGTCCACGTCGCTGACGTAGTCGCTGCCGTTGAGGTGCACGCTCCGCAGCGTCGGCGCGGCATCCTCGGGGATCCTCCGCATCTGGTAGTGGAGCTGCCGCTGCTTGCGCTTGAACGCGCCGCTCGTGAAGAGCACGTAGTGACCCGCGACCAGCGTGCCACCGCGTCGGTCCTGCACTGCGTACTCCACCGGCACCTGCACGGGCGGCTCCACCCACTCTTCACTTGACGACGAGGACGAGGAGAAGGAGGATGACGATGACGACGGTGCGGCCGACAATGGCTGTGCAGCGACGGCGCTGTCCGCCTCCGGCTGGTTCGAGTCGTCTGCTTCTTCAGGCAACACAAACATCAGGTCTTCGGGCTCGCGCGCGGTCCGCGGGCTCTTGTCGTCCGCGTCCGAGCTGCTGCGGCTACTTCGTCCGCTGCTGCCGCAACTCGCCGTGGACTCGTCGCTGTCGTCGTCTGCGTCGGCGCCATCGCATCGCTTTCCCCGAGGGGAAAACGCTACGTCGTCCTTGTCGTGGACGTCGGCTCTGTACTGATCAATGATATCGCGGATCGACTCGCCGTAGACATCGTCGAGGCGGAATGTCGTGTCGTACTGACTCGCGGGGTGCGTGATGCGTCGCCGCAGCGCCGCGTCGTCGTCGGACGCGGTCAGCGCCTTGGGCTGCGGCCGGAAAAGTTTGCGGATGAACGTCTTGCGCTTCGCACGGCGCTCCTCCTTCTCGACGCGTCGTCGCTCCTTGCGCTCGGCTGCGAGCGGATCCAGGCCGAGCACCTTTTGAAACCACAGTTCCACCGACGACGATCGTCGGCGACCGGAGGAGGACGACGATGCAGACGCCGACACAGGCACCAGTGCGAGTTGATTCTCATGCTGCTGCTGGGTCGAGTCGTGCTCGTTGGCGGCGCCACGCGCCTTGAGGTACATCGGTCGGAGCGAGGAGCTCTTCATCGCGATTCAGAATTGTCGGAACTGAGGAATGCGCTGCGACGCCGGGACTCGTTCGACTCGTCTTGAGGACAGTGCCAGCAGAGCACGTGACTCTTCAAGTGCGCGAGCGGATCGGGCGTGATACAGACGCGACCGGAAGAGGCGAGCGGCGATCGGAGGCACGAACGACGCGAACGCTGCCGTCGACCCTATCGACAGACAGGCAGACAGAGGGGAGAGTCACTTGGGCGCGCACACACACACACACACACGCACACGCACGCACGTACGCCCACGCCCAAATGGAGAATTGACGACGGACGACGCTTCGCTCCGCGTCTCGTGAGCGTCGCGGGCGCACGCGAGAGAGAGCGCACAGAGACGCCGGCCTGGTCACACCCATCCATCTTCCTCGGGTGCGCGACTGTGGAACGTCTGCGACGTGTGGGGAACGCTGTCATCGGCCCCTTGGATTGGCTGAAAACGATGGAATCTCTATTTCAGCCAATCAAGGCGGACTATCCGGAGCAGGCGCTCCCGCCAGGTGGTCCGTGTCGCGCCTCTCCGGGCGTCGGGAGCGAGTCATCCTGGGTGCTGACTGGAAACAGGAGCCGTTGGCGCTGGATGGAACAGAGGTGTATTCAATTGGTTCATGGGGTTAGAGAATTCGTATGAGGTCAATCGAGATAAATACTGTACTGCGCAGCTGGGGCGAGTCGCCAGTTGCGGTGGACGAGCAGCCATTCTTCACGAATTGCCGCTGTCAGCATTTGAAGATGCCGTGCAGCACGAGGCGCTGGCGGCTGGGGCTGTTGGATGGGGTAGCGGAGGAGGAGGAGGAGGAGGAGGCGGAGGAGGAGGAGGAGGAACAACGGGAGCGTGGTCGACTGGGCGTGGCTGGGGAGGAGGAGGGGGAGGAGGAGGAGGAGGAGGAGGAGGAGGAGCGCTCCCTACGGCTTGGAGCAGAGTTATGGCGGACTCGCTTGGGTGCTCCAGCAAGCGAAGCGTGTGAGGGAGAAGACGAGGTCGTCATGAGGGAGAGCTGCGCTGGGAGGGACATGTCGGGAGGCGGTCGAATGGAATAGTGATGCCACGATGGAAATGACGAAGCGTGGAGCATTGCGGTGGAGCTGACCTGGACGGCTCGATGGATACCCGCAGCCTGCAACCATGTGCCGATGGGTTGGGTTCACGGTGAACCCTGTGGCGAAACTGCGACATCTCGGCGCTTGAGGGCTTCATCCACAACAGCGGCGGGTACCAGCTTGTCTCTATTGCTCTCAAACACTGCAGGCGCGTCGGGAGCGCGCGTGAAGCGCGTACAAGCCAGCCGCCGAGCGCCGCATGTCAGGCACGAGCGAGCCGTCGAGCGGGGCTTGTTCCTCGATGCGGTCGAGCGCGCGGATCAGCCGTCGCCGCCGTAGGTGGCCGTCGAGGGTGAACGGCACGCGTTCGCCGCCGACGCACACACCTCGCTGTCGGTCTTGTTGTCGATACGCTGCGGGGATGCACACGGGAGGGATCACGAACTCGTACTTGTCGACGCTGGTCATGGAGTGGCGATGGGGGACGAGCGGGGTGCGTGCTGCTGTTGTTGTCGAGGAGGAGGAGGAGGAGGAGGAGGAGGAGGAGGAGGAGGATACGGGGGGACATGGAGACACTGGCATGAGCTGGCCATCGCTCGCACGGCCCTCGTACTTGCGCCATCGCTTGAGGCGCCGCAGGCGAACGCGCCATCGCGACAGCTCCATCGACCACGACGACGAGGACGGAGCGGCAGTGGGCGACACGGGCGGAGAGACGTCGAGCGGGGATGGAGACGACAGCGCCGACGCGCTTTGCGCGCGCTTGCGCTCGGTCGAGCGCGACAGGAGGCGCATCGGAGTCTGTGATCGAGTGCGGGACACACGAGATGATTCACTCGCAGACTGACTGACGGACGGACGCACACACGCAGGTGCTGCGTCAGAGTCTGACGGACGATGGCAGCAAGCACAGCAGAACAGAGCTCAGAAGAGCTCTGCTGTGCTCTGCTCTCTCTCTTGACGACCGACATCCGCCGACGCCATCTGGGTGCTCCCATCGAAGCCACCACACGAGCGCTGGACTCGCGTGCACAGAGCCTGCACAGCGCGTCCTGTCACCTCCCCATGTCGCTTCGATCGGCGCATCTCCGTCGTTTCTCACGACGTGGCGGTTTTCCAGGCGGCGCCCAATCAGCTGCTGCGCTTCATGTCACGCAGTTGGGCACCGCCATGTCCCCCCGGGGGTACAATAGAAATGCGGGCATCCTCGGAAACGCCAGAACGCCAGCGTGACCTGGCACAAACGTGGGTTTTGTTGGGCTTCCAAAACCTGCCTTACTGAACCCGTGGACCCGGGTCGGATCGGAGTGATGGTCCCGCCCCCACCGTGGTGCGCCAGCCACCGCTAAAGGAAACGAAGCCGGCGGACGATGGAGAGGAGGACGCCGGCGACGCCGACGCGACGCGCGACTGCCGCCGCCACGCGCGCGCTCAAGCAGCAGACGCTCGCGATGGCGATGGCCAACGTCCCTGTCCCTGTCTCTGCGCCTGTGCCAGCGTCAGCGCCAGCTTCGGCGTCAGCGCCAGCATCCGCGCCTGCGCCCGTGACGCCGCCGATGTCCAGGGCCGTCGCAGCCATTGTGGTGGCGCCGCCGCCTGCGGAGCCGCGGACGCCGACGCGCTCGACGCCACGGCGCACGGCGCAGCCCAACAAGCCAGTCGTCGAGCCGTACGAGCAGTGCACGTACGACCAGCTGCGCAGCGAGTGCCAGCGCCGCCAGGTGTCGTATCGAGGCCCCAACCAGACCAAGAAACGCTTCATCGATGCGCTGCGGGAGTATGACATGCTCAAGATGTTTGAGAAGGAAGCGGGCAAGAAAGGAAAGAAGGCGCCGGCGCCGACAGAGACGCCCCGAGGTCGCTCGCAGACGACGCATCGTCGAGGGCGATCCATGAGCGCGACCCCTCCGGCGCGACGACAATCGGCTGGTAACAAGAAGCCGCGGCCCGCGAGCGCTCCAATCAATGTGCCCGTCGCGGATGAAGCTCGTGTGAGTGAATCTGCTGCGGTGCCGACAGTCATTGATCTCGAGCCGCCACCGGCGTCAGCGGCCCCGGCCGACCTCGCTCCATCGCCTCGAATCGCGGCCCCGATCGTTGATCCAACAGTGGATACCTCGAAGCCCACAGAAGACGAAGCAGTTGTGCCAAAGACCGCTGTCGAGTCAGCAGTGGCGAGTGCTGAGCCGTCGGTTGTTGTCACTCCACCGACTCCTTCATCGACACAAGCTCGAGTCTCGCAGATGAACCCGGCCAAACCACGAGCAAGAGCCAGACGAAGTAAGGCGCCCAGTCATCCGGCACGTAGCAAGATTGCCACTACCTCTGGCACACGCCCAGCTAAGACTGCAGCGACACGCGCACGTCGGGGATGTCGATTCCGCCTCATCAATGTTCTCATCAGTCCCGAGTTCGAAGCTCGGTGGTCCGAGATGGACGCTCCACTCAGCTCGACTGAAGAAACCGTCAATGCATTCTGGCGAGACGTGCACATCGCGTTTCTTTGCCAAAACTCTTTCTACGACCAACTGCATTTCCAAGACAAGCTCTTCGTGAACGTGTCCCCGGATGTCATTCAACCCCACACAGCGATGAAGCTCAAGCAGCTTTGGGCAGATATTTCAGCGGTGTATCAACGAGCTCAGTCTGAGGTGGAGAGTGGTGATTCCACGAAGCCTTTCGTTGCCGCTTGCGGTGGAAGGATTGATGTGTTGTATCTTCACATGGCTGCCGCCCTGAAGCCCTCACTTCGAGAAATGCTGTCAAAGCCACCGAAAATTGAAGGAAGTGCGAAGCAAGTCGTGCAGTCCAGAAAAACCATTCAAGGCAAAATGAAGAAGGTTGATTCAGTGAGGTCCTCCACTGCTGACATGGTTCAAGTCGAGTCCTCTGTTGTGGAGGCAGAAGCACCTCAACCAACCTCAAACAATCAAGATAGCGCGATCGCAACGGATCAGCTCCCGTCTGGTGATGTTGAGGACTTTAAGGCTTGCGACAAGCAACAGGATTCGTCATTTCGAACTCAGGCTGAAGAGGCGAAGAAGAAAAACTCAAGTGGATCGTCGGCAAGTCTGCCTCGTTTTGTGGAGCTGACAAATCCAGAGATGATGCCCGATTGGTTGATCGAGGACCAGGCAAAGACTGCCGCTGCGCGAGGTCTTACCTCTCCTGTGATGTCAAGTCTGAACAGTCGCGATCATCGGGCTACTCCCTCCCCAGTCCACAAGAACGCTGCTCTGCAAAGCCAACTATCACCGGCACTTGTGCAAATACCCGATCAGCCGCCTCAATTCACGACTGATCTTGTGCTTCACTCGAGTGCTCTGAATGCGATCCATGACGATGACTCCGCTGCCAGCTCCGACTACGATGCAGCTGGAATCGATACGCCCAAGCCAAGACGCTCGCGACGGCAGCGTGCGGCGAAGCGCAAACGTGAGTCTGATGTTCTCGAAGTCCCTGCTTCCCGCGAACTTGTACCACACCCTCGCAAGCATCTCCATCGGGCAGTAACCACCACAATGACCAGATCGCAAGAGCTCATGCTTCCGCCTGATGAGTTTGATGTTCTTCACAATCGTCTACGGAAGATGAATGAGTGCATTGACCAATGCTACCGCACTCTGTCAAGCTCGGACTCGATCTTGAATGAGATGCACCGACAGGACGTCGAGTCAGATTTGCGGTTTTATCTGGGTATCAAGAAGCGTCTGCAGGAGCAAATTATGATGCTGATGCAAGGGTTCTAGGTTTCAGCAGGTTCTTCGACTAGTTATTTACCTTGCGTGCGGTGGCGATCTTCCCTGGACTGACCCGAGTTTTCTAATGAAGCCATTTTTGCGATGAACCGCTCTGTTTCAGTATACCTCTCTGAATTCTAACGCTATGTCAAGATGTGGATGCTTAGGCTGAAGAGGTCTCGGTACGACATCGTATCAGGATACACAAGCCGCGCCATCTCCTGGACCGAGTACCCGTCCACGTCGTACGCATAGACGTTTCGGAAGCGCACGCGGAAGAGCTTCATGAAGAAGATGGTGGTGAGGTCGTCGATCTGCACAAGGAACTTTCCGTTGGCGATCACGAAACCGTTGCTGTAGATGCCGTCGGCGGAAGCGAAGCGCAAGCCCTTGATGAAGACATAGTTGTCGTAGTCGCAGACCAAACCGAATTGGTTGGCGAGCGTCGCGCCCGTCGCGATCTCGAACTGAGTCCGTGGCGATATTGTTGCGGTGGATGTTCCTGTCGACGGCTCGATTCGGTCGTGGTCGCCGAAGCTCGGCTCTGACGGGTTGATCTGAACGGCGTGAACTGTTGTCTTCCAAGGAATGGCTCGCTTTACGCGCCACGTTAGAATGTCTTTATAGTGAGCGACAAGTTTCTGGACGAGCACGATCGCGATGAGCACGACGATCGTGGATAACGCAGGAACCAGCGTTGCAGCGACAAAGGATGCAGTTAACGGTAGTGCTTGGTGGATTCCCCAGAGCATCATCGGTGAGACGGCGTTCGCGCCATCATCACTCACAACGCTTCCAGCCAAGAAATCGCTCATCGAGACGTCGAGGAAGGACTGGTATAGCGCGGGGAACCACTTGATGATGGATCGACGCATTGCAAATCCGATCTCGAAGCAAATGACGGAGAGCGCGGGATCAATGCGTGCCTTCAGCAATTTTCCGATCAAGCCCACGATGCTCAAGTAGATGGTGATCAGATCGGCGTGCATGATCTCCTCGTAGCAAAAGTAATCTGGCGCAGACGACAAGAGCGAACCATCGTACAAGCCGAACTCACGAAGTGCCCACGCTTTGTTGAGCACCCACGAGAGCACGACCAGCAAGCCACGCCAGACAAGCGAGGTTGACACAGCGACGAACGAATCCCCGATCCAGTACGTGCCAACCCGCATGACGTTGCGGAAACTCACAAGCAGCAGCACACAGACATTGAACAACGCTTGTCCTGCCAGCACGATGTGGAAAAAATGAACCCACGCCCACGAGTCACGAACGACCGGCGCTCCGAACCACTCGATCAACGTCACGACCTTGGTGGGTTGCGCGCGAAGATGCCAAAGCAAGTTGTTCACGTTCGACTGCTCTGTCTCAGCTTTCATGAAGACACCGTTGCGACACGCGGTGAGTAGCTCCTTGGGTGCCTGGATCGTCGGGTCTGGTGGGATGCTCCTCAAGATCCAAAAGTTCTCCTCGTTCGTGCCCAGTTTATCGTATACTTGGAAACGAAGCTGCTCGAATGGATACCCGATGGACAGTGCGAACGCGTGCTGCACGCCGTCGGTGTCAGCAAGGTCGTCGCGCATGTGACGTACAAGTGCGAGCGTCATGACGCTCGTGGATCCGGTCTCGCTTCGTGACACGACGCTATATCCCTGATTGGAGACGGTCACAACCAGCAACGCTGCTACCCACGGGTCTGAGGTTTTGTCCCGGGCGCGGGTCAGGAAGAAGAATTTGGCTGCAGTGGCGTCTTCGAAGATGATTGCAGAAGACGAGCAGTCGACAACCGGCATCACAAGTTGCATGCGGTCTGGCGCTAGCATCGTGAGGTTGTAGGACGTGTCTCGAACAAGTGCTGTGAAGACTTTGCGCAGAAATTCGTTCTTGTAAATGGCGTCGACCGACAGAGGCAACGTGGATGGACAGGAGGAGAAAGATGCCACCGGTGTCTTGGTGTTTGGAGACGGAAGATCGACAAATAACGTGTCATTTCTCGGAGTGAGATCATCGCGGAGCAAGTCGGAGACCAACGCGCTATCTTGAACTGTGGATGTCCCGAGAATGAGGGGAATCGCCTGGGTCTCGTATGCGATCAGCGACACGAGCGATAGCTGCTTGCCAACGAGCGCGTGGAATGAAGCGACGAAGCCACGACACGCGACGACGACGTAATAAATCGCCGCGATCAACACCACAAGCCGTCGCACCAGGCGCAGCACTCGAGACGTAAATGACTGGGACTGTTCTCGGCGTGCTTGAACGCGAATATATGTCGACTCGTGTTCGGACCGAGGCCGAGTCGGTTGCCGTGTCACTCGCTCTGCTGGTTCTGCGATTGATGACTCGCTGCCAGTCTTGCGGCCGGTAATCGTGGTCTTTAGGGATCTCGTGGACATCGCGGCGGTGTCTCAGAGCGATCCTGCTCGATTTCTCCAGACCCCACGGTATGTTCCTGTGGAATGAAGGAATGAGTGGAAGACAGTTTGTCGTCGTTCTCGTGTCGCTGCGGTGCAAGATCTTGCTAGAGCTTCTGAGCAATCGGCTGCTATTTGTAGAGCCATCTCATAGGCTCTCTGTTTCGCCTTCATGAAGGACACCACATCGTTCAGAGGTGACAGGGATGCCTCATCGTCCAAATCGGGCGATGCCGCTAGAGCCCCTGGCCCTGGTACACAATCAGCCCAAACTGGTACCGAGGTCCGAGCTGTCCAAGGTGCCGACGAGGTGACAGCAGCTGTGATAAGGTGAAGAGTTTTGCTTGAAGCAACGCTAAGACGTCCTTTGAAGGACGCTGTGTTCACTGACAGTGCCAAGTGCGTTTCTTCAGCTTCAGGAGGATGTCACCGGTGAGCCCGCGGGGTCTTCTGGAACACTCACTTCCTCATCCACCTCGTCGAGCGCAGACAGCGTTCGGCCACAGCAGCAGCAGCAGCCTCCAGCTTGAAGCTTGAAGCGCGTCGCCCACGACTGCCCACTGCGTTCTGCACCTCTCCCCGACTTCAAGTCTTGAATCATGGCGAACCCGGTGACGATCCCTGGTCTTGAGGAAGCCATTGAGTTCCTCCCTGGTCGCCTTTGGTATGTGCCGCTCAAGAAGGCGCCGCCTCGCGTCGCCGGCACGCACTTCTTCTCGATCGATGAGGAGCTCGTGTACTGGAACTTCTACCTCGACTTTGGTCCGCTCAACTTGGGCCACACGTTCGTGTTCTCCGACATGCTCAACAAGAAGCTGGCGAGCGCGGCCAAGACGGGCGAGAAGATCTTCTTCTACTCGTCGGCGCAGGGACAACAGCGAGCAAACGCTGTCTGCATCCTCGGCTGCTGGGCGATTCTCTTCCAAGGCATGAGTGCGACCAAGGCGTTCGAGCCATTCGAGCGCATGCGCTTCCCGCCGTTCCACGACGCGACGCCTGGTGTGTGCACGTTCAACCTGTCGATTCTCGACTGCCTCAAGGGTCTCGAGAAGGCGATTCACTGCGGCTACATCTCCACGAAGACATTCGATCTGCACGAGTACCAGCACTTTGAGCGCGTCGAAAACGGAGACCTCACGTGGGTCTCGCCCAAGTTCATCGCATTCGCTGGACCACACAACACGTACAACCGCACGCCACAGGGCCACGTCATGCTCACGCCTGAGCACTACATCCCGTACTTCAAGAAGAAGAACGTCACGCTGGTCGTGCGCCTGAACGAGAAGCAGTACGACGAGAAGAAGTTCCTGTCGGCGGGTATTGATCACCTCGACCTCATCTACCCGGACGGCACGAACGCACCAATGCCAGTGCTCATGAAGTTCCTCGAGGCGTGCGAGAAGACTCCTGGCGCGGTCGCAGTGCACTGCAAGGCGGGTCTCGGTCGCACAGGCACGTGCATCGGCGCGTACCTCATGAAGCACGACCACTTTTCGGCGCACGAGCTCATCGGGTGGCTGCGGATCTGTCGCCCAGGCAGCGTGATCGGCCCGCAGCAGCAGTTCATGGAGAGCATCGAGGCCAAGATGTGGCAGCTGAACGCGTTCACCAAGTCCAACTCCAAGTCGGATCTGCTGGCGAAGACGCCGTCGAGCGGTAACATCTCGTTCTCGACGGCGGCCGACGGCAAGAGCGCGGCGTCGATCCACGGCATCGGCATGCGCTCTCCGTCGACGATGCTGCCGCCGGCGACGACGGTGCCGAGCAAGATGGACAAGACGCAGGGCGACAAGCTCAACGACCAGAAGTACATGCGCTACTCGCGCAACAAGGCGTCGCTGCCGACGGGCAGCATGTTCTGGTGAAGCAAGGGCCACGTTTCAATCGTATATGAGCCCAAGGAAGTGAGATGGTGACGTCAGCCAGCCACACACCGCGCAACAAACAGCAACAGTCGTTGATGGATGTCCGAATTATAAACTTTATGAATCATATATCATGAAAACGTGCCTTGGGTGGTGAACCCATTCCATGCACCCGGCAGCAGGCCTGGGTTCTTCGGGTCGAATACAGCAGAACCCGGCCTGTGGTGGCGATAAATCAGCCACGCCAACGTGTCAACCGCTGGATTGTGGGGAAGTTTTTCCACCCGTTTTCGCCCTGTCGTAATGACCAATTGACTGCGAATGACTCGTCCAGAACGGGGAAAACCGCTGAATGATGGTCCCGGACCCCTTCCGGAATCCGGGACAGTCTGCTCAAGTCATTCCGAGTTCGTCCGCACAGGCAACAAGCGCGTCCGTCGGTCCCCCAACTCTTCCACAGCAGCAGCCATTATGAGCAAGGTCAATCTGGTGTCGCAGGACGGCGAGAAGTTCGAGGTGACGGCCGCCGTCGCGTCGGTGAGCCAGCTCGTGAAGACGATGACGGCCGACGAGCAGGACGACGGCGAGGTGCCGGACGTGCCGCTGCCGAACGTGAAGGGCCCCGTGCTCGCCAAGGTGATTGAGTTTTGCCAGCACCACCACGACAACCCGATGAAGGAGATTGAGAAGCCGCTGCGCACGAACGACATCCGCGACGCGGTCTCGGAGTGGGACGCCGACTTTGTGGAGAAGCTGGACCAGGAGATGCTGTTTGAGCTCATTCTGGCCGCCAACTACATGGACATCAAGAGCCTGCTCGACCTCACGTGCGCCAAGGTGGCGACGCTGATCAAGGGCAAGACGCCCGAGGAGATTCGCGCCACGTTTGGCATCACGGCCGAGTTCACGCCCGAGGAGGAGCAGATGATTCGCGAGGAGAACAAGTGGTGTGAGGATCTGTAATTGCGCTCAGCGGAAAAATGCGCGCGCACCATTATATAGCTACAGTTTGTGTTGTTTACCTTCCTCATCACTTCACTGCTTGTTGACAAGCGCTAGCTATCCGTCTGAAGATAAGGAGAGACAGAGAGATCTGCATGTTCGCTGGGGCTCAACCGCAGCGGCGGATCATCCGTATCAAATGCTACAGGTAACGAGTCCCATGACGGCAGAGAAGTCGACATCGCCTGTGAGAGTAAATCGGCTTCGAGAGGGTTCCCCCACCCCTTGTGGATGCCGGCTCCAGTTCAGCGCGGCGGATGAACCCAGATCGGTGTGTGTCGCCCCCAAGTTTGGGGCCACGCCATCCTCCTGACGCGCGAGCTCTCCCGTCCGCTGCGTCCCCTCCTTCCTTCCTTCCTTCCTTCCGTCCTCGGCATTTCGTCTTCAGCTCCCAGTCTCCATGCGCGCCCCCAGTCGCACTGGCTTCGCGCAGCTCGCGCGCCGCGAGGTGCTGCTGGTGCTCGCGGTCGTGTGCGTCTCGCTGCTCTACGTGTCGCGGTCGCTGCTCGGCCCTACGAACAACGCGTGGAAGCCCGTGACGGTGCTGCATGAGACCGGCGCAGGCGCTGGCGTCGAAAAGTCGACGATCTCGGCGTTCCGGAGTCCGGACGAGGCCACGCGTCCAGTGGCGGCGATTCCGGAACAGGAGACCCCGCCCCCCGGATTCCTGGGTCCGGACGACAACGAGTTTCAGGATCTCGTCCGGGAAAGCGAGCAGCGGTCCGGCGGCGGTGGCGATGAGAGCGACGACATCCACGTGATCTTCAGCCAAAGCTGCGACCAGTCGTCGCGCATCATCCAGCAGACGATCATCCAGCAGACCGCGACCGCGGTCGGTCAGAAAGGTCCGATCACGCAGCTGCTCTCCGGATGCACGGACGCCCAGCGCGAGGAAGTGCTGCGCGAGCCGACGTTCTACGACAACTTCCACCGGTACTTTACGCGCAACTTTATGCCGCATCCGGAGCCCGGCATCGACGACTGGTACATGGCGTACAACAAGCCGTTCGCGCTGCGCGAGTGGCTGCGCCACGTGCGGCCGCGCAACAAGTACGTGGCGCTGATCGACGGCGACTTTGCGTTTTTCCACCGGCTCGAGATCAACACCAAGCGCAACATTAGCGAGTTTTACTATGGCGCGCGCGATCCGGCGACTGTGGACGACGTGGTCAAGGACGGCCAGGCGCTCGCGATGAACTGGGGCATGTACGGCGGCGTCATGTGGTTCAAGGAGCCCGACAAGATCAAGGGCATCTGCGGCGAGGGCCCGACCGCGCAGCCCTGCGCGCACGTCTCGCTCGAGGACGCCCAGGAGTACTACGAGGACACGGCGTCGCCGTACATCCTCACGATGACGGATTTAGACCGCATGATCGACGACTACTGCCACTTCACGGTGCTCGGGCGCAAGATGTCGGACAACTGGGTCGTCGAGATGGAGGCGTACACGTTCGCGACGGCGAACCACGGCATCAAGCACAACAAGCTGCACAACTACGCGATCTCGCTGCCGCCCTGGCGCGACGTCGACGACGAGTACTGGCGCCACGTGGACGTGATCCCCGACAGCCAGAACCCGTGCGACCCCGCGACGGGCGTGCTGCGCCCCGGGCCAGAGCTCCCGCCGCTCTACTTTTTCCACTGGTTCCACCGCTACGGCCGCGAGCGCTACTCGTTCTACAAGCGCGACCTGCCCAAGGGCTTCGCCAAGTGCGACGGACCGCTGCTCAAGCTGCCGCCGATGGGCGAGTGGAACGAGGCCAACGCCAACACGGACGCCCGCAGTCGTCGGAACGAACGACGATACGTCTGGGCAGAGTGCTCCATCACCAAACTCGTGAACGAGGCCGCGCTCGCGTTCCGCAAGGCGACGTGTCCGAATGGTTACAGCACCAAGGCCGAGTACGTGCTGACCAAGGCGCCGTCGCTGTTGGTGGTGTAGAAGGAAGCACGGCACGGAATAGAGTCTTGCTATGTTTTATGTGTGTTGTTTCTTGAAGTGTGGTGATCACCAAAAAGATCGAGAATCCGCCACCGCGTAAGAGACCAAACATAGCGTCGTCCTGTGTGTGTGTGTGTGTCTTTGGTCTGGGCTACGGTCCTGAGCCCAGTCCGTGTCACTCTCTGGCGCCCCCACAGCTCAGTTCACAGCTCAGGAATGCAGCGCCGTCGATATCACGCGCGTCCTGCGCTGCTGCCTCCGCTGCGTCTACTCGTGGTCTTCATCCTCGCGATCGGTGTCTTGCTGTGCGTGTCACTGACGACGACGCTGCACTCGAGTCCAAAACTGCGACGTGCTGAGCCCATTCGCGCATTGATCCGACCCATCGTAGACTACAGCAGAGCACCATCGACCGAGAGTGAGGACATCCACATCGTTTTCAGCCTGAGCTGCGACCAGCCGCACCGGCTTGTGCAGCAGACTGTGCTGCAGGTCACGGCCACGGCCGTGGGTCAGCGCGGACCGATCACGCAGATCCTTGCCGGCTGCACGCCCGAGCAACGCGCCCAGGTGCTCCAGGAGCCGACGTTCTACCACGACTTTCGCCGTCACTTTGCGCCCGACTTCTCGCGCCATCCAGAGCCAGACGTCGACGACGACTATGGGCCGTACAATAAACCGTTCGCGCTGCGGCATTTCCTGCAGCACGCAGAGCCTGCGATCACGACCAAGTTCATCGCGCTGGTGGACGGTGACTTCGCGTTTCTCCATCGGCTCCAAGTGAATACAGGGCGTCGTGTGGACACATCGCTGCTGTACCGCGGCACGCGAGACCCAACGAGCGTGAACGACACGGTGCGCGATGGTCTGGGGGTCGCGATGAGCTGGGCGATTTACCGCGATCACGTGTTCATCCCTTCGCAAGGCGACCTCGGTCTCGTGTTCTTTGACCAGCGCGACAAGATGCTCTCGCTCTGTGGCGGCAACGAGCGCTGTGGACGAGTAGACCACGACGACGCTGTCGAGTTCTTCGGCGACACGGCGTCGCCGTACATCCTCACAGTGAACGACATGCACCGACTCATCGACGACTACTGTCGCTTTACAGTGCTCGGGCGGCAGCTCACGAACAAGTGGGTCGTCGAAATGGAGGCGTACGCGCTGGCGGCCGCCAACCACGGCATCCAGCACACCAAGTTGCTCAACTACGCGATCTCTCTGCCACCGTATCGGAACGAGGACGACGAGTACTGGGCATTCGTAGACGTGCTGCGAGAGGACGAGAACCCGTGCAGCGAGGCGCTTGGCATTCTCACACCAAAACCGGAGCTGCCGCCAGTCTTCTTTCTTCACTACTTCCACTCATACGGGTACGGTGGCTACGTCTTCAACAAGCGCGACCTCCCTCGCAACGTCACGGACTGCGAGAGTCCGCTGCTGCGACTGCCGCCAGCGGCGCTTTGGACTGGAGCGAGCAATCGAAACGAACGGCGCCACGCGTGGGCGCATTGCACGATCGTCAAGCTGCTGAATGACGCACTGGTCGCACTCAAGCGGAAGAGCTGCCCAGATGGCTACAACGGTCGGCGGTGATGGCTACATTGATGTGTTGAAACGTTCGTTTAAACTGTTTTTTGCGCTTTGACCTGTAGCTGGACGGCAGCTGACGCGTCGGTGATCGCTCGAATAAAGCCGAGTGATTGGCTGCTGTGGATGGTGATGCTGGTTGTCCGGGATCCGAGATGTCTCTGGAATCCGGAGTCCACAAGACGATCGCACATCTCTTGCTGTCAGCGGCAGTGACATCGAGCGAGCACCGCTCAATGAGAATGAATCGCTTGTCCGCAGATGCGAGATCTCGAGCCATCTTCCTCTCTCACTCTGTAGCATTTCGTGGTCAATGGGACTGTATGTGAGTCGGCCATCTCGGCACAGTTGCGTGGCCTTCTCACGGAATGAATCCTTTGCTGTCAAGCGTTACTGCCGTTTTGGGGACCCACCTCAGGTGAGTCCAGAGTCCAGAGTCCAGATTCTGCACCGCACATCTGTCGTCGCTGGAGGTTCGATGCTCACTCCGGAACCAGCACGAACAGTTCCGGACACAGTCCACGACCGCTCGAATGGCCGTCTAAACACTGGACAGTGAGTCTGTCAGTCGTAGACTAGCGCACTCGGCTGCGCACTCCCTCGAGACACTTGGGCAATCTGCAGTTCGAAGATGATGCGGCGCGTGCCCAGCGCTGAGGTCGAGCGGCGGCGGCGCCGCACGTTCGTGCTCGCAGCAGCAGTGGCGGTGCTCGCACTCTTTGGACTGCGGACCGCGATGGATCGCGTCGTCGAGCCGTGGACTCCAGTCACCGTCCTCCACGCTAACTCCGAGCCAAACCTGTCGAGAGTGCGCGCCGTGCTCAATACGCGACAGAACGACTCCATTGCCAGCCAACCGATTGACGCGTCCAGCTCCGGATCGTCCGATCACAGCGATATCGACAGCATGGCAACGTCGTTTCCAACCACAATGCCAAGCACCCCAACGTCATCTCAACCTCCTGCGGTAAACGTCACCATCCAGAACCCGTCGACGCCATCGCTGGATGCGGATATCGCGGTTCCGACCAGCAATGCGTCCGCTCCGGACGTCCATCCAGAGATGGCGCCACCTCGTCCACCGTCTGAAAACGAGGAGATTCACATCGTGTTTAGCGCCGGATGCGATCAGGATCAACGCGTGCTCCAGCAGTCTATCCTTCAGATCTCTGCCACCGCCGTCGGCCAACGGGGACCGATCACGCAGATCATCGCGGGCTGCACGGACGAGCAACGCGCCCGCGTGCTCCAGGAGCCGACGTTCTACTACGACTTCCGTCGGCACTTCACGCCCAACTTCTATCCGCACCCCGAGCCCAACGTGACCGACGACTACAAGCCCTACAACAAGCCGTTCGCATTGCGCCACTTCCTGCAGCACGCGGAGTCGCCGATCACGAGCAAGTACATCGCGATCATTGACGGGGATTTTGCGTTCTTCCACCCGTTGGAGATCAACACGGGGCGCAACGTGTCGGCGCTGTATCGTGGGTCGCGGGACCCGGCGACAGTGAGTGACACGGTCCGCGATGGTTGGGCCGTCTCGATGACGTGGGCCCCGTGGCAGGAGCTCAAATTCTTCACGCAGCCTGAGATGGTCGCCGGTATGTGCGGCAACGGCACAGACGCCCAGCCGTGTGGCAAGATCCCGGAAGCTGAAGCCATGGAGTACTACGGCGAGACAGCATCTCCGTACATCCTCACAGTGAATGATCTGCGCAAGATGATTGACGACTACTGCCACTTTACGGTCGTGGCGCGGTCCCTCTTGAAGTCGTGGATCGTCGAAATGGAGGCGTATTCGTTCGCTGCAGCGAATCACGGCATTCGACACACCAAGCTCTTGAACTACGGGATTTCCCTGCCATCGTGGCGCGGATACGACGAGGAGTACTGGTGGTTTGTCAACGAGTTCGAGCCGCACGTCAATCCGTGCATCGCAACGGCGGACGTCGCGCTGCCAGGTCCCCAGTCAGCGCCGCTCTACTTCTTCCACTACTTTCACACATACACGTGGGCTGAGACGTACAAGATCAACAAGAGAGATCTACCAAGGGACGTCATGACCAACTGCTCGAGTCCGTTGCTCCGGTTGCCGCCCGAGGACGCGTGGGCGGCCGTCGGGTCGAACCAGCACGAGCGGCGCCATATCTGGGCGTACTGCTCCCTCATCAAGCGGGTGAACCAAGCGCTGGTCTACCACCGAGCGCGCACATGCGTCGACGGCTTTGACACGATACCCGCGTTTAATATGACGCCTGCGCCTCCGAAATTGTGAGGGCGCGGGTCTAAACCACGGTTGCGTGACTGGTGTTGGCTTACTCTCTGAGCTCCGGAATCCGGACATCTTTGATCCAGAACGTGGAGCATGGATCCGGTGTCAAGTGGAATGGATTCAGAAACTCTCCCCGCGCACACCATTCAGTAGGGGTTAGGTGAGGTGGATCCACTCGGGTGCCACTGACCTCCGCGTCTTCACCAGAGGGGCAGGCGACCGACACGGCTCACATCCAGTTGACTTCATTCCCGAGGAAGACGACGACCGACGGACTGATGCACCGCGTCTCGCAGGGCAGAGCGCAGGAGCAGCGCCGCCGCCGCCAGCTTCTCGTGGGGCTCGCGGCGGTCACGCTCGCGACACTCTACGTGTCGCACTCGCTTCTGGGTCCATCAGAGCCAGCGTGGAAGCCGGTGGCCGTGCTGCAAGCCGACGACCCGTCGCTGTCGATCGCCAAGTCGGTCGCGTTGGAGGACGAAAGCGAGCCGTCAACGCCTGATGCAGCGGCCTCGAACGAGCGCAAGCCCGACATCTCTCCCCACACGACCACGCCAGCCAGCGCTGTGCTCGATGACACGGAGGACATCCACATCATCTTCAGCCAAAGCTGCGACCAGCATCGCCGCATCATCCAGCAGACCGTGCTGCAATACACTGCCACGCTTGTGGGACAGCGCAGCCCGATCACACAAATCATCGCGGGATGCACGGAAGAGCAACGAGCCAAGGTCATGCAGGAGCCGACGTTTTATCATGACTTCCGCCGCCACTTCACGCCCAACTATGCGCCGCACCCCGAGCCCGGCGTGGACGACTGGTACACGCCATACAACAAGCCATACTCGTTGCGCCACTTTCTCAAGCATGCGGATCCGCCGATCACGAACAAGTACATCGCGCTTGTGGACGGCGACTTTGCGTTCTTCCACCGCCTGCAGATTAACACGGGGCGCAACGTGTCTCAGTTCTACTTCGGCTCGCGCGACCCCGCGACAGTGAACGACACTGTCAAGGACGGGCTCGCACTGTCGATGAACTGGGGAATGTACGGCGGACTCATGTGGTACAAGGAACCAGATAAGGTCAAGGGTATGTGCGGAAGTGGCCCGCAAGCGATGCCCTGCGCGCATGTGTCGGTCGAAGACGCGATGGAGTATTACGAGGACACGGCGTCGCCCTATATTCTCACTGTCAATGATCTCCGCAAGATGATCGACGACTACTGTTTGTTTACAGTTGCAGGACGCAAGCTGCTCAGCAACTGGGTGATCGAGATGGAGGCGTACACGTTTGCGACAGCAAATCACGGCATCCTGCACACCAAGCTGCACAACTACGCGATCTCGCTGCCCCCTTGGAAGCCAAAGGATGAGGAGTACTGGTGGTTTGTGGATGAGATTCCCCACGACGTGAACCCATGCGACCCGAACACGGAGGCCTATCGCCCGCCAGCCACCTCGTCACCGCTGTATTTCTTCCACTACTTCCACTTGTACCGCAAGGAGAAGTACGCGTTCTACAAGACGGACATTCCGGAGTCTCTCTCCGACTGTGACTCGCCGCTTCTCCAGCTGCCGCCTGCGGACGAATGGATCAAGTCTCGAGACAACCCGGTTGTGCAGTATCGGCAGGGAGAGCGTCGGCACCTGTGGGCGCAGTGCTCGCTGATTAAGCTGCACAATCAAGCTATGCTCGCGTACAAGAAGGCGACGTGTCCGAACGGCTACAACACGGACCAGGTCTATCCGATGACGCACCGTGTGGAGAAGGAGAAGAAGGACACGTAGAGAGAGTGTGGTGAGAGAGAGCGGGGGCTGTGAATTTGTGTGTGGGTCGTCTGAAGCAGACTAAATTGTAGACGAATTTTCACCTGTTTGGACTGACAGACATGGCTTCATCATGGATGTGCAATCGCTCCAATGTCTGGTGATTGGCAATCACTCTTTTCCCCACCTGTTTTATCGATCGCTGGAACAGAACACCATGTGTTTTGGAGTTTTTGCTGATTCTCTGGGCGCGGCGCGGTCCCGGTCCGGTTCGATTCGATTCTGCGGATCGGACTGGACCGTGCGTGGACGGTTCTTCAACCGTGGTGCACAAGCGGGACACGATCTGGACCCAGCGTTCGTCGACAGTTCACTCAGGTTCAACCGCGTCTGGGAAGCTCGGCCACACCACACGCAAACACACTCGGATTTGCCTCGTCGACCACAGAAGCACCGGCATCCCCGCGCAGCACGATGCTTCTCCGCCACTCGACCCGCCGCATCGCCCTTCGCGCAAGCGAGGCGCGCTTCACGACGCAGGTGAGGGTGAATCACTGGATACTCAACGGTCTAATTTATCCGGACTGACCTCTACTTTATGGACAACACAGGAAATCGCACGCCGATTCAGCCATCACAAGGTCTATTCGAACGCGGACGACGCCGTCAAGGATATCCCGAACGGTGCCAAGCTGTACGTGGTTTGCGCCCCATGTCGATGTCTCGACCTCGATCGCATCTAATCGGCCGACTTGATCACAGGATCGTCGGTGGCTTTGGTCTCTGCGGCATTCCGGAGAACAGCATCGCTGCGCTCGTCAAGCAGGTACGCCGTCGCTTATTTAGACCGAATAGATCCAGCCATTGCACCGAACACTGACGTGAAACGTGGCAAACAGGGTGCCAAGAACCTCACGTGTGTCTCCAACAATGCCGGTGTCGACGACTTTGGCCTCGGTCTCCTGCTCCAGACCCGTCAGGTACCGATGCATGCATTCATCGCCGACATACTCTGTATCGATGGCTGGTCTAACGCATGTATTCGTCCACACCTGTCCACTCGTCCACAGATCAAGCGCATGATCTCGTCGTACGTCGGAGAGAACGCGCTCTTCGAGAAGCTCTACCTCACGGGAGAGCTCGAGGTCGAGCTCACGCCGCAGGTACGTTGCCTCCTCCGCTGTCTCTATCTCCCCGTGGCATCCTCTGATGTCTCCTGTCTCTCTAGGGAACGCTCGCTGAGCGCATCCGTGCCGGTGGCTCGGGCATCCCGGCGTTCTACACGCCGACGGCGTACGGCACGATCATCCAGGAGGGCGGCTTCCCCATCAAGCTCCGCGCGGATGGATCGACGGAGATCGGCAGCAAGCCGCGCGAGGTGCGCGACTTCAACGGCCGCCACTACGTCATGGAGGAGGGCATCACGGGCGACTACGCGCTCGTCAAGGCCTGGAAGGGCGACACGGACGGCAACCTCGTGTTCCGCGGCACGACGCGCAACTTCAATGTGGACGCCGCCAAGGCCGGCAAGATCACGATCGCCGAGGTCGAGGAGCTCGTCGAGCCCGGTGAGATCCACCCGGACGAGGTGCATCTCCCGAGCGTCTTTGTGCAGCGCATCTTCAAGGCGTCTGGCCACGAGAAGCGCATCGAGCGACTCACGCTCTCGGACAGCTCGGTACGTGAGGAGCACGACGCTTTTAGGTGGGCATGATAGCGTTGTCTGACGGTGATTGGCTTGGTGGCGTGGAATGCACAGACGTCGCAGGCGCGCATCTCGCCCGACCGCGTGCGCATCATCAAGCGCGCCGCCAAGGAGCTCAAGAACGGCATGTACGTGAACCTGGGCATTGGTCTGCCGACGCTCGCGTCCAACTACCTGCCCGAGGGCGTCAAGGTCGTGCTCCAGAGCGAGAACGGTCTCCTCGGCATGGGTCCGTACCCGAAGGAGGGCGAGCAGGACGCTGACCTGATCAACGCCGGCAAGGAGACCGTGACGTACCTTCCTGGCTCGTCGACGTTCTCGTCGTCCGACTCGTTCGCGATGATCCGCGGTGGCCACATTGATCTGACGATCCTCGGCGCGCTGCAGGTCGCGGCGAACGGCGATCTGGCCAACTGGATCATCCCCGGCAAGATGGTCAAGGGCATGGGCGGCGCCATGGACCTCGTTGGCAGCGGCAACCGCGTGGTCGTGACCATGGAGCACAACGCCAAGGGCGGCGCGTTCAAGATCCTCAACAACTGCACGCTACCGCTGACGGGCAAGCAGGTCGTGAACACGATCATCACGGAGCTCGGCGTGTTCGACGTCGTGCCTGGCAAGGGCCTCGTGCTCGTGGAGATCGCGTCCACGACGACGGTGGAGGAGGTGCGCTCGCGCACGGAAGCGCCGTTCGAGGTCGCCGCCAACCTCAAGATCATGGAGGATTAACTTGAGGAAGGAAGCGATTGGACGTTGTAATGCAGATCGTCTCGTGATGTGTTCTCGAATGTGTCGCGTCGGTTTTTATTTTCAGTTTGTTGGGTGGCATCATCGTCCTCATGAGCTGAGCCTATGCGCCACCCTCCACCCTCACACACGCATACAGAGCCGCACGCTGAGCGATTGAAGGCGAGTGCATCAGTTGGGGATTGAACGCCTGGCCGCCATGAGCAAGAAGGAGGTGAAGGAGGTCGACTACGTGTCCAAGCAGGCGAACCTGACGGCGCAGATCGAGAGCGAGCGCCAAGCAGCCAAGAAGTGGTGGGAGGAGTACGGCACGTGCTACATCGACGACGCCAAACCGGAAGACTTTACGTATGAGAACCGTATCGCTAAGCTCAAGGAGAAGCTGGCGTCGCCCAAGTTCCAGAACGCCGCACTGAAGACGACCAGCGCGGACTTGGGCTGCCGTCCGCCGTTTAAGGAGTGCAATCGAGGACGCATTTGAGAGTAAAGGGAGTAATCGAGAGCTTTATCTTGTCTAGAAACGGGTGCCTCCAGCGACGACGCGAACGTGACGCGGCGGTGGCCACATGGCGGGTGCGTTGGTGCTGGGATTGTTGACGATGTTGAGGCGGTCGCGCCATCGTGTCTGCGTCAGGTCGAGCTTCAGATGATGCACGAACGCGGTCGGATTCTGAGCATCTCCCGTCGAGCGCAGCAGCGACTGCTTGTACACGCAGAACACGAGCGCGTTGCGGTGCTGAGCATTCTCGGGTGTTGATCGTCGCGCTTCAACACGACGTCCAAGTCGATTTCCCACGGGATCTCCTCCGAGTCTTCATCGCACTCAGACTGCGGGTCGTTGCGCACATCCTTCTGGACCGTGATATCCAGCCACGAGCCGTTCTGCTTGGCGATCGGTACGCGCGCGAGAACCTTCACGTCCGAGACGAACGACAGGTTCGTCAGCGTCTGGTGGTGGCTTCCACCGTCGATCCACGGGCTCAGCTGCGGCACGGACACGAACGCGACGCAGAGCGTCACTACGGGCTCCGTCTCGGAGCCTTCGTTGAGGTTGCCGTCCACTGCTTCACCGCCTCTGCACTGGCGACGAGAAGTCCTTGAGGTCACGTGGACCCATACGCGGTCGATCATGTCCCGCCAGTAGTAGTGAGTCGGTAGAACGATCTCCTTGATGGTGACTGGCTGGTCCGCGTGCCAGCCAACGGGGCGCACGTCGTCGCTCGTCGACGTGAACTGGCGGAGGATTGGCTGCGAGACGAACGACATGGTGCGCTGTTGGTTCTCCATGTAGCGGACGCTGACGTTGCTGCCGTTGCTCCGTTCGAACGGTGGGAGGCAGAACGTGCGCGACGCGTCGAGCTGGACAGCGTCGCTGGCGTTGAGCTGGAGCCAGACGTGAGAGCGCGATTCGTTGATCTCGCGGATCTCCCAACAGTCGAGCGGCAGCGTGCGAGTGAGGGAAGGACGGTAGGCATGGAACGTGAGCCCTGGCGCCCAGCCGTCTCGCTCGAGGTACGAAGGGTATGCGCCGATGACGTAGCGTGAGACGGACGGACAGCACTTCTCCATGACGTGGACGACCACGCGCTCCAGCAGTGCACCATAGTCGCTAGTGGTGGCCGAGGACACGTTGTGGATGGTGGTGGTGGTGGTGCTGCTGCCGGTGCCAGTGGCAGGCGCTGTCTGGTTACAGTCGTCGGGTTCACCAAAGTCGTCATCCTCTTCCGCGTCGTCGTCCACATCATCATCATCATCCACTCTGTCGTCCACGTTGACGTCGATGTCCTTGCGATTACCATGAGCAGTGTCCGATTGGCTCTCTCGACGCCGCAGCGATGCGGTCGTCACGGCGACAGCGGCTGTCGGTTGGATGTCGTCGTCTGCGTCTGTCGCAGGCGACTCGGACGACGACGAGGACTGGAACACTGCGACAGACTTGAGCAGCGCCATGAGCGCGAGCAGCACGAGCAGCCGCACGCGGGTGGATGCCAAGAGCGCCATGGATCTTGGATGTCGGTAGTCGGTGACTTGGAATGAACAATGCCACGGGTGGATGATGGCGGTGCGACTGGACGGACAGTCAAGTCACAGTTGACTGCTGATAAGAAGACAGGAGGAGCGCCTGAGACGAAAAGGCAGATGGCTACATCTGCGGTCACTTGGATCCCCCGTGATAGTGACGGAATCTTCGTGTGGGGCGCAGTCTCTGCGCAATCGCGGCTTTGTGGACCGCGCGTTGAGGTTTTTTTCATGCATCTGCTTTTTCCGCTCTGACACGTGCAGAAAAACCTTGAAGTGAGTAATCCACAAACGCAGAGAGCTGATCCACCAACACTTCCGGTCTGCGCGGCACTGCACTGCGCTGCGCTCGCTGGTCGACTCAACGGCCCGAGGGCAGCCGCCCACCCACCCAGAGGCCACAGGCCCCAGGCCCCAGGCCCCAGCCCATCCCATCCCATTGCCCGCAGCGTGGGCAGCGGACTCGCTGATTTGCTCGCTTCCCCACGCTCGCGCGCGCGTGTCGCCGGCCTCGCCATGGCGCCAAGCAACCACCACCGATCGACGTCCGCAGCGCATCCGTCCACTTCGTCCGCATCCGCATCCGGATCCGGATCCGGATCCGCGTCCACAACGGCCATCGCGTCCACGATGACCCCGCGCAAGCCGCATAGCCCCTCAGCGGCGAGCCACAGCATCCACAGCCACAGCCACACCCACCTCATCCACAGCCACAGCCACAGCCACAGCCACAGCTCGGCGCTGTCCACGCCGCGGTCCGCGTCGTCCTTGTCCATCGGTGTGGACCGCCAGCGCGTCCGCCGCCTCGAGGAGGTCACGAGCGAGCTCGACCGCGTGTCGCGGCTCTCCGAGTCGCTGCCCGCGCAGCGCGAGCTCGCGCAGACGCAGCTCGAGGTGCAGCGCCTGCAGCGCAGCTCGTGCCTGCTCGTGCAGTCGCAGCGCGAGCTGCTGGAGCGCATCGAGCGCCACGAGCGCAGCACGTTCCGCCGCTACCTGACGCTCAACCGCGAGCACAAGGTCGCGGCGCTGCGCCGCGCGCTCTCGGAGCGCATGCTCGAGTGCTCGCGCGTGGACGACGAGCTGCGCCGCCTCGAGCGCCAGTCGGACACGCTGCTGAGCCAGCAGCAGCTGCAGCTGCGGACGACGCGGCCGCCGTCCGACGTCGGCAGCGACCGCGACCGCGAGAGCGACAGCGACGTGGACGTGGCCGTGCAGCTCGCGCTGCTCGAGCAGGAGCGGCAGGAGCTGCTGCGCGACCTCGTGCACGCCACAGTCGTCGGGCTGCCGGACGTCTCGCAGCTACACACGCGGCTCGAGGTGTACGCGTCGGAGCGTCGCGCGTCCGAGTCGGTGCACAAGCAGGTCGAGCGGTGCGCCGCGCTTTACCGTCAGGCGCTGCAGCTGCTGCAGGCGGCGCTCTCGACGATCCTCGCGCCCGAGTACTCGGGCTCGATCAAGGAGTTCATCACGGGGCCGTACCTGCTGGCGGTCGAGGCGGGGCACCTCGTGGAGAGCGCGGCGTTCGCGATCCAGCCCGAGGCGCGCCGCCGGTACCGAGACTTTGCGCCGGACGTCGTGCGCGTGCGGCCGCCCAAGTTCCCGCAGGCGGTCGTGGACTTTGCCAAGCGCGCGCGCGGCAACTTTGACCGGCGCCAGGCGCTGTCGGTCGAGGCGTCGCGCCGGCTGCACGCCGCCGAGAACGTGGTCGCGGTGCTGCACCGCCTCGTGGTCGAGAAGCTCGAGCGGCTCTACAAGTGGAAGGACGAGGTGGAGCAGGACCTCGCGCGCGCCACCGAGTCGCACCAGCGGATAGAGACGCGTCTGCAGGAGCACATGAGCGTGCTCGCGCGCTCCGTCTCGGTCTGACGCAGGAGCAGGAAGGAAGGAGCTGCATGTTTGTGTTTATTTTGTTCCTCTTCTTGCTCTCTCGCTAGTAATTTAATGCCACGCCACCATGTTTTTATCATCTTCTTCGTTGTCTTCTTCTTCGTTGGTCTACGACTACTGAGGGAACATGCGGCTCCCAGGGAAATGAAAGTCGGGGAGATGCTGCTGCTGCTGCTGCTGTTGGTGCTGTTGGTGCTGTGGCTGGTGGTGTGCATGCTCCTGCGGTGGCTGCTGCGGTGGCTGTGGCGGTTGTTGTTGTGGAGGCTGGTGGTGATGGTGCCCGTCCGCAGTCGAGTAGACGCCCTGGCGCGAGTGCAGCGCGGCGAACTGACTGGGCGCGGCGTGATGCCCAAACACGTCGCCGTGTGGATGGTGCAGCAGGTGGTGCGGCGGCGCGCTGTCGCCGCCGTAGAACGCGGTCTGCTGGTGGCTGAAGGACCGCATCGCGTCGCCAAACGCAGTCTGCGTGGACGGCGGCCGCAAGTGGCCGTGGCTTTGGCTCTGGCCCTGGCCTTGACTCTGGCTCTGGCCTTGGCTCTGGGACTGGCTGTGGCCCTGACTCGGCGGCGGCTCCTGCTGACTCTGACCCGACATGGCCGTGGGTGGGAAGAGCGCCATGTTCATCGGCTGGGATGACGGTGGCAACAGCGGCGACGTCGACGGCTGGGACGGAGCGCTCGGCTGCTGGTGAAGAAGCTGCTGCATGCGCTGGTGATGGTGCTGCTGCTGTTGCTGCTGTTGTTGTTGCTGGTGGTGGAGCTGCTGTGGCTGGTACTGCTGGTACGGAGCTGCCAGTCCGCTGCTGGACGGCGTCAGTCCCCCAAAGAGCTCGAGCGGAGTCGGGACGCTGCTGCTCGATGGCTTGTTCATCTCTCCGAATGACCGATTGGACAACGCGGCGCTGCTGGGAGGAACGAACGGATGATGCTGCTGCGCCGTGGAAAACGCTTGCTGCTGCTGCTGCTGTTGATGATGCTGCTGCTGATGTTGCTGCGGTTGCTGCGGTTGCTCAGGTCGATGCGAGCGCGAGGAGCTGTCCGGTCGCTGCATCTGCTGCTGCATCTGCTGCTGCTGCGGAGACTCGTGCGGCATTCCACGATGCTGTTGCTGCTGCTGCTGTTGCTGCTGCGACGGCAGCGACGCACGAGCGTTGAGCTGAGCCAACGGGCCACGAGGCGGGGACACGAGGCGCTGGCTCGGATCGAACGGGAGGTTGGGAAGTCCCTGGCCGTTGTGCAGCGACGACATGAGGTTGAACGAGTGCACGGGGCCCTGGCGCCTCTGTGGGTCCACGTCTGGCGACGCATGATGCTGTTGCTGTTGCTGTTGTGGCTGATGCTGATGCTGCTGATGTTGCTGATGCGGAGGCGGCAACATGCGATCGGGCTGTTGGAGCTGCTGGTAAAGCGCGTGCGGAGGGTTCTGAGGTGCCGTCTGCTGCATCGACGGGTGCTGCTGCATCGCGTGCTGCATCACATGCTGCTGTTGTTGTTGCTGCTGCTGCTGTCGAAGCTGATCGAATCCTGAGCCGCCCACTCCCATCGATCTGCTCGTGGGAGCGCTCACTGCCTCAACTGCACGGCTCGACATTCCTGCGGATGTGGCTACGCGGCCACTGGCGCTGAAAGGTTCCACGTCCTGCGCGCGAGGGAGAGACGCCATCGTTCCGTCGCGATGCCGCTGAGCCACTCGTGATGGAGTGTCAGACGCGGTCTCACGCACTGCCGGCAGCTCTCGAACGGGTGACGGGCGCTCCTCAGTGACTCGCTGCGTATGCTCCAGGAGTTCTTGCTTGATGTGCACAGACTGCAGCGTCCGAGGAGGCAGCGCCGCCGTCGCCCCTGGGACTCGTCGTGGCTCATTCACCACTTCAACGACATCCTCGTGCTGAGCGTTGGAAAACGACGGTCCGTCGTTGTGAATGTCACTTGTTGGAGCTGGCGAAACTGGCTGCGCAGAGCCGACAGTAGGCGACGGATGCTCCGAAGGCTGCGATTCTGAAGCTCCAGAGCTCTCACGCTGTGCAGGTGCTGGCGGGGATGTCTCCGTGGCCGGTTGTTGCTCGGTCTTGACGCGGTCCGCGCCATCGTCCACGCGCGGACGCTTGGCGTCGGGGCTTCTGCCTTGGTCTTTCTCCTGCTCTTGGGCGCTCGAAGACGCACTGTTGCTCATTGTGCGCTTCCTCGACGCCGCTCCTTCCTCGTCAGCGGCCTCATGGGCCTCCGTCGACGGCTCCTCTGGCTTCACCGGCTCAATTTCCGCATCGGTCTCGACGGCAGGCGCTTCAGGCTCAATGGAGCCGCCGGACTTGAGCAGGAGCTGCTCCGTCGTGTCGGTTACCTCGCGGGAGAGTTGCTCCTGACGAGCGATCTTGAGGGTTGCAGCCAGCGTGCGACGCAACCGAGCGCGTTGGCGCTCGATACCACGAAGATTCGCCTCGTAGTTGGTGAGCTGACGCAGCATGAGGCGCCGGGACGGCGGGATCTTTACGCGAGCGAAGAGTGTCACTGCTGCGGCGTCATCTCCACCGCCCTCGCTCTTCACTTTCATGGCTGCGAGACGTTCGTTGAGAGTAGCCGACATCGCCGTAAAGTGCGACTCCATCGTGTTCCACTCCTCGATCATTTGCGCTGCCTCGCGCAGTCGATCCAGCAGCACTGTCTCGAGTAGGCGTTCGCTACCAGAGAGCATCTGCTTGGCACACACGCGGTAGGCAGGCACGAATCTTGCCGCCAAGTTGCGCGAGCGGATCCACTGTCGACGCTGTGCCATGCTCTGCAGCACGACATGTTGGCCACGGATCTCGTCGTTACTGTGCTTGAGATCGGTCGTGTACTTGTCGATAAGCGCTTCGATTCGATGCACTGCCATGGCCTCCACAGTGCGCGTCTCCTCCAGCGCCATCAGCTCACGTTCAGCTGCTGCCTGACGAGACTCTGCTTCTGCCGCTAGTGTCGATGTTGTGCGGTCAAACAGCTCTCGCGCCTGCAGCACGTCGTGGCGTAAATCAAACAGCCGAATCAGCTCCTCGACTGCTGGCGTGGTACTCGCGACCGCATCATTGTCCTCGTCGTCGCTAGCCTCAGAGACGGGAATCTGGGCTGCGTCAACGGCCTTGCTGCCTGATTCGATTAGTTGCAAGAGCTTTGTCTTGGCGAGGTGCACGAGCGTGGCACCCGTGGAGCTGGTAATGATATCCTGCATAGCCAATTTGATGTAAGCACACGACATCGTGCATGGGACACAGAGACACGAGCGAGACCGCACCGTTCGTTTCTCTCTCGACGAGAGATCCTGGATGAGACGATCTACAAGTGTATCCAACTGTCCCACGGACGGCTTCAGGATGGACGTGTGCTTCAGTCCGTAACTCGACCATCAAGAGATAATTGAACGCACAAACTCACCGGCTTCTTTTGAGGCGAAATCGAGGGTTGCTCACCGTCGATTTGAGCGTCTTCGGCCTCAGCCTCTGGCTGCTGCGGAGAAGACGGCGCATCCGCTTGTTCTCCGTCAGACTCAAGCACCACAGTCTTGTCACTCTTCGAGTCATCCGATAGCACGCGTCGCGCTTGGTGGAGGAAATCGAGAAGACGCTCGGCCTGCAAGTTTCCGAGTCATTAAAGTTCATGTAAATTGGAAGCCGGCGAAAAAATTTAGATCTCACCTGATCAGTAAGACACGAGTCGCAAAACCAGGAGCCAGCCGCAGGCGTCTAATCGAAGAAATGTCATGTCAGATAGTGGGCAACGAGGGGATACTTCCGCATCGACTGACCTTCTCAAGGCGCGGGAGAGCGCAGCTCAGATGCGTGCGGCACTTGCACGCCGTACACGTCGCATAGTCGGATGACGCATCGCGCTTGCATGTCGTGCAGCGTTGCTGAGAAGATAGACCACCATTTAGACTCATTCCCCTGGATTTTCATCCGCCCGGTAATGCCACGCACCACTGTAGTTGTCGCTCGCAGTGACGATTCATATCCAGACGTCGCCGCGGCGCCTGCTGGCCCAGACGTTTTCGTTGCTCCGGTGGTGGCATCGTGGGGAATCGGTGCACCAGGGGTGATCGCAGCGGCAGCAGCAGCGGCGGCCGCTGCCGCATTCGCCTGGGCGAGTTTCTTCTCCTTGTTCACGGTCCGAGAGTTGGGGCCGCGCTTTCGGATATTTAGTCGATCTTTGATGTCCTTTAGACTCTCTCCAGTGGCAGCGGAGAACATGGTGGACCAGCCAGCATCCGTTTTAAGGGCTGTGTCGCACGAGGGCATCAGCGTCACGAAGGCATCGCGTGATGGTCCGTTGAATCTACTCACATGGATTCAGCGTGCGCTTCATTTGCAAGGCACATGGCACAGGGGAGATGAACAGCGTGTCCTTGAATCGGATAGACCCGTCCGCGAGGAGGTCGGCATATACACGTTTCCGATAGTAGGAGACATAGAGCTTCTTGGCACCCGGAGAAATGAGCTTCTCCTCGATCAGCTGCATCAATACGGGGCGTGCATCTCCCTGGGAGGATACAGCGGCAAGCGAATTCGTCAGCAGCTCCTCTCATCGCGACATGATTGCCGCGACGCTCACCATTTTGCTTGGTCTAACTGACCCTCACACACGCAAAACAGGAAGCCCCACCACATGCACTCTAATTTGAATACGGATGGTGGTCGTTATTTACGGACTTACCGAATATGACGGGGTCCACACCAAATTGAGGGATCTGATAATGATAATGAAGTTATCATTATCAGATCCGAATCCATGATGGATTCGTCGGCACCAGATCATGGATCTTGACCGCGTTATACGTCGATAGGCTCCACGTGCACGTCTCCAGCACGTCTCCAAGCGTGAGGAACGTTGGCTTGGCCTCAACGCCACACATCGCCGTTCGTAAAGCTTGCAGAACTGTGGAACGCGGCCGTTTGGAGCTGGTCGTCCAGAATGAGTTTCGTTGGAGGTTTTTGGGCCACACTGTCTTGCGCTAGGTCGTGTGTCCGCTTCTTTCAAAACAGCGCGGGGATTGATGGTGTCCGAGCCCGAGTAATTTAGTCAATCAGTGCACAGGGATGTGAGCAGTGATGTGTGAAGAGCTGAAAGTGAGGTCGAGAGCAGTGTCCATTGCTGCCGTCGACGTCATCTCAAGCGACGCCGTCCTTTTCGATCTTGACGTGGCCTCATGCATGAACACAGCTGCAATCCAATCGCAGTCGCGCCCGACATGAGCGGACCGTTTGTTGCAACGCCACGTGCCGTCATCTCGCGTCTGGGTCGAAGCAGTTCTCTTTCCTGTTATCATCAGACTTACGTCAACACCAGCATTTTGGAAGAGATAAATCGACAAAGTGCTAGTTCTTCTTTCTTCTTCGGTGCCAAGAGCAGTTTTCAAACAGTATCAACAAGAACGTGCGAAGCACGCGGTGTACTAAAGGGTATCCATGCGTGCTCACCCACCCAAGGCTTTCGGTGATGGCGAAGTCTACACCACCTGCATTTTACACTCGAGCTTCGCGATCACTTTGCTCTTGGAGGTCATGAGCTCGATTAACAGATGCTGCCGCAAATCACTCGAGAGGATCTCGTCGTAACCAGCAGATATCCTGTTGCGCGATGTGAACGAATTCGCATTTAGACACACCCAGCAGAGCATTCGCCCATGCATGAAGAGCCGCACGATCTTACCTCGGAAGACAACACCGCCAGTTAGATGATTCAACCACCAAAAAGCTCAGATCGCACTTCGCTGTTGCTTCAAAACAAATCGATGCCTTCGACCAGTCGTGCTTTGTCGGGACTTCAACTGATTTTTCAGCAACTCGCTGATCGCCACGACAGACAACCAACTGGAACGCGACAGGATACCGCAGTTTACCTGTGCAACCCACAACTTGCATCTGTCTCGTCGTTGCTGACTTCGTAACGTCGCATCGTTGAAACGTTGTCGCGTCTTCTCGATCGCAAACTCCGCTCTCTGTTGACTGGAAGCTTCCTGTGTCATGTAGCGAATCAGACGTGCGATATTCTTCATCATCATCTTCCGATCCCGTTTCACTCGGGCCCGGATGCCCTTCGATACTGGCAAGTGCAGCACGCGGATAATGCTGTAGTGCATTTCTGCTATTCCACGGTTGTTCATATATCGACGTCACATCTTCGTTGAGGTCCACCATCTCGCCATCAGAACCAAGCGACGAGCGATAAGGCTGCAGTCCTGGGTTCATCGCCAACTCCTTCTCGACTGCTGTGCAAGCAAACAAAACACACTGACGAGCGAGCTCTCGGGTGACAGCCACCGCTCGGACGCGGAGAACGGTGCGATTTTGACAATTGGCCAAACTCATGACGAGTGCGCTTTCACCTCTTACGACACTCACAACACATACGGGGCTTGCGATCACTTGCGCCACATCTGGGCAGAACGTGCGCACAACCACATGCTCGAAAAACGCGCCCGGGACACCAAGTACACCGAAATTGTACTCCCATTCGCAGTGTCCGATGTCTGCACCGAAAACGTTGGCTGTCTGCTGAAGATACGCCTCTGAATCGGTGCATGTTAAGTCAGTGGGTGGTTCTGGTCGCGTCTTCCAATATGCAGGAATGATCAGGTTGGATCTCGTATACATTGCTTGGTTGCTTGGGTACGCGATGCCGACTTCATGCAAGAAGGACATGATCGCGAGCAATTGACTCTCAAAGAGAGAGCCATACCATATATCTGCTCTTTGTGAGTTGCTTCCTTCGTTTGTCGGAGCCAGATCCGCCCAATAAGGAAGGAGACTTAGCAAGCATTTGTCCACTTCTCCACGCTTTCGAAGATTCGCCACCCACGTTGCGCACTCATCGCGGTCTGCAATCTGCGCGTACGCACGTCGACGTCGCTGATGTGCTGCATCTTGAATATCTGAGTTCGAAAGGGATGATAACTCAAGGAGCTCGTGGCAAATGATTTCACGGATGAAATCTAGCAGAATTTCGGGTGCTAGGACTCCTTGATATGAGAGCGTTGAACATGAGCAATGATCTTCATCATACCAGATGACGTGTCCAAGATCGTGAAGCGTCCGCATGATGTCATCGATCATCGACCTATGCAAAGACAGAGACGGGATGTTCAGCGTCAGGTGCTTCCTGAACTCGTCCTTCATAACAAAAACACTTCTGGCGCGATGTTGCAGGGACATGTCAGACTCTCCACGGTGCTTGCGAACTTCTTCCAACACAGCCAAATAATTGTCGGGCATCAGGAACCCTGCCCCCTGCGAAACCAAGACATTTTGCACATGCTTGGCGAGGTCGCTCACAGCAACACGCTCCATACAAGTGACGACGGTCCAATTGTCTAACGCTACCTTCACGCTATCTCGAATTCCTTGGAGCACGCCACTGATGAACTCAGAACGCTTTCCGTGGAGATGCAAATTTGCAGCGACTTTGGCATCCCACTTTTCGACCTGCACCTGCAGGTCTGTGTAGACAGACTCCTCTTGTGAAGGCATAACACGATCCTTCTTCGTGCCAACAAACGCGAGTTTTGCATCGGGTACTCGGGCGAAAATCAGATGTAGCCACGAGAAGATACTCGACTCGACAAATTTGGCCAATCGATCTGCAGCCGAAGCGCCCCCTCCATTCAAGTCTGACAAGCATGCGGCGTATGCTTGGAGATCAATCACCACCAGAAACAACGATCGTCGGGAAAAGAACACGCTGTGAGCAGAATGATACACCTCGTGGCCAGCAAAATCCCAGAATGTGACCTCGTGCGGCTCGATCTCACCACTGCTTCTCACATGTTCGAACGCATGGGAGAACACGTCGATGCCGACTGTCGGAGTATCTGGTGCTTGCAAGACTGATTCAGACCGAGTGAGTGACTTGATCAGACTTGTCTTTCCCGAAGCAGTTGGTCCGACCACACAAACTTTGTGGTGATACACGGGTTTCGTTGAGGTTGTCAGTGCTGCGAGATATGCAACAATACTAGAGGCGCCACCTTCGAACACTTCTTCAGGTACGTATGAAAGGACGCGTCCTTCCTGCTTCTCTTTCGTCCAGTGCTGAAGACAAGCTCGAATCGGGGCGATTTCGTCTCGGTTGCTTCGTTCTCGAAGGGCATCTTCTTCATCAATCCCAACCTCGCAACCAGCTTCAATTAGCATCCGTGCTGTCGATAGCCAACTCGAAGTACGAGAAATACTAGAAGCAAGTAGAATGGCTAGCGATGACCAGCCTTTCTGCTCATCACAAGTGATTGGTCCACATGCGCGACAACAACAACGCAATAAAACCATCGTACCTTATCCACTGACGTTGGCTCGACTCCACGATCAAGAAGCATCCACACGACATGGGCGTGTGCATGCTGAGATGCAACATGAAGAGCCATCCTTCCATCCTATGTTTGAATTATTGACACATCCGCCATAGCAAACAACGTTGGTGCGCGGACGAGAACATATACCATATCTCGTCAGCCACACCCACGAACCACACACACATCATTTCAAACGCGACGACAAACACACGCCAACATACCTCGTCCCTCACGTAGGGATCGACCCCACAATCAAGCAGCAAGCGTACAACGCTGACAGCGCCGCCTTCTGCAGCGTGATGCAGCGGCGTTCTCTCAGACTGTTGATTCGTACGACAACAAAACAACAAAACAAAGCAAAAATACACATCAGCAACTTCCAGCATCACAAACACAACGGCAGCCAAACCAACACCAACACCAACAGACTAGCGCACGACGGCCACACCTCCAAGCACAAACCAGCGGACATGCAGTTCAGCAATCCGCTCGTGTGCTTGATGAGGGCGCTGTCCGTGCGGCTGCCTCACCTACACACTGAAAGTAACACAACCACACCAACGTACCTCGTCCCTCACATAAGGATCGACCCCACGATTAAGCAGCAATCGTACGACTCTGGCGTTGCCATATACGGCAGCATCATGTAGCGGTGTTCTATCGTACTGTTGTTTCGTGCAACACCAACAAAACAAAACAAGTATTCACGTCAGCAAATTCCACCAGCCACACACACCTACAGCGTCTCAGCATGATAGACACAACGACAGCCACACCAACACCAACAGACTAGCGCACGACAGCCACACGTCGAAGCACGAGCCACCGGGCACGCAGCCCAGCAATCGACTGGTGTGTGATTGATAATGGCTCTGTCCGTGTGGCCACCTTACCCAAGCACATCACTTCGAACCCAGACAGACGCTGACGTACCATGTCCCTCACACAAGGATCGACCCCGCAATCGAGCAGCAGGCGGACAACGTCTACGCTACCGCATTTTGCAGCATCATGTAGCGGCGTCCTATCGAACTGTTGTTTCGTGCAACACCAACAAAACAAAACAAATATTCACGTCAGCACATTCCACCAGCCACACACCTACAGAATCTCAGGATCACAGACACAACGACAGCCACACCAAAACCAACACACTGGCGCACGACAGCCACACGTCGAAGCACGAGCCACCGGGCACGCAGCCCAGCAATCGACTGGTGTGTGACTGATAATGGCTCTGTCCGTGTGGCCACCTTACCCAAGCACATCACTTCGAACCCAGACAGACGCTGACGTACCATGTCCCTCACACAAGGATCGACCCCGCAATCGAGCAGCAGGCGGACAACGTCTACGCTACCGCATTTTGCAGCATCATGTAGCGGCGTCCTATCGAACTGTTGTTTCGTGCAACACCAACAAAACAAAACAAATATTCACGTCAGCACATTCCACCAGCCACACACCTACAGAATGTCAGGATCACAGACACAACGACAGCCACACCAAAACCAACACCAACACCAACAGACTGGTGCACGACAGCCACACATCGAAACACGAGCCAGCGGACATGCAGTCCAGCAATCGACTGATGTGGCTCTGTCCGTGTGGCTGCCTTACATAAGCACACTAACCAAAGCGCAACCACACCAACGTACCTCTTCGCACACATCCATATCAGCCCCACGATTAAGCAGCAAGCGCACAACACTGACGTCGTCGCTTTCGGCAGCATCATACAGTGGCGTTCTCCCATGCTGTTGATTCGTGCAACATCACCAAAACAAACCAAAAATTCACGTCAGCAAATTCCTCCAGCCACACACCTACCATCGCAAACACAACGACAGACGAACTCCAACACAAACACCAACACAAACACCAACACCAACAGACTAGCGCATGACAGCCACACGCCAAAACACGAGCCAGCAGATATGCAGTCCAGTAATCGACCGGTGTGGTTGATGATGGCTTTGTCCGTGTGGCTGCCATCCGAGCCCAAAAACACGAAGACAACCACACCAAACGTACCACGTCGCTCACATCCACATCAGCCCCACGCTCAAGCAGCAAGCGTACAACACTGGTATTCCCGCTTGCTGCAGCGTGATGTAGAGGCGTAGTCTCGGACTGTTGATTTTACAACACCAGCAAAACAAACAAAATCACGTGAGCAAATCCCTCCAGCCACGCACAGAACGACAGCCACAGCAACACCATCATAACCACCACAATATACCTCGTCGAACATATCCACATCGGCCCCACGATCAAGCAGCAGACGTACAACACTGGTGTTCCCGCTACCCGCAGCGTCATGTAGCGGCGTTTTCCCAGACTGTTGATTTGTACAACATCACCAAAACAAAACGAAAACTCACGTCAGCAAATTCCACCGCTAGCGACACACCCGCAGTGTGTCACCATCACAGACACAACGACCGCCACAGCAACACGAACACGAAAACAACCACACCAACACAACCACACCAACGTACCTCGTCGCTCACATCCACATCGGCCCCACGATCAAGTAGCAAGCGTACAACATTGACGTTGCCGGTTACGGCAGCGTGGTGCAACGGCGTTCCCCCCACGCTGTTGATTTGTACAACACCAACAAAACAAAACAAATACTCACGTCAGCAAATTCCACAAACCACACAGGCCCAGTGCGTGTCAGCATCACAAACACAACGACCGCCACACCAACGTACCTCATCGCTCGCATCCACATCGGCCCCACGATCAAGCAGCAAGCGTACAACACTGGCGTTACCGCTTCCTGCAGCGTGATGCAACGGCGTTCTCTCGTACTGTTGGTTCGCACAACACAACCAGAGAGTCGGTAGCAACAACAAATGAACCCGCGTACAACACCAATGATCCACTGCGCTCCACGTCAGCGTCGCGTGTGGATAGAGACACGCACATCATCTTGTGCGTTGACATCGACTCCGGCGTCCAGCAATGACTTCATAGCGTCACTGTTCCGTTCGTCGCTGCCTTGAGTAGTTCATCCTGCTTCGACTCCATGGTCATCGTCTTGTCTCCGTCTCTTTCTGCTTGATTCGGATTGACACCACACCGACTGAACCAAAGCGGCGGGTTCGCCGCGTGGCCTCGTCGGAGGGACTCCCACTCCGCTGATTTCAGGTCATGTCCCTCCTGATTGGTTTGGCTGTACATTGGGACTCCCTGAGGGAAGGACATGCATGGATGAACAGCCGAGCTCGACCAAGACGACACTAAGTTTGCTGTCAGCATTGGATGTGCCAAATGGCCCTGTCAGTGACAGGGCCATTTTGCGCCTTCGGTTCAAATCACGACGTGACACACTCGTGTCAGCGATGTGGTGCCCTGATTTGCATGCGAAACGTAACTTCGATAAACACAAGCATAAATTTGTCTCGAATCGCTGTACATGTACTGTACTGTATGACATCTTGCAGCCAGAGTCTGGTTGTGACTCACAACTTGTGAGTCACTTGGGAGATCCGTGACTCACTCGTGCGCAGCCGTGTGGCGCGTGCCTTGGAGTCGAAGGCTCGGATACAGTATTTATTCCGACTTGGAATCGATGCACATGTTGACGTGTTCAGTTTGTGGCCGCGTCGGCCGTGGGTCCAAGTCTGTGCTGAATGAATTCAAAGAACACAACGTCAGCCGCATTCAGCCTGGATGCGGCAAACGCTGTGTTCTTTGTCTCTTCGAGTCTACCCGTTGCTCCGAGATGCTCTCGGCTCGAGAGCATCTCGGGTACAATTCGGTGTATCGTTGATCTCGGGGAATACACTGTTCGTGGGCATGCCGACTTGTGTCGGACGTTGCGTCTGGACTCATGGTTCCATCGACCCGTTTTGCCAATTGATCCTGGATCGATACGCTTATACGATATTACATTACATTCACAGTTTCCAAGTTGCAAAGCATATGCTGTCACTGAAATAAGGAAATTCTGGAGATTCATGGAGGGCTCCAGCCACCGTCGATGGATCCTACAGTGTGCAGTATCTCAAGCTTGCGCATTCCGCTGTCTGGAAGCCACGGTACTTCCTGTATCGGACGACTCAACTGACCTGCTGGCTCGCGCATTCACGTAGCACAGAGCTTGCAGCTGCAAGCTCTGTGTTGCGTGAATGCGCAAGCCACCAGGTCGAGTGAGTCGTGGATGATCCAGCTCGTCTCATGCATCGGTGTTCAAGATGACTTGCATGCATGGCGCTTTGCCCGACACTCAACCTCAACCATACAAGCGCTGCAAAGGAGCTCCACCATCGAACCCCGCATCTCGGGACTGTCACTAGTTGTGGGGAGTACAGGAGCCGAAGCGACTCCATCATTGTGTCTTCGAGAGAACCAACAGTCGTGGCGGTAGCACGGCAATGCGCCAGCCCCACCGCAGCGCCACCCGCGGTTCCGGGCCAATGAGTCGAATCCACATCTGCCAGTGCTTCGCATGACACGTTAAGAGCCTGCTGCAGGTTGGCGATGACCTGCGCTGGTCGGAAATTCACCATGAACTGGTTGAACGTGTCCACTATCCCTTGAAGAACCATATCAAGTGTGAGATCTGCTGATGGTAACGTCACTGTCATTAGCCTCTCTGTAACGTTTTCCTAAAACAAATGGAGACTATCTCCTCGTTTGTGTGTAAAAAGCTACAGAGTTGCGATGTCTTTGGCTTAAACGCGTGAAAAAACTCATATCTCGAAGATCTAGAGGCCACATCCGAGACCGAGAACAAAGCTAGAGTTATCCCGTGAACAACAAACGCCACCACGTGAGTGCAGGAAGTATTAGTATTCAAACGTTGTCCTACGATGGCTGCACTGCTTAAGCGCGAATGGGCACACACGCAAAGCCACGAGCGGCTCCCGTTGTTCCTCGAGCACACTTCTGGCACTTGCTTTTGGACGCACGGAACTCGTCTGGCGCACAGCATGTGCCTGCGTCTGCCTCCTCAATCATCGCCTCGGGCCTCACGGGACTGTCTTCTCGAGAGTTGGAGATCTGCACGACCACCGCATCCACCAGCAAGTTGAGGTCTCCGACGGTCGCGTTGGGGGCGGTGCCGTTCAGCAGCGACCAGTCAATGTTCGCTCGGGGCACCAAGACGTCGAGCGCTCCACCGGCGGAGGCGGAGAACGTCGCAGATAGCTTCCAGAGCGAGAAGAGACTTGGCAGTAGTCGTTTCTGGTTCTGTACTTCAGAGTTACCAGCCATACGAACGCAGACATCGGACGTCGCGTCTGGCTGCACGCAGCGCGCCGCCAGGTCGTACGGGTTCGTGATGCGGTTCGAGTCGAGGCACCAGGATGCGCCGTACGTCACATCCGTTGTGAACGTCTGGGGCGGGAGCACGTACTTGTGGTTCGTCGTTGTCGAGCTCAGATACTGCGTCTCCGTGGTCTTGACGCGGACTGTCGCGGACAGACTGCTGGTCGCTGGGTTACCAAGCTTGTCGTTCATCTGAAGCGGGAGGTGTACGAGCATCGAGTCGAGATACACACTGGGTAGGCGGTCGGCCGTGGCCGTACCGGAGACCCAGCCGTGCGCTCGGAGCCAGTCGACGTCCCACAGCGGGAGTGCAAAGTCGACTGTACCGCCGTTCCGAAGGCGCTGGAGGTCGACAAACGGGTAGAACCGGCGATGCGTCTCGCTGTAGATGGGCTTCGTAGGTAGAAGTCCGCGGATCTTGACCGTGTTGTACATCGGCGGGCTCCATGCGCGCATCTCCAGCACTTGCCCAAGCGTGAAGAACGTCCGCTTGGCGTCGGAGCCGCACACCGTCGGCGCAACACCGCCGTTGCGGTACTCGTAAAACTTGCAGAACTGGAATGCGGCCTCTTGCAGCTGGTAGTCCAGAATGAGTTTGCTGAGCGCAGCAAACGCCATCGTGTAGTATGGCTCGTTGGTCGCCACATCCACGCGCTGCTGCTCGAGAACGCGGTGTCGGAGTCTCGTGCTACCCGCCGGCTTCTTCACTTTGTCAACAATCTGTTGTGCCGTCGAACACGCCATTCCAGACGACGCCATCACCCCCAACTGGGCACGCATCTGATCCATGTAAGCGATAATGTCTCGGAAGCGGTCAGCGATCCCACCGACTGTGTTGGTGAGATCGTGGCACGCGTCAATGACCTTAACACCGTCCTTCGATGTGAACACAGACTCGGCTTCCTTGAGCTTTTCAACGTGGAAGAACATGGTCGCAAGCACCTCCGACAACGCGCATGGCCTCGTTGACCTCGCTGTACCGGAACCTGATGGTCATTTGGGAGTACTCTCTCTCGATGAACTCTCGCGTCTCTGCGTCACTCGCGTAGCCGGTCATAACTCGAGCAAACCGGATGAATGCAGGATTGGTCGCCTCATCGCTGGGATCCGAGAATCAGGCATGCAACCTCTTCGTAAGGTCCACCAGTTGATCGCGCATGAATCCATGTCCTGCTCGGCCACGTCAAGGCGGCGAGCCGCAATTTTTGTCCATTGTGGCTGCAGTCGGGAGCGCCACTGACGATCTCGAATGCGCCCTGAAATCACCCTCCACCCGCTTTTCCCCTTTTCCCGCCACACTTCTTGACTCGACCGACAGTGTCAGCAACCCCCGATAATGTCGCAAGAAGAGCATTCTCTCGGCATATGCACGTCGAATCAGTTTAGTGACTGTCTTGCCGAGATCCCGGAGGGAGTCAAGCGTGGGTTCCACGGTTTCATTGAGGTCTTTCAGAGAACTCAAGTACCGCGAACGAGCCAAGTTGAAGGAGCTGTTGGAGGCGGCCCCCTCCACACACGAGGATTTCTGGATGTTTGCGAGCAAACCGGTCGACGTGCGGATCTGAGCAGTGAGCTCCTGCGTGCTGTTCTTGACCTGCGTCTGGGTCGTTGTGCCCATGTCGTACAGCTTGTTGTAGTGCATCGTCATGGTCGTCGTAATGTTGTCCTGTAGCATCGTTACGCGGTCCTTGACACCAGTAGCCTCGTTCGTGATGTGCTGCTTGAGGTCCGCCGCCTTCGTCACGATGAGCTGGCGCGTTTCACGTCCTTCCTCTCGCACAACACCAATGATCTCGCCGCTCTTGACGTCGATATGGCGCTGGATTGCCTGAGACTCGGCGCGCACAACGTTGCGGGTTTGCTCGCTTTCATCACGCACCACGTTGATGATCTGGTTCGTCTTTTGGTCGATGAATACACGTGTCGACTGACCTTCTTCACGAACAACACCAATGATCTGATTGCTTTTGGCGTCGATGTACTGACGGAGTCCACTGGCCTCACCACTCATGTGCGCCTTCAGCTCACTTGTTCTCGCATCGATGGTTTGCCGAGTCTTCTCAGCCTCGGCGCCGATCTGGTACTTGAGTTCCTGCTTGCTGTCTTCGATCGCGCCGAGGATCTCACGCCCTTTGTCATCCAGTCGCTGGCTCAGGAACTGCGTGCTCGCGTAGATATCACCACGAATCGCCGCCGCCTTGACACCAATCTCGTTATACAGCACGCGTGCTATCGTCAATCGTGTCAAGCAACTGCTGTCCAACCGCCTGCAACGCATCGCGCAACGAGTCACGGTATGTGCGATGTCGGCGCGAAGGATGGCGGTGCTGTCCGCGAGCTGCTGCTTGAGCGATGCCATCTCGCCATGAATCGTCGACCCGATCTTGTTGGCCACGGTCTGCAGCGTTGAGATGATCTCGTACTGCTTCTTCTCTTGGTCGATCACGTCGAGCTTCTTCCGCACGTCCACCTCCAACACGTCGTCCAGCGTTACGACGTTGTCGCGGCGCTGGCGCTCGAACCGAAGCACCGACTGCAGTCCATTGTGGAAGATCTCCAGCTGGCAGAGCGACAGCGGGACGCGCTGGAGCTCGTCGCACACACGCGGCGCCACGAACTCGACCAGAATCGGGAAGTCGCTCGACGTGTAGTTGTTGATGGGACCCACGAGTGGCAGACTGCTCAGCGACGTCGTCATGTAGTCGTCGAGTGCGTCCATGTCGCGCGTCTCGGCCATGGAGAGGAGCTTTGAGTAGTGGAACGACGTGATCTGGTCGCTCAGGAAGCGCACCTGAGCCTCGAGCGGCTCGGCGACGGCGTTCTTGGCACCAAAGAACGAGTAGACCAAGAGCGCCGGCAGGAAGGCGTCGGGCGCAGACGCACGCGCCACTACGGCGTCCGGCAGCACGTCGATGAATGGCGCGCGGAACATGAACAGCGTCATGATGCGCATCCACAGCGGATCGGACGTCGCCAGCGGACTGGTCGAGAACTGCGTGGCCACCGCCTTGGCAAGCGCGAGCGTGCGATCACTCATGGCAGACGCACCCTCGACGATCAGCCGGTGGCGCAGCGTCGTGAACTGGTCCATGAGCTGGTAGAACTGCGCGAGCGCGCACATCGAGAGGTCGAGCGGCACCGCGCGACACACCGCGACGAGCGAGCCACCGAGCAAGTCAAAGTCGTCGAGAGAGCCGTCGGCGGACGCCTCGAGCACCTCCGCGCTCTCCAGAAGCACGCGGTTCCACAGCACCTCGCGTCGCGCGCTGTAGAGCTGGTCGCTGAAGACGCGGACAAACGGCGAGACGGCTTCAAGCGTCGGGCCATTGGACTGCGCCGCCGCGATGAGTACCGACGCGACCAGGAGGAACTCGTTGGACTGCGCCGTCGCATACAGCACTTTCACGGGGACACTGTAGTCGTCGGACGACGCGGTGCTGAACAGGAATTCGAGCAGGTACTTGCGTGCGGCAGCGGCGTCGGCAGCGGACGAGGATGCGAGCGCCTTGTCGACTCGGCGACCATCGCTGCGGCCGCCGTGAGCACGCGCACCGACAGCGCCTTGTCGTCCACTGCAGCATCCAGCAGCGACGCCGCGCTCTCGAACAGCGACGCCGTGGGACCTCCGACAGACGCGAACACCGCCGACGGGAACTTCTGCTTGGAGGAGCCGTCACACGCCGCGAGCGTCACGGCGGAGCTGCCTGTCCGCGTCAAGCACTGACTGGGTGCAGCTCGTGGGCTGATGGAGCTGCTGTTGGTGCCGGGCTTCCACTTCTGTTCAGGGCGACCGTCGCAGGCAGCGAGCGTCGGGGCCGCTCCAGCACGGAATGCGAGACAACGGCCGTCCACGCGGAGCTCACTGCTGCGCGTGAACTCCCAGACCTGCGCATGTACGGACGCACATGCGGCAGTCACGATGGCGGCGTTGTCGGCCGCCAGACACTGCTTGTCGCTGTACACGTGGTCCCGCAGGCTGCTGAGTGCGCGCGAGCGGAACTTCTGGTGCGGTGCCTTGGCGTCACACCCGGCCAGCGCCAGCACGCCACTGCTCTTGGTCGCCGAGAGACACTTGGCAGCGAGCGCGTGCCACGCCCCACCAGCCGTGCGGTAGCCCATGGCTGGATGTGGCCGTCGCGCGAGACGCGCCACTGCTGCAGCCCGTCATTGGCTGCACACGGCGTCATCCGCACAGCCTTCTCGCCGCTGTCGAGCGTCAGGCACATGCCGCCGTGCGCGCTACGCAGCTGGTTGTCAGGCGTGAGCTCCCACTGCTGGTTGTCGCGACCGTGGCACGCGTACACATACGCCTCGTCCGTATCGTAGTTGTAGTCCACGCAGTTGGCGCCTGTGGCCCACGGGCCGTCGACTGTGATGAGGTCCTGCGACTTGGGCCGAAGCACGTCCGATAGAAACTTCTGGTTGATCTGGTCGTCGATGCAGTCGTACAGGTACACACGCGCAGTCTGCAGTGAGACATCGAGGCACTTGTCGTCCATGCTCACGAACGAGCCGTCGGCGGCCTGGTACCCGCGCGGCTGCACGTGGCCGTCGCTCTGCGCGACCCACTTCTGCTTGGCGAGACCGTTACACGGCCGCACGGCCACGTCGCCGTCTTCATCATACTCGAGGCAGTTGTCGCCGTCGACGCGCAGCTCGTCCCTGGCGGTGAACGACCAGCGCTGGTTCGCGCGCCCGTGGCACACATACACGTACGCGACGTGCTTGTGGAAGTCGTAGTCGATGCAGTTTTGGCCGTCCTCCCATGGACCTAGCACCTGGATGATGTCCTCGCTCATCTCGGGGAGTCCGCCGCCCGTAAACTTCTGGTTGGGACCGCCGTGGCAGCCGTGTAGCACGAGTCGCCCGTCCGGCTGGCTCGCGTCCACGCAGACGCCACGACGCATCGTCCATTCACCCGTGGGCTCGCGAAAGCCCTCGGGCTTGATCTGACCGTCCGAGAGGAACCAGTGCTGGCGCCGTGAGGGGTCACACGGCGCGATGATCAGGTTGTTGCTGTCGTCGGACGGCATCTCGAAGCAGTAGTTCTCGGCGTTGCGGATGAGCCCGTCGTCCGTGAACTCCCACTGCTGGTTGTTCTTGCCGTGGCAGGGGTAGATGTACGCGAAGTCGTGCTCCCACGGCTGGTCCACGCAGTTCTGGCCATCGGCCCAGCCGCCATTCTTGAGCAGATCAGTGCCTGCGCTGACGGTTGTGGAACCAAGGCACAAGAGTATGGAGAGCCCAAGCCAAAGGCGCCAGCAGAGCGCCATTCGGCGCTGGCCGTGGACGCGGGCGTGAGCTGGAGCTGGAGCTGGAGCTTGAGCTGGAGCTGAAGCGCCAGACATGACTGACTGAAACCGGTCACTCGCTTGGTGTGGTGTGCGCCACACGTGAGTGTTGAGAACCTCCGTCGCTGGTTTGGCACTTGCTTGCTGGCTGGCTTGCTTGCTCGCTTGCTGGGGAGCGCACCAATTGAGAAGTGAGCAATGCAGTTGACGGCTACAAGCGCCGCTCGGCAAGGATGAATGGCTGACAGGGGGGCGTCTGCAGTTGGGAGGCATCGTCGTTACCCGCCACCTCACGCGACGCAGACCAACCGCGCAGAGCGCACAGCGCGCAGCACCTTGGGCCTCTGCCTCTGAGGTGATCCCCGAGCTATCTCGCCTCGTCCATCCGATACATAGCCGCACGGCCACGGCGCGCGGTGCATGGAGGCGGGACCTAGCTGGGGATGTCCTCGACCTTGACGCCAGGCGTGGCTACACTTGCGCGCGTGTACTAACTGCAAGGATAAACCAACGTCACACAGTTTGATCAACATTCGGTGCTTGCATGCAGATCCGTCGACATTGTGGCGAGCAGCTTGCAGCGCCAATAATCTGCAAATCCCGACTGGCACTGGAGCTTGGACATCACGTCGGAGCAGCAGGTTGCTGCCAGAAACACACGCTGCGGGAAAGCTGAAGCCCATCGGTGGCCGTCGGTGACTCGCCGAGGCTCTCGGCTCCTGGCGTACGTACAATGTACAATACAGTGTGCGTCGTGCTGGATGCTGCCAAGAGGCTTGCAGCGTCGCAGAAGCGATAGTGCAGAATGGAGCAGCAGCAGAGCAAGAGTGGGCGACGGCATAATCTAATGCAACAGGGAGGCTACAGCCACGTTGGCATGCAAGTTTGACGATCTCAACCGAGAATCGACCGGTATTGATCGGTGGAGAATACTCTCTCAGAGTAACTCTCACCTATGAACTAGACAAAAAAAAGACGCCGGGCTGCATCTTCAGAATACAATTGCCCCTGTGGGCCACAGGGGCAATTACGATGCGCGGGATGCCGTTGCTACAGGATCTTGCGTACAACGACGGCGTGGCTACACTGCACAGAACATGAATCATGTACACCCTACCAAGTCGGTAGTACCGACGTGTCCTGAGGCGACGGGACCTTGTCTCTTCCACAGTACAGTACGTTTTGCACACTGTATTGTACATTGTACGTACGCCAGGAGCCGAGAGCCTCGGCGAGTCACCGACGGCCACCGATGGGCTTCAGCTTTCCCGCAGCGTGTGTTTCTGGCAGCAACCTGCTGCTCCGACGTGATGTCCAAGCTCCAGTGCCAGTCGGGATTTGCAGATTATTGGCGCTGCAAGCTGCTCGCCACAATGTCGACGGATCTGCATGCAAGCATCGAATGTTGATCAAACTGTGTGACGTTGGTTTATCCTTGCAGTTAGTACACGCGCGCAAGTGTAGCCACGCCTGGCGTCAAGGTCGAGGACATCCCCAGCTAGGTCCCGCCTCCATGCACCGCGCGCCGTGGCCGTGCGGCTATGTATCGGATGGACGAGGCGAGATAGCTCGGGGATCACCTCAGAGGCAGAGGCCCAAGGTGCTGCGCGCTGTGCGCTCTGCGCGGTTGGTCTGCGTCGCGTGAGGTGGCGGGTAACGACGATGCCTCCCAACTGCAGACGCCCCCCTGTCAGCCATTCATCCTTGCCGAGCGGCGCTTGTAGCCGTCAACTGCATTGCTCACTTCTCAATTGGTGCGCTCCCCAGCAAGCGAGCAAGCAAGCCAGCCAGCAAGCAAGTGCCAAACCAGCGACGGAGGTTCTCAACACTCACGTGTGGCGCACACCACACCAAGCGAGTGACCGGTTTCAGTCAGTCATGTCTGGCGCTTCAGCTCCAGCTCAAGCTCCAGCTCCAGCTCCAGCTCACGCCCGCGTCCACGGCCAGCGCCGAATGGCGCTCTGCTGGCGCCTTTGGCTTGGGCTCTCCATACTCTTGTGCCTTGGTTCCACGACCGTCAGCGCAGGCACTGATCTGCTCAAGAATGGCGGCTGGGCCGATGGCCAGAACTGCGTGGACCAGCCGTGGGAGCACGACTTCGCGTACATCTACCCCTGCCACGGCAAGAACAACCAGCAGTGGGAGTTCACGGACGACGGGCTCATCCGCAACGCCGAGAACTACTGCTTCGAGATGCCGTCCGACGACAGCAACAACCTGATCATCGCGCCGTGTGACCCCTCACGGCGCCAGCACTGGTTCCTCTCGGACGGTCAGATCAAGCCCGAGGGCTTTCGCGAGCCCACGGGTGAATGGACGATGCGTCGTGGCGTCTGCGTGGACGCGAGCCAGCCGGACGGGCGACTCGTGCTACACGGCTGCCACGGCGGTCCCAACCAGAAGTTTACGGGCGGCGGACTCCCCGAGATGAGCGAGGACATCATCCAGGTGCTAGGTCCATGGGAGGACGGCCAAAACTGCATCGACTACGACTTCCACAAGCACGTCGCGTACGTGTACGTGTGCCACGGGCGCGCGAACCAGCGCTGGTCGTTCACCGCCAGGGACGAGCTGCGCGTCGACGGCGACAACTGCCTCGAGTATGATGAAGACGGCGACGTGGCCGTGCGGCCGTGTAACGGTCTCGCCAAGCAGAAGTGGGTCGCGCAGAGCGACGGCCACGTGCAGCCGCGCGGGTACCAGGCCGCCGACGGCTCGTTCGTGAGCATGGACGACAAGTGCCTCGATGTCTCACTGCAGACTGCGCGTGTGTACCTGTACGACTGCATCGACGACCAGATCAACCAGAAGTTTCTATCGGACGTGCTTCGGCCCAAGTCGCAGGACCTCATCACAGTCGACGGCCCGTGGGCCACAGGCGCCAACTGCGTGGACTACAACTACGATACGGACGAGGCGTATGTGTACGCGTGCCACGGCCGCGACAACCAGCAGTGGGAGCTCACGCCTGACAACCAGCTGCGTAGCGCGCACGGCGGCATGTGCCTGACGCTCGACAGCGGCGAGAAGGCTGTGCGGATGACGCCGTGTGCAGCCAATGACGGGCTGCAGCAGTGGCGCGTCTCGCGCGACGGCCACATCCAGCCCATGGGCTACCGCACGGCTGGTGGGGCGTGGCACGCGCTCGCTGCCAAGTGTCTCTCGGCGACCAAGAGCAGTGGCGTGCTGGCGCTGGCCGGGTGTGACGCCAAGGCACCGCACCAGAAGTTCCGCTCGCGCGCACTCAGCAGCCTGCGCGACCACGTGTACAGCGACAAGCAGTGTCTGGCGGCCGACAACGCCGCCATCGTGACTGCCGCATGTGCGTCCGTACATGCGCAGGTCTGGGAGTTCACGCGCAGCAGTGAGCTCCGCGTGGACGGCCGTTGTCTCGCATTCCGTGCTGGAGCGGCCCCGACGCTCGCTGCCTGCGACGGTCGCCCTGAACAGAAGTGGAAGCCCGGCACCAACAGCAGCTCCATCAGCCCACGAGCTGCACCCAGTCAGTGCTTGACGCGGACAGGCAGCTCCGCCGTGACGCTCGCGGCGTGTGACGGCTCCTCCAAGCAGAAGTTCCCGTCGGCGGTGTTCGCGTCTGTCGGAGGTCCCACGGCGTCGCTGTTCGAGAGCGCGGCGTCGCTGCTGGATGCTGCAGTGGACGACAAGGCGCTGTCGGTGCGCGTGCTCACGGCGGCCGCAGCGATGGTCGCCGAGTCGGACAAGGCGCTCGCGTCCTCGTCCGCTGCCGACGCCGCTGCCGCACGCAAGTACCTACTCGAGTTCCTGTTCAGCACCGCGTCGTCCGACGACTACAGTGTCCCCGTGAAAGTGCTGTATGCGACGGCGCAGTCCAACGAGTTCCTCCTGGTCGCGTCGGTACTCATCGCGGCGGCGCAGTCCAATGGCCCGACGCTTGAAGCCGTCTCGCCGTTTGTCCGCGTCTTCAGCGACCAGCTCTACAGCGCGCGACGCGAGGTGCTGTGGAACCGCGTGCTTCTGGAGAGCGCGGAGGTGCTCGAGGCGTCCGCCGACGGCTCTCTCGACGACTTTGACTTGCTCGGTGGCTCGCTCGTCGCGGTCTGTCGCGCGGTGCCGCTCGACCTCTCGATGTGCGCGCTCGCGCAGTTCTACCAGCTCATGGACCAGTTCACGACGCTGCGCCACCGGCTGATCGTCGAGGGTGCGTCTGCCATGAGTGATCGCACGCTCGCGCTTGCCAAGGCGGTGGCCACGCAGTTCTCGACCAGTCCGCTGGCGACGTCCGATCCGCTGTGGATGCGCATCATGACGCTGTTCATGTTCCGCGCGCCATTCATCGACGTGCTGCCGGACGCCGTAGTGGCGCGTGCGTCTGCGCCCGACGCCTTCCTGCCGGCGCTCTTGGTCTACTCGTTCTTTGGTGCCAAGAACGCCGTCGCCGAGCCGCTCGAGGCTCAGGTGCGCTTCCTGAGCGACCAGATCACGTCGTTCCACTACTCAAAGCTCCTCTCCATGGCCGAGACGCGCGACATGGACGCACTCGACGACTACATGACGACGTCGCTGAGCAGTCTGCCACTCGTGGGTCCCATCAACAACTACACGTCGAGCGACTTCCCGATTCTGGTTGAGTTCGTGGCGCCGCGTGTGTGCGACGAGCTCCAGCGCGTCCCGCTGTCGCTCTGCCAGCTGGAGATCTTCCACAATGGACTGCAGTCGGTGCTTCGGTTCGAGCGCCAGCGCCGCGACAACGTCGTAACGCTGGACGACGTGTTGGAGGTGGACGTGCGGAAAAGCTCGACGTGATCGACCAAGAGAAGAAGCAGTACGAGATCATCTCAACGCTGCAGACCGTGGCCAACAAGATCGGGTCGACGATTCATGGCGAGATGGCATCGCTCAAGCAGCAGCTCGCGGACAGCACCGCCATCCTTCGCGCCGACATCGCACATACACGTGACTTGTTGCGCGATGCGTTGCAGGCGGTCGGACAGCAGTTGCTCGACACGATTGACGATAGCACACGCGTGCTGTATAACGAGATTGGTGTCAAGGCGGCGGCGATTCGTGGTGATATCTACGCGAGCACGCAGTTCCTGAGCCAGCGACTGGATGACAAAGGGCGTGAGATCCTCGGCGCGATCGAAGACAGCAAGCAGGAACTCAAGTACCAGATCGGCGCCGAGGCCGAGAAGACTCGGCAAACCATCGATGCGAGAACAAGTGAGCTCAAGTCGCACATCTCGAGCGAGATGAGCGGTGTGCGTGAGTTTGTGGACGTGAAGACCAATCAAGTAATTGGTGTTGTTCGTGAAGAAGGTCATTCCACTCGCGTGTTTATGGATCGGAAGACCAGCCAGGTGATTAAGGTGGTGCGTGATGAAAGTGAGCAGACTCGCAACGTTGTACGCACCGAGTCTCAGGCAATCCAGCGCCACATCGACGTCAAGACTGGCGAGATCATTGGTGTTGTGCGAGAGGAAGGACGTGAGACGAGGCAAGTCGTGACGCGTTCGTTCGCTGACCTCAGGACCCACGTGACGTCCGAAGCAAACGGCATCAAGGACCGAGTGCAGCAGGCGCAGAATGCGCTGTGGAATACGTCGACCACGCAGTACAACAGTCTCGCTGGCCAGTATTCAACCACACAAGGGCTGATCCGCAACCACACGGCGGCCATCAAACAGGAGAACGCACAGCTGACGAATGATATTGCATCGATTCACATGGCTACATGTGCTCGCGCAGACACAACACGAAAGGAATTCGAGCTTGTCACGCAGCGGTACGGAGGCTTGGCTGGGTCTGTTCTGAATGGGTCGAGCCAAGTGCAGTATGAGCTGGACCGGTTGGGCAAGTTGACTACTGGGTTGATGGATCAGATGTGGACGGCTGTGACGTATCGTGGTCTTGGTGCTCTCTTTAACTTTTTCAAGTCTGTCGTTACACTGGACTTCAGCGGTGGCGTTGCTGCAGTGAAAGATGGGCTTGGGACGTTTGCCTCCAGAGATTACCTCGCAGGTAACCAGAAGCGTGTGAAGAGCATGGGCGATATGGTGAAGGAAACGGGCGGAAAAATGAAGGTACTGTCAGAGAAGCTCAAGCTGGTGGATGCGCTCAATTGGGTGAGGTGGGAAGCGCTGAACCGACAGATTTCCAGTGGAAATGTCGACTCGGCTCTTCAAGCGATAGTGGACACGTTCAACAAGTTCATGGTGGATTTCCGACCAGCGCAGGTTGGAGACATCATTGCCAACCTTACACAGGTTCTCGACGTGTCGTGCGAAGCACTGGCAGATGTGGATTCGACTCATTGGGCCGGGACCTCGGGGGGCGCTGCGGTGGGGCTGATGCAATGCCGTGCTACCACCACGACTGTCGGTTCTCTCCAAGACAAAATGGTGGAGTCGCTACAGCTCCTCGATACGCTGCGTGAGCTAGCGAAGGACTACCTTGCGCAGCAGACTACGTGTGCTGGTGCCAAGGCCGCGAAGTCATGGGCTCAACAGCCGAAGCGTCGGTTGCGACACACTCGCGCACTGCAGCAGCAGGTCGATACGTCCGCGAACGAGCCCTACTTTGCCATGGCATACACTGGGCTCACCAAGATCATCCTCGACTACCAGCTGCAGGAGGCTGCGCATCAGTTCTGCAAGTTTTACGAGTACAAGAACGGCGGCGTAGCGCCCCCAATGTGCGGCTCTGGGTCGTCACGAACGTACTACACGCTGGCTGAGATCCAGCTCATGCGCGCGTGGAACCCGCCACAGTACAACACAGTCGGGCTACGAGCTTTTCTCCCCACGCAGCCGCGTACAGCGAGACACACAAAAAGTCGTACCCATATCTGGATCTTCCGCGACTTCGCAACGGCGACGCGCTTTTCGTCTCGCTGCCAACGTGGGACGCCGCGTGGCTCCAGCGACACGGCTGGATCTCGCCGTCGATGCCCGTGGAGCAGACCCCGAGTGCGTACATCTCGAGCATTCGCATTCATCTGCCAGTGTCTGCGAACGAGTCAATGCCAGACCACGCCAGCAGCAGCCTCGCAGTCACAGTCAAGGTGAGCTCGACGCGCGAGCAGCATCTCGGACTCAACCGGCGCGACCGGAAGTACGTGCTGCCGACACAGCACTTCACGTACGGCGCAGTATACGGAGATGCAGTGTGCGCACCGTCCGCCACGACGTCGAACGCCTTCCACTCGATCGCGGGGTGCGTGCGCGACGACGGCTCGTCCGACGTGTGCGTGCGGGAGACGGGATCGACCCAAGTCGCGACAACGGAGCAGTTGCTGCCGTCGCTCTTCTCGCCGTGGCGCGTGCAAGTCGACTTCGGCCAGCCCCAGGGCCACGCCATGGACGTGTTCATCCCCAAAGCACCGCTGCGAGCAGACAACCGCACGAATGCGAATCTCCTGATCCCAGTGGATCTCTCGATTATCCAGGTGACATCGACCGCGACACGCGAAGCCGCTCCCGCGGCTCCAGAGGCAGCCGAAGGATCGACGGCGACGTGCTGCGCGGCCGACGAGTTCCGCATCTCACGCAACACGTGCCAGAAGTGCCCCGCTGGTACTGCAGCAGTGCTTCGTGGCTACGCTTGTCTGGCCGTGTAGCAGGCGAAATCACGGTATCAGAGAGAGAGAGAGAGGGAGAGAGAGAGAGAGAGAGATGCTATCACCACACGATCAATCATCAATTGCATTGCTCTCTTTCCCTGTCTTCATCTGTCAGTTTGCCACCTCGTGATGAAGGATACAACTGATCAGCTCTCCTCGTGTCTTCAGTAATGCTCGGGCTTTCGCGAGCCCTCGGGCGAATGGACGATGCGTCGTGGCGTCTGCGTGGACGCGAGCCAGCCGGACGGACGACTCGTGCTGCACGGCTGCCACGGCGGTCCCAACCAGAAGTTTACGGGCGGCGGACTGCCCGAGATGAGCGAGGACATCATCGAGGTGCTGGGCCCGTGGGAGGACGGCCAAAACTGCATCGACTACGACTTCCATGAGCACATCGCGTACGTGTACGCGTGTCACGGTCACGACAACCAGCAATGGGAGCTCACGCCTGACAACCAGCTGCGTAGCGCGCACGGCGGCATGTGCCTGACGCTCGATAGCGGCGAGAAAGCTGTGCGGATGACGCCGTGTGCAGCCAATGACGGGCTGCAGCAGTGGCGCGTCTCGCGCGACGGCCACATCCAGCCCATGGGCTACCGCACGGCTGGTGGGGCGTGGCACGCGCTCGCTGCCAAGTGTCTCTCGGCGACCAAGAGCAGTGGCGTGTTGGCGCTGACCGGGTGTGACGCCAAGGCACCGCACCAGAAGTTCCGCTCGCGCGCACTCAGCAGCCTGCGGGACCACGTGTACAGCGACAAGCAGTGTCTGGCGGCCGACAACGCCGCCATCGTGACTGCCGCATGTGCGTCCGTGCGTGCGCAGGTCTGGGAGTTCACGCGCAGCAGTGAGCTCCGCGTGGACGGCCGTTGTCTCGCATTCCGTGCTGGAGCGGCCCCGACGCTCGCTGCCTGCGACGGTCGCCCTGAACAGAAGTGGAAGCCCGGCACCAACAGCAGCTCCATCAGCCCACGAGCTGCACCCAGTCAGTGCTTGACGCGGACAGGCAGCTCCGCCGTGACGCTCGCGGCGTGTGACGGCTCCTCCAAGCAGAAGTTCCCGTCGGCGGTGTTCGCGTCTGTCGGAGGTCCCACGGCGTCGCTGTTCGAGAGCGCGGCGTCGCTGCTGGATGCTGCAGTGGACGACAAGGCGCTGTCGGTGCGCGTGCTCACGGCGGCCGCAGCGATGGTCGCCGAGTCGAACAAGGCGCTCGCATCCTCGTCCGCTGCCGACGCCGCTGCCGCACGCAAGTACCTGCTCGAATTCCTGTTCAGCACCGCGTCGTCCGACGACTACAGTGTCCCCGTGAAAGTGCTGTATGCGACGGCGCAGTCCAACGAGTTCCTCCTGGTCGCGTCGGTACTCATCGCGGCGGCGCAGTCCAATGGCCCGACGCTTGAAGCCGTCTCGCCGTTTGTCCGCGTCTTCAGCGACCAGCTCTACAGCGCGCGACGCGAGGTGCTGTGGAACCGCGTGCTTCTGGAGAGCGCGGAGGTGCTCGAGGCGTCCGCCGACGGCTCTCTCGACGACTTTGACTTGCTCGGTGGCTCGCTCGTCGCGGTGTGTCGCGCGGTGCCGCTCGACCTCTCGATGTGTGCGCTGGCGCAGTTCTTCCAGCTCATGGACCAGTTCACGACGCTGCGCCACCGGCTGATCGTCGAGGGTGCGTCTGCCATGAGTGATCGCACGCTCGCGCTGGCCAAGGCTGTGGCCACGCAGTTCTCGACCAGTCCGCTGGCGACGTCCGATCCGCTGTGGATGCGCATCATGACGCTGTTCATGTTCCGCGCGCCATTCATCGACGTGCTGCCGGACGCCGTAGTGGCGCGCGCGTCTGCGCCCGACGCCTTCCTGCCGGCGCTCTTGGTCTACTCGTTCTTTGGTGCCAAGAACGCCGTCGCCGAGCCGCTCGAGGCTCAGGTGCGCTTCCTGAGCGACCAGATCACGTCGTTCCACTACTCAAAGCTCCTCTCCATGGCCGAGACGCGCGACATGGACGCACTCGACGACTACATGACGACGTCGCTGAGCAGTCTGCCACTCGTGGGTCCCATCAACAACTACACGTCGAGCGACTTCCCGATTCTGGTTGAGTTCGTGGCGCCGCGTGTGTGCGACGAGCTCCAGCGCGTCCCGCTGTCGCTCTGCCAGCTGGAGATCTTCCACAATGGACTGCAGTCGGTGCTTCGGTTCGAGCGCCAGCGCCGCGACAACGTCGTAACGCTGGACGACGTGTTGGAGGTGGACGTGCGGAAAAAGCTCGACGTGATCGACCAAGAGAAGAAGCAGTACGAGATCATCTCAACGCTGCAGACCGTGGCCAACAAGATCGGGTCGACGATTCATGGCGAGATGGCATCGCTCAAGCAGCAGCTCGCGGACAGCACCGCCATCCTTCGCGCCGACATCGCACATACCCGTGACTCGTTGCGCGATGCGTTGCAGGTGGTTGGACAGCAGTTGCTCGACACGATTGACGATAGCACACGCGTGCTGTATAACGAGATTGGTGTCAAGGCGGCGGCGATTCGTGGTGATATCTACGCGAGCACGCAGTTCCTGAGCCAGCGACTGGATGACAAAGGGCGTGAGATCCTCGGCGCGATCGAAGACAGCAAGCAGGAACTCAAGTACCAGATCGGCGCCGAGGCTGAGAAGACTCGGCAAACCATCGATGCGAGAACAAGTGAGCTGAAGGCGCACATGAGTGGTGAGGCCAGTGGACTCCGTCAGTACATCGACGCCAAAAGCAACCAGATCATTGGTGTTGTTCGTGAAGAAGGTCAGTCGACACGTGTATTCATCGACCAAAAGACGAACCAGATCATCAACGTGGTGCGTGATGAAAGCGAGCAGACCCGCAACGTTGTGCGCGCCGAGTCTCAGGCAATCCAGCGCCATATCGACGTCAAAAGCGGCGAGATCATTGGTGTTGTGCGAGAGGAAGGACGTGAAACGCGCCAGCTCATCGTGACGAAGGCGGCGGACCTCAAGCAGCACATCACGAACGAGGCTACTAGTGTCAAGGACCGCGTAACGATGCTACAGGACAACATTACGACGACCATGACGATGCACTACAACAAGCTGTACGACATGGGCACAACGACCCAGACGCAGGTCAAGAACAGCACGCAGGAGCTCACTGCTCAGATCCGCACGTCGACCAGTTTGCTCGCAAACATCCAGAAATCCTCGTGTGTGGAGGGGGCCGCCTCCAACAGCTCCTTCAACTTGGCTCGTTCGCGGTACTTGAGTTCTCTGAAAGAACTCAATGATACCGTGGAACCCACGCTTGACTCCCTCCGGGATCTCGGCAAGACAGTCACTAAACTGATTCGACGTGCATATGCCGAGAGAATGCTCTTCTTGATCGCTGATACGATCGCGAGTGTTGCTGACACTGTCGGTCGAGTCAAGAAGGTGGCGGGAGCAAAATCGGCTGGAGGGTTGATTCAGGGCGCATTCGAGATCGTCAGTGGCGCTTCCGACGCTGCTGCCACAATGGACAAACATATTGCGGCGCTCGAAAGCCTCGACGTGGCCGAGCAGGACATGGATATCATGCGTAGACATCTCGTGGACCTCACGAGGAGGCTGCACAGCCTGGTTGTCGGGATCCCAGCGGATGAGGCGACCAATCCTGAGCAATTCATCCGGTTTGCTCGAGTTATGACCGGCTACGCGAGTGACGCAGAGACGCGAGAGTTCATCGAGAGAGAGTACTCCCAAATGACCATCAGGTTCCGGTACAGCGAGGTCAACGAGGCCATGCGCGGTGTGTCGGAGGTGCTCGGGGCCATGTTCTTCCACGTTGAAAAGCTCAAGGAAGCCGAGTCTGTGTTCACATCGAAGGACGGTGTTAAGGTCATTGACGCGTGCCACGATCTCACCAACACAGTCGGTGGGATCGCTGACCGCTTCCGAGACATTATCGCGTACATGGATCAGATGCGTGCCCAGTTGGGGGTGATGGCGTCGTCTGGAATGGCGTGTTCGACGGCACAACAGATTGTTGACAAAGTGAAGAAGCCAGCGGGTAGCACGAGACTCCGACACCGCGTTCTCGAGCAGCAGCGCGTGGACGTGTCGACCAACGAGCCATACTACACGATGGCGTTTGCTGCGCTCAGCAAACTCATTCTGGACTACCAGCTGCAAGAGGCCGCATTCCAGTTCTGCAAGTTTTACGAGTACCGCAACGGCGGTGTTGCGCCGACGGTGTGCGGCTCCGACGCCAAGCGGACATTCTTCACGCTTGGGCAAGTGCTGGAGATGCGCGCATGGAGCCCGCCGATGTACAACACGGTCAAGATCCGCGGACTTCTACCTACGAAGCCCATCTACAGCGAGACGCATCGCCGGTTCTATCCGTTTGTCGACCTCCAGCGCCTTCGGAACGGCGGTACAGTCGACTTTGCACTCCCGCTGTGGGACGTCGACTGGCTCCGAGCGCACGGCTGGGTCTCCGGTACGGCCACGGCCGACCGCCTACCCAGTGTGTATCTCGACTCGATGCTCGTACACCTCCCGCTTCAGATGAACGACAAGCTTGGTAACCCAGCGACCAGCAGTCTGTCCGCGACAGTCCGCGTCAAGACCACGGAGACGCAGTATCTGAGCTCGACAACGACGAACCACAAGTACGTGCTCCCGCCCCAGACGTTCACAACGGATGTGACGTACGGCGCATCCTGGTGCCTCGACTCGAACCGCATCACGAACCCGTACGACCTGGCGGCGCGCTGCGTGCAGCCAGACGCGACGTCCGATGTCTGCGTTCGTATGGCTGGTAACTCTGAAGTACAGAACCAGAAACGACTACTGCCAAGTCTCTTCTCGCTCTGGAAGCTATCTGCGACGTTCTCCGCCTCCGCCGGTGGAGCGCTCGACGTCTTGGTGCCCCGAGCGAACATTGACTGGTCGCTGCTGAACGGCACCGCCCCCAACGCGACCGTCGGAGACCTCAACTTGCTGGTGGATGCGGTGGTCGTGCAGATCTCCAACTCTCGAGAAGACAGTCCCGTGATCCCCGAGGCGATGATTGAGGAGGCAGACGCAGGCACATGCTGTGGGCCAGACGAGTTCCGTGCGTCCAAAAGCAAGTGCCAGAAGTGCGCTCGAGGAACAACGGGAGCCGCTCGTGGCTTTGCGTGTGTGCCCATTCGCGCTTAAGCAGTGCAGCCATCGTAGGACAACGTTTGAATGCTAATACTTCCTGCACTCACGTGGTGGCGTTTGTTGTTCACGGGACAACTCTAGCTTTGATCTCGCTCTCGGATGTGGCCTCTATATCTTCGAGATATGAGTTTTTTCATGCGTTTAAGCCAAAGACATCGCAACTCTGTAGCTGTTTACACACATACGAGGAGAGATAGTCTCCATTTGTGGATAACGTTACAGAGAGGCTAATGACAGTGACGTTACCATCAGCAGATCTCTCACTTGATATGGCTCTTCAAGCGATAGTGGACACGTTCAACCAGTTCATGGTGGATTCTCGACCAGCGCAGGTCGGACACATCATCGCCAACCTGCAGCAGGCTCTTCACGTGTCATGCGAAGCACTGGCAGATGTGGATTCGACTCATTGGCCCGGAGCCGCGGGTGGCGCTGCGGTGGGGCTGGCGCATTGCCGTGCTACCGCCACGACTGTTGGTTCTCTCGAAGACAAAATGATGGAGCCGCTTCAGCTCCTGTACTCCCCACAACTAGTGACAGTCCCGAGATGCGGGGTTCGATGGTGGAGCGCCTTTGCAGCGCTTGTATGGTTGAGGTTGAGTTTCGGGCAAAGCGGCATGCGTGCAAGTCAACTTGAACACCGATGCATGAGACGAGCTGGATCATCCATGACTCACTCGACCTGCTGGCTCGCGCATTCACGCAGCACAGAGCTTACAGCCTGCAAGCTCTGTGTTGCGTGAATGCGCAAGCCACCAGGTCGAGTGAGTCGTCCGATAGAGTTAGTACCGCGGCTTCCAGACAGCGGAATGCGCAAGTTTGAGATACAGCACACTGTAGGATGCATCGACGGTGGCTGGAGCCGAATTTCCTTATTTCAGTGACAGCATATGATTTGCAACTTGGAAACTGTGAATGTAATGTAATATCGTACTAGAGATAGGAAACTGGGAGTGCTTTTGTAGGGGGAAAGCTAAGCTATCATGTAGTTTAGTTTCGTTTATCACCAGAAGCATACCAAACTTCGTGAAAAGTGAGTCGTTCTCGCAGGCGACAACGGCTCGGGCGGACGCTACCGCATCGCGGGACTCATGCCTGCGACCTGGCACCGGTACTATGGCGGGTCTACGCGCTCAATGCCGAGATGGGCGCAGCGCCATGCAGGTCGTGCAGAACCTCGGGTCACTCTCAGGCGGAACGTTCACGCTGGCGTTCGGCGACGTGCAGGCCACGGTGACTGGTGGTCCCACGGCGGCGCCGTCGCTGCTGAGCTGGCGCGTGCAACCGGGCACTGTGGACGCTGTGAAAGGCCGTTGACGACGTGCCAACGCGTCACGACCGGCGCGCACACGGGGCCGTTTCTCGAGCGTTCACGCTCGCGACGGTCGACGACCGGTCGTTCCACGACAGCTGCAGCTCACGCACAACTGCGCCGCGGTATTGTTGACCCTACCAACACGTGCAACTGCGCGATGGCAACGGTGATAGCGCGCTGCAGCTCGGCGCGATGGCCGATGCGACGACCGCCGTGAGTCTCTCGGACAACGGGCTTGCGATGGCGATACGCAAAATCCAGACGCTGCGCTTCTAGACCACAAAGGGCGACTTCACGCACGGCGTCGGCGGCTTGAAGTAAACGAAACTTTACTCGGAAAACTCTTCGAAAGCCGCCGAGACTTCGACAAACACGTCGAATGGGCAGATACAGTTGAGAAAACACTGTACATGTTCTCCAACAAGAACAAAATCTCGCCTCGTCGCGTCTTTCATACACTGTCCCAACTGACTGGAAATGATAAGGAACTTGCTTTGGAAGTCGCTCACGTACAACAGCAGAACCACAACAACAAGGCCCACATCCAAATCTTCTCTCCCACGCCAAAGCTGTGAACTGAGGTCACGCACCCTGTCTCCAGTCTGCACCTGTCAAATGCGACCATTCGTGCAGGCTGGCGACTGTGGTGAATGACTGATGGACATGTGCTGGGCTGGGTGAAACGTAACCTATCGAGCAAGGTAAGTGTGGATCTTGTGTCCGACGTTGTCACGGAAATGGTCGAACTGATCCCTCGGTGAAGCTGCGACGTCGAAAACGTGCCCGACACCGCGACGACTGCTGAACTGATCCCTCAGTGCCATAGATCGTCCCGATGGCTCTCGTACGCTAGTCACGACGCTGCCACCCGATGTGCAGGCACTCGTGAGTTGCGAGCGTCGCGGCGGTCATGAGCACCATGCAGCTGCAGCTCACGCACAACAGCGCTGCGGGAATGCTCTACCAACCAACACGTGCAACTGCGCGATGGCGACGGCGACCGCTGGTATTGCCGCGCGTGCGGATTCGCACCCGCGAAAATCCAAAGCTCGCGATGTCGAAAGTGGGTGGTAGCTGCAGCTGCAGACGGCGCGTCGGCTCATGGAAGGACACTGCCGCAGATCAAACTGCTGCGCGACTGAGATTCCTGCCGACCAAGGCCACTCTAGCTTCTCGTGACGCGCGACGACCGAGTGAAGACCCCGTAGGCAGTGGCTGTGCAGACAGGCAGAAAAGAACCAGTATAGTAGTGTTCAATGGAGATCAATCTTTAGTGTTCTCATGAGTGGATGTTTTCATGTCATTCGGCTCTAGTGATTGAGCGGATTTACATGTATATGTAGCCGGACTTTGGTGGTCTTAGAGCACCACAATTTCTAAAACACAGCCGTTTCTATGCATAAATATTTACAGAACAGACGAACTCCTAGTGTGATATAGTGTCCCGACTTACCTGTCAGAAGTCCACTTGACGTGTGGACTTTGACTCGCTAGCTGCGCTAACGTTCCGTAATAAACGGGCTTCTAAGCCGGCCCACGGGCCGGCCCGCCGGCCTCCGAGCCGGCTCAGGTGGTTCTATGTGGACCACCCCAGTGGTTCGTGTGTGAACCACACCACAGTGTCACTAACTGGATCCAGCTTAGTGACACAGGCACTTTGTGCTATCTCAGTAGGAAGTAGGGTTACCGGTGTAATACCGGTAGTAGGAATGCATGTAAGGGGGGGGCGAGTAGCGCCCCTCCATCAATACAACTTCGGATTTTACCTCCAAGCCCACAAGCCAGCTCCGACACTCAAACCGCGCAGACCTACGCTATCGGTCAGCGCGCATCAAGTGCTACACTCAGGTGCGTGTGAGACCATCTAGTTCAGGCACTACCGGGTTCGAGTGTGCGTGGCCAGTTGTGCATATTGGTGTGTATATTTCGGGGTTGACAGATCCCCTCATCTGCGAATAGAGGCTTGGACAGTTCCAAGGACTCGCTCGCACTTCATATTTGTGAGTAGCTTTGCACAAGCCGGGGCGGCTTGTGCATTTCATATTAGGAGAAGAGGGACGTGGAGTCCCCAGGTTGCGATTGTAAGCTAAGGAAGCCGGAGGGCCGGCTCTAGCGATACAAGTCGTTAATACCTATTGTTCTATATTCCTTTGGTGTCATCCCACTCATAGTTGGCCACAGTAAGTTCGGATACGAGTGAGTCACTCGAAAGAACTGAAAGGGTACACAACGTGAGTAGACAGATCGATTCGGGGCTAGCTTCTTTGTCAATAAGCTAGCTCCAGTTGTATTTGCCGAGCTAGTGCGACCCCTTCGCTAGCTCGGGCTTGGGAGATACGCCAGATCTGCATACACTTTATCACAACTGGTGCGTATGCCAGGATCTGGCTTATCTGTGCCCGACATGAGTGGTTCTGACACAGATAGGGCGCCTCGCGGCCCCTACAAGTTCGTCGACGACACCGACGGGAGCGATCAAGACGCATCGAGCAAGCTTCCGACACGTCCGCCGGCCAACTCAGCAAGGCTCGGCTTCCCCGACTTGGAAGACGAGCAGAAGTCCGACGAGTATCATACGTCGGGCAGTGGTGACGCAGCTCCGTCTGAGCGCGTCGCCACCATTATGAAAGTCTCCGGTAGCGGCGAAAGCGCCAACGTGCAGTGCAGTCGGCGAGCTACGAAAGGCCCCGACACCCAGAGCCGGCCTCGCGGTTCGGCGCCAGCTCGACCGGCGCGAGCACGCTCCAAGAGTCGACCAGCCAGCCCAGATCGAAATGCCTCGACTAGGCAGGCCGAGACGACACCAGCGAAGAAGTCAAAGTCCGGCAAGAAGAGTGGGCGCCCGCGTCGCGTCGCAGAAGCCAGTTCTTCGACTGCTTCTCCCAGCAGCGGAGACTCTCGGCCAGCTCGAGTCAGCTCAGCCAGCACCATGTCCCCGCGACAAGCTCGTGCGCCAGTCCAGCGCATGTCACTCGGCCCAAAGGCCAGCGTCGCCGGCCTGAACGCCATCGAGTCGCGCTTGGTGCACGAGAGTATCGAGATGTGGCGAGGATACCCTGAGGCGAGAGTTACGCCGGCCGCCTCTGTGCCGGCGCGGTTACAACCCACGACCCAGCACTCCGCGTTCTCCGTGACGAAGTAGACCGATTGCTCCGGCCGCGCAAAGGTTGGCTCTGCAAGTTCGACGCTGTCCGCCTCTACGACCCCCAGCCAGGCAGAGAGATGCTCCATAGCATCCTCTTTGACGACCTCTCCGTCGTGGAGCAGGTGGCAGTATTCCAGACGGTCATGCTGGACGCGGGCATCTCGTTCGTGAACCTGGTGCCGGCATTTACTCGGCGCGAACCCGAGTTCGCGGACTGCGCCACCGACTGTGCAAACCCAGTTGTTTGAAGTCCGTTGGGCCATCACCGCTTTGGTAGCTCGATTCGAAGAGCTCAAGCGTAACCAGCCAGCGACGCCAGTCCTAGCGCCAACGCTAGCGTCACCGCCAGCAGCCAGCTGGCCACCGCCCAAGGTTACACCATGGATCCCCATGCAATGAGGAAGGCCATCGGTCATCAGCTCGTCCGACTGGTCCCAGATGCGGATGGCGCTCACGTCGCATGCGACTCAACAGCCAGCAGACACCGTACGGCCTCCCAGCACCTCCGTTTGGCACGCCCAGACAGAGCACCGCGGTGACGGCTCCAGTGCAACCTCCGACGTTCCACTACCCTGGCGCCCTCCGACGGTCGACGAGCCCATGGAGCAAGCGCCTGAGTATGTGCCCAGCTATGCGCCAGCTCAACCAGCGTTCGAGCCGGCGGAAGACCCCCAGTACCCCGCCGAACGTGCTTTCGGGAGAGCGCATGACAGGGGCGGCCGACACCAGCCGAGCGATTTTCGACGCACGAGCCAGCGCCGCCGGCGCATATGCGCCCGTTCATCCCATTCAATGCGCTTGAGAAGCTAACTGGCACTGAGCCACTAGCTGACCGGCGTATATGGTGGGAAGAATACAAGTACATCGCCAAGGCCGGTTGCTGGACCGAGCAGGAGAAGTGCGAACATCTCCGGATGTACCTGACCAAGTCCGCCCGCGTGTGGTACAAACAGCTAAGTGTCAAGCTTGGTGTCCAGCGGCTCACCTGGAAAAAGCTCGCTGCCGCGTTCAAGGACGAGTTCCTTGACTCGGGCGAGCCAGCATTCGAAAAGTACTGCTACATGTCCCAAGCCAAGAACGAGACTCCCCGGCAGTACCTGTGGCGACTCAACGTCGCCGCGAAGGAAGCAGGCATCCCAGTCCAGGGGCCCGCCGCCGTCGAGCGCCACGTAACTCGGTTCGTGAGCTCTCTCCGCGACCCTCAAGTACGCACGCTCCTGCTCGGCGCGACGTACAACAGCATCGAGCAGCTAGAGATGCAGCTCCGCCTCTACGAGAAGCGGAGCCGGCCTAGCCGCGATGAAGGAACCTATCGAGAACGCAGCTCGTCGAGAGCCAGGGAAGCGTCAGCGTATGTGACGCAAAGGCACGAGACTCGTCCGACGAGGATGACCAAGTCGATGAGTCAACGACAGTGCGTTTTCAGCCGCAGGGTGGGTATGAATCCGATGAGTACACCCACGCAGGCTCCGCATACCAAGTCAGTCAGTCCAGGCCGGCGCCAGGCAGTCGAGCAGGTCCCTCGAAGTGGAGACCGCCGCAGTCGAACATGAAGACTCGGTGGCCAAGCGCGGCGCCACAGCATGCTCGCCAATCGAGTAGGTCGGCCCCAACTGGCCAGGCGACGGGCAAAACAAGCAACGCCAACCCCGACGTCTGCTTTAACTGCGGAGGAACAGGTCATTGGGCCAACGAATGCCCTCAGCGTCCAACTCCAGCGGTGATGCCGAAGTGCACTCTGTGCTCAGGCGAGCACCCAGTCGAGTATTGCTGGCGGAAGTGTCCGGCCTGCGGACGGGCCCATACCAAGCCAGAGGAATGCGTCATCGCCCAAGCTCTTCAAGACGTCAAGCCTGGTACAAGGCCGGCAACATGAGCGCGGAAGCGCCCTTGCCGACCAGCGTCCTCCAGCATTTAAACTGCTAAGCTCGCCGGAAGAGAGGCACCCGGTACGCGACGAGCTTAAGCCAGTTAGCAGACCGCAAGACCCAGCCCAGGAGCTGGCGTCACGTGTGATGCATGTATACGCCTACGTCGGCGCAAGCAAGACTAGCGCCGATAACGACTCCTCAATTTCATGTGAAGAAAACGAAGCGCGTTCGTATCTCATGAAGTCGGAGGAGGATCAGAGTCGAGATCAAGCCCCAGCGTTCTGCCTCCAGCCTGGCGAGCGCCGGGGGTGGTGGTCCGACAACCCACAGCCGGCCCGCCGGGTCGGCATCGCTCGTGCACGGCGCAATCTGCAACCATCGTGTCCATATTGTTGGATCTGGATCGACACGAGTATCGTCAGCTTAGACCTCGCCCGCCGGTTGGGATAGAGCTGTCGTTCAAGGATCGGCTCAAAGTGAAGGGAGTCGGCGACGTCACTACGTATGTGACCGCCAGGGCCAGAGTCAAGATCACGCTCGGCGTCAGTGTAGTGTACTACATGGACGTGTGGTGCGGGAACATCGGCGAAGGTATCCAATGTCTCCTAGGCATGGACTTCATGGTCTCAGCTGGGGTGCGCCTCAGTGCCTACGACGGCATGGTCAAGCTACCTGACGAAGAAGCCGTCCGACTCGCTACCTCCGGCCCATATCCCAAGCTGCCCAAGCGAACTCCAGTCTGCGCACCGAGTGACCTCAGCGTCGCACCTGGAATGTCGGCTCACGTGCCTATCGTATATGGCAAGGATGCTGGCTTGGTGCCCTGGGTCTGTCGTGGTGCTAGCTGGCTCACGACGTTAGTGTATGACGCTGCGGGCCGGCCCACCGGCGTGCGCGTCACGAATGTGAGCCAGCGCCCCGTCATCATCCCGAGCCGCACACCAGTTGGATACCTCGTTGAAGCAGGGCACCTGCCTGATGGCAACCACAAGGCTCGCGCGGTGCGAGCCGGCTCCCCCAAGTATGAGGAGTGGCAGCATCTCGTCTTCGAGAATTCTTTCTCGCGGGAGTTCAAGCGCCGCCAGCAGCATGCTGACAGTGTATATAATGCGAGCTTGCCACCAGCAGTGCCCCGGCCGGTGTATCCAGCACCAACCAGGATCCTAGCCAGGGGTGGCCCACCGGGCCCACCAGGCCCGACGAGCGACAGCAGTCGCGGAGATAGCTCGGAACCCAAGGCAACAGTGCTCTTAGCACAGGCGAGCGCAGCCGCCCCCATGGGCGTCGTCCCACCAACGAGTGAAACGGGCGGAGTTGAGTCCAAGACACCGGACGCCCGCCCCGCAGCCAGCGAAATGGCAGCTGGATATGGCGAGGTGAAGACACGGTCTGGGGTGGTCATGTCACGATCCCCCAGGACAGGGGTGGTGATGCGACTTCAAGTCGCCAGCCCGGTCAACCCGTCGCTAGCGCCGCAGCCGTCGAAGCCTATGGAGGGCCCGAAACTGCGCACAGAAGCCGTAGAAGAGCTGACAAGGGCCTACGTGGCCGTTTCGACGAGTCAGCCGGCTCCTGTCGTTGATCCCGGTCGACCAACTCCGGGCCCCCAGTGTGATTCGTCTGGACCAGCTCAGCTAGTGGAAGGCGAAGCGGAAGTCTATTACCACGAGGGCACCGACTTCGTGCATCTAGATGTACTCCGCAACCAGCTGGCCGAGCTACCGCAGTTCACCAAGGCCGCTCCGCCTGCAGACATGAAGGATGCTGACGTTGGTGAGCCCGACGAGAACACCCCAGAAGAGATCCGCCAGCTGCGGAGCCGGCTCGAGAAACACCAGCCAGCCTTCATCAGCTCCGGCAACGCCCTGCCTCCACCAGCACGCGGTGTCGTCTGTGACATCGAAATCGAACCGGGAACCAAGCCCATTGCCCAGCGGCCGCGACCAATCAAGTCACACTTGCTAACTAAGGTCTACGAGCTGCTCAAGGGACTCCTGGAAGTCGGTATCATCGAGTATTCGGACTCCGACTGGGCCAGCCCGATCGTTGTGGTGATGAAGAAGAATGGTGTCGACATCCGGCTCTGCATCGACTACCGGATGGTAAACCAGTTGATCAAGCTGATGCGGTATCCACTTCCGCTAATCGACCAGCTCCTGGACGATTTCGAGGCGGTTATGTGGCTGCTCAGCTTGGACATGGCGAGCGGCTTCTGGGCTGTCCTTATGACAGCGAGAGCTAAGCACATCAGCGCGTTCGTCTGCCCCCTTGGTCACTTCCAATGGGTAAGGATGCCATTCGGCCTCAAGAATGCGCCGCTCATATATCAGCAGGTCATCGACAACTGCTTGTGGGGGTTTGTCCGTCTTCCGCCGGAGATCGAGGCCGAGATCGACCCGGAAGTTCTCGAGGGGGTGGGATTGAGATTGAGTCAGCCTGGAGCTAGCGCCGATAGCGTTACGCCAGGTGGCGAAGCTCGAGACCTCCCGCGTGATCCAGTAGCCTCTAATGAACAACTGGAGTCAGCTAACCTCGCAGCACACACGATAACGCCGACCCAGCTAGCAAACCGACGGTCTTCCAGCTCAACCTGCCGGCCCTAGCCTGCATGAAACCAGTACTGGGGCGCAGTTCGTATATCGACGACATTGCCGCGGGTGCGAAGACGTGGGACGAGCTGTGCGACGTCGTGGACCGGCTCCTCTATCGAATCCGGTACTGGGGACTGTCTGTGAGTCTCCCTAAGAGTTCCTTCGGAAAACGAGCCATCGAGTTTCTCTCGCACGAAGTTAGCCGGCGTGGACTCCGAGCTCTGCCCAAAGTAGCCAAGGGCATCGATCAGCTCGTTCCCGACCAGCCTCAAGGGTACAGTCATTTCTCGGCAGCCTCAACTACTACACAAGTTCATCGAAGATACTCGGTCATCGCATCGTGCTGTATGAGCTGACGGACGAACAAATCAAGGCTGGTCGAGACCTAGAACGCCCAAGCTAGCTTTCGAGCTGCTGAAGGAGAAGATCAAGTCACCGCCGCTGCTCCGGCACCCTGACAAGTCCAAGCCGTACGTGATCATCCTGCATGCCAACGCGTGGGCGTTAGCGCGGTGCTAGCTCAAGAACATGACAGCCAGCTGTGGCCCGTCCGCTACACTGGTCGACGCTGCAAGATGCCGAATTGAGGTACCACGAGTCAGAAAAGGTACTGGCGCTCTTACGAGTGCTCAAGACCTTCTATACGCTAGTAGCTGGGCATGAGCTGGTGGTGTATACAAGATTCGGTGCTCAAGTGGATCATGACATCGAAGACCCTAGGTGACCGCCTGCTCAAGTGGGCCACGTTCCTGTCTCCATGGACGTTCGAGTACGCAAGGTGGATCGAGACCAAGACGGGCTAGCGGCACTCTTCGCGGTGGGCATAACGCCAAGAGAGAAGCTGGATGAAGTTGCAGAGAGCCTAGCCCCAGTCAAGGCAAGCCGGCACAAGCTGCCTGTTGTGAGCTTAGAGATGCTGGATGCTGATTACGAAGGCTACCTGCTCAGTTTTGACGGTGCAGCCAAGCTGAAGACGAACGTGGGCAGCGCCAGCTTCGTAGTCTGGCAGCTGCCGGCGTGGGAACCAATCTACGCTCAAGGGCTCCACCTTACAGGAGTCACGGTGAATGAAGCGGAGTATCACGGGATGCTACATGGTCTGCGGTATGTGTTGCAAGAACTACGAGTGAAGGAGCTGGTTATTGCGGCGATTCTCGCATCGTCATCCAGCAATGTCAAGGTTACATTAACTGTAACACCGCGCACCTCCAATTGCTGCTGAACGAGTTCGAGCGACTCCGGTCCAGCTCGCGTCCATCCGTCTGGTGCATGTGAAGCGCGAGTTCAATGCGGCCGCCGACTACCTGACAGGCGTCGTGCTACGGACCGGCGAGTCGCTTGAAGTGACAGACGATGCCGAGCTGAGCCGGCTTGCTCAACTCAGCACGTTGCCGTCCAAGATCAGCAAGCCAGCAGACAATCCCACGCGTTGCCCCAGCACCCAAGATGATTCAGACGCAGTCGACCAGAACCGCACAGACAAACCGGCACCGAAATCTGGTTCAGAGCCAGCAGGAACCGCGTTCGTTGTGAGTACCCGCCGGCGCGCCGGCGCAGAAGCTGGCGGCGAAAGAACGGTCCCAGCTACAGACCAACCAACTCACGAACAGCCAGCGGAGGTCACACAAGAGCGTTGGAGGCGCATACGTGCACATCAAGACACAGATCCCGAGCTCAGCCAGATCAAGTGGTTCCTCACGGGACAACTGGAGCGACTCAGCCGAGAGGAAGCGCGGGAAGTGCTGAAGGTTATTGACCCGTATGTGATAGATGCTGACGGCGTCCTCAGGTATGTCAACACCTCAACGCAACCGGGCCAGCCCAGAGAGCCGAAGGCACGTCTCGTTGTCCCCGTCACCATGCAGAACGACGTGATGCACTTACATCACAGCGACATGCAAGGTGGGCACCAAGGTGTCACGCGCACGTACGAGCGCCTGCGTGCAGAGTACTACTGGCGCGGGATGTACAAGGATGTCGAACGGTATGTACAGCAGTGCGAGGATTGTGTGACATCCAAAGGTGCTCCGCCAGGGGCGAGCCCCTCGCCAGGCAACGTGATGCCAGACTACCCGATGCAGATTGTCTCTATGGACTTTGTGATCCCTCTGCCGGCCTCCCGCCAGGGTAATACCGCGCTCTTGTTGTTTCAAGATATGTTCTCTGGTTATGTGATGTGCAAGGCCATGAAGGACACATCCGCCCAGTCAGTGGCTGAAGCGTACGAAGAAGTGGTGTTTCGCCGGTTCGGGGCCAGCTCCGAGATTCGTCACGACCGTGATCCGCGCTTCATGAGCGACGTGTTCAAACTGTTCGCGCGGATGATGAAGAGCCAGCAGAGAGCCACGCTCGCCTATAGGCCGCAGGCCAATGGTCAGCAGGAGCGCTCGGTGCAGACAGTTATCCGATCTGTCAAGTCGTACATCTCGGAGCCAGCGCAGGAAGATTGGGAAGACCTCGCCAGCCGGCTCATCTTCGCGCTCAACACGTCTGTCGATGCGACTCGACGAGAAACCCCATTCTTCTTGCTGCACGGCTGGGACGCAAAGACGACTATGGCAGCCATGCTAGCTCCGAAGCCAACGGCAGGGGCGACGAAGTTGAAAGCTTACGCCTGGCGAATCTCGATCCAACGGCAACATGAGGAGTGTCAGGACCGCGCTCGCCAGCTTCAAGAGCGAGCTAAGCGCGCGCGTGCTGCGGAGAGAAACGAAGCGTGGGCCAGCCTACCAGATCGACGGAAGACCGGATTGGAAGTCGGCGACGCCGTGTGGCTCTATGTGGCCAAGGTGAAAGAAGGGCTCAGTCGTAAGCTGGCGCATCACTGGCATGGACCGTTCCGAATCGTCGAGAAGAACGACAACTTCATGTGCAAGTTACATGTGCGTGGAACGCCATACAGGTTGTTCCCGTGGGTACACGTGAGCCGGCTCAAGCCCCGACTGGTACACCAAGATAGGCCGACTCGTACGCTCGCGCCGGTGCCGGACGACGATGACTTCGACGCAGCATTGCTGCCTGAAGATAGTTGGGTCCCAGACGAAAACTCGGCCGAATACGAGGTGGAAGAGCTGCTCGACGTGCGCTGGCAAAGAAGCCGAGCCGGCCGCCAGGTCAAGGAATATCTGGTCCGGTGGCGTGGCTATGATGACCCCACGTGGGAACCAGTAGACCTGCTGAACTGTGGCCGACTCCTGCATGAGTTCGACCACAGCTCGCGCGGCCGTGCTCGGTTCGCGGCGATGCAGGTCGACGACGGTTCGTCGTCACACTAGATGGTGCGGGCTAGCACCATCACGGGGTACTGGCGCCCCTAAGCCAGCCTGCGCCAGCTATGTGCTGGCGCAGGTGGGGAGTGGCTCAATCTGAGCAGCTCACTACCCACCGACAGGGTTCTGACGTCCCTTAAGTCAGTCACGAGCTAGCTGCCGGCCGTGCCGGTCAGTGGCTAGCATCGTGAATCTCCAGAGCCGCTGCTGGTAATGGTAGCCAGCAACCGAGCGACAGAGCCCAGCTGGTAGCAGTTTGAGCTTTGGGCCAGCTCGCGTGGCGCTAACACATCGGCGCAAGAACAAATATCTTATGGACTGGCAGTGCGCTGTCTGAGCCAGCAACGGTGATAGAAAGAAGATCAAGACAACGCACAAGGCTCAGCAGAGAACAAGCACATGTATTACGCTCGGCACGACGCCAGACGCCTCGTGCTAGCTCACGTGTTCGCTACGACGCTCACTATGTTCGCCTCCATGTCGACGACCACGTCGTCGAGCGGCGTGAAGAGCAAACGGCGAATCTCCAGCACCGGGTTCTCACCTCCTCGCGCGCGACTGATCTCCGGGACGTCGAGAAGCTTCCCGATCGATTTGAGCGCGTGCACGCGCTCGTCGTAACGCGATAGGAGATCCGGCGGGAACGAGTCGCGATAGAAGTCGGGTCCTGGCGTCCCCAAGAAACGAACACTCGTCGAAGTGGGCGAGTAGTCGGGGCGGTGCCACGGCGACGGCAACTCCCAGCTCACACCTGCGTAGTGGTGGAGCTGGAACGCGAACTGGTTGCGACCAGTTAGCGACTCGACGAAGCGCTCGGGACAACTCGTGAACTGCGTGCGGAGCGGCTCCTCGTAGTCGACCTTGGCGAGCTGCAAGACAAGAGCGTCAGGGTCGGCACGGTCCAGCCCCGAAGAATCAACGATCCACGTGCAGTGTTGAGCCGGCCGATGCCACAACGCCGGCTCCTGCTCGACGAGAGGAGTGAAAGACTTAGGCCAGCTGCGGGGCCGGATGTCCTTCAGCGCCTGCCAAGCCGCGTTGAGATACGCCGCGAGCGTGTCTCGGCGACCCAGCACGAAGCCCCATCCCGACGAAACACGATCAGTGCGGGGCGCGGCGAGCCAGTGGTAGTGCTCCCACATGGCCTGGCGATGCGTGAACATGAAGAGCAAATACGTCTTCAGCCACCGCACCCCATCGAGATCCAGCAGATTCGGATCGAGAAGGTACAAGCGCCGCACCCGGTTCTCCCACATCTCGTCCCACGGACGGTGATCCAGCAAGTTGAGCAGATGCTCCTCACCGCGATCACCGAACGAGCTGAGGTACCCTGAACGGGCATGTAGCACGGGTACGAGACGTAGTTCGTGGGGCGCTTGGGCGCCTTCGCTGGACGCTGTACCTTCCAGCCGTTGATCTCCACGCGCCACTCTTCACACGGCTCGTCATCACCTTGCGGTGGCAACGACGTGCTGACCCCCATCACGGTGCCTGCCGAGAAGGATAGGTTGGTGGGGAGTAGGCGGAAGAGACGAGGCTTGCGCGGAACGAGCTTGGCGGCGATGCTGAAGACCTTGCGGTACGCGTCGAGCTGGCGCATCGCCGTATAGCGCTGGGCCAAGCTCCAGCCCTGCTTGATCGGGAAGATGTGGGCCGAAGAGTCCCCCGCGAACAGTCGGGGGACCCTGGGGTCAGGAGATCGCAAGGCCACCGGGCCCTCCCCTCCATCGTCGGCTGCTGAAGGGCCGACTGGAGTAGACGGCCGAGCCGGCGCCCCGGCCGGCGGTAGTGCGACGACGCTAGCTCCAGCGCTACTTGCCAAATCCAGCATCGCCACGGCACCCACCCGGTCGTCCGACTTCGCCTCGGCATCCTCAGAAGCGTACGTGAGGTACCGCTGGCGCTTAGAATCAAAAGCAGAAGCGTCTGCAGAGATCCCAGCGCCCGCGGCAGACCGCTTGGACAGAGGAGCCGGCTCGGAAACCGCTGGGCCGTCAGAGTCGCCACTCAACTTCTCCTCCGACGCGCCGGCAGCGGCTTCAGCGGCGTCTTCACCTTCGACCTCGTCCAACTCGCTGGCCGACGCGTCGCCGACCCGGTCAGAAGCCTCTCTGGACGCCTCAGACATGCTGGCGTCTTCGGCGAGGTCGCCGGCGCCGTATTCCGCCTCGTCGACCGACTCGCTCGCCGACTGCTCGGTCGGAGCGGCCGTGACGGACTGGCAAGCTGGCTCAGCGACAGAGACTTCGACCGTCTCTCGGCTCGCGAGCTCAGAGGCTGGCTCGACACCCTCGTCATCAGGGGCGTCAGCCGACTCCGCCGTAGCACGCATGCGAATGGCCCGACGAGGGAGATCGTCGCGGGTGGTTCGCCGCGCTTGAGCAGTGGGCACGTTCCCACGGTTGCGGCCGCCTGACGAAGAAGGCGAGCGCGCAGGGGCAGAGCCGGAGCCCGGCTCGCCTGACGACCTTGGTGCGCGCTCAGCCGGCGAGTGACCAGGCAGGAACACAGCCGAGCTGTAAACCCGCTCCCAGCCATCCGAGCTTCGACAGCGACATAGCTCCAAGATGAAGCGCAGCGCATCCGGGGAGACTTGCCCGATCAGCGCGTGCTGAGCCCAGAAGCCGGCGACGTCGCGGATCGATCCCGGGCTAGCGGCCAAAGACGCACGCGTCTCTGCCAGCTCACGCGACGTTCGCGCCAGGCAAGCCTGCGCCTCCGCCAGCTCCGTCGACAGCGATGCCACCTGGTCTTGCGCGGCCTTCAGCTGGTGCCGGTCTTCCGAGAGCCGCCGACCAACGCCGTCAGCTTGGCGACTTCCTCGCGGTGGGTGCTGGCAGAAGACCCCAGCTGTGCCTTGGCGGCCTCGTACTTCGCCCGCAGATCCGTCAGCTCCCCTTTCAGCTGCTCCTGCTCGCTGAACGCACCAGCCAGCTCACGCTTGAGTCGTTCTTGATCGGCAGTCGCGTGAGCCAGCTGGTCTGCTTTCGCAGCAGCCGAGGGTTCCCCGCGCAAGCGTTGTAAGGCGGCGAGCAAACGGACCACGTCACGCGACGTGACGATGAGGATCTTCGCCATGTCACGCAGCAACTCCACCGTGTTCCGAACGCGTTCGTCAAGTCGGCTGGCGCCATACGACGTCGCCAGATCGGCGAATACGCGGTGTGGCTCCTCCATGAACGCCCGCAACGCATCCGGCTTGGTCGGGAATGCGTTGCAGGGAACGTCGAAGAGAGTCAAGTCCCAGTCCCCGGCCCGGAACGAGTTCAGCAACTCCCGCAACATGTCGTCAGTCATGGGAGTCGCCAAGCTCGGCGGTACCGGTGCCTCGGCGAACTCCTTCAGCAACTCGAGTGGCATAGTCGTCTCGAACTCGTCGCCAGAGCTGTGGGATCCCCCCAGAGCGGATGCGGCCGATCCCGCCGCGACAGAAGCGGTGTCGCTGGCGGAGCTGGCTCGCACCTCAGAGGTCCCTCCAGACGCAGGCGCTGACGGAGTTGAGTCGCGGACCGTGCTATCGGTAGCACCGTCGTCCGGCGCCGATCCGAACTCGACAGCCGCGCGCCGCGAGTTGGCGCTGACGACGGTCGAGGTGGAGAGCGAAGATGTCGATGACGGCTGCGAAGTCGGGGACGACGGCGTCGAAGACATCGCGGGCTTGTCGGGAGTCGGCGCTGGCGCTGAGAGCGAGGTTGGCGAGGCCGGTGGGGTCTTGTCTGGCACGCTCGAAGTTGCTGAATGAGCTGACATCGCGCTAGCTCGCGCGCGTTGTCGGCCGCTGCAGAGCTCACCAGGAACGTGAGAGACGTACGCACCTCACACGACGAGAGACAGTTGCCGCCGCCTCTCACGCCTCCATGTCCCTCACGCCGGCATGAGAGGCAGCGACAAGGGGCGGTTGTGATATAGTGTCCCGACTTACCTGTCAGAAGTCCACTTGACGTGTGGACTTTGACTCGCTAGCTGCGCTAACGTTCCGTAATAAACGGGCTTCTAAGCCGGCCCACGGGCCGGCCCGCCGGCCTCCGAGCCGGCCAGGTGGTTCTATGTGGACCACCCCAGTGGTTCACGTGTGTGACCACACCCAGTGTCACTAACTGGACCCAGCTTAGTGACACAGGCACTTTGTGCTATCTCAGTAGGAAGTAGGGTTACCGGTGTAATACCGGTAGTAGGAATGCATGTAAGGGGGGCGAGTAGCGCCCCTCCATCAATACAACTTCGGATTTTACCTCCAAGCCCACAAGCCAGCTCCGACGCTCAAACCGCGCAGACCTACGCTATCGGTCAGCGCGCATCAAGTGCTACACTCAGGTGCGTGTGAGACCATCTAGTTCGGCACTACCGGGTTCGAGTGTGCGTGGCCAGTTGTGCATATTGGTGTGTATATTTCGGGGTTGACAGATCCCCTCATCTGCGAATAGAGGCTTGGACAGTTCCAAGGACTCGCTCGCACTTCATATTTGTGAGTAGCTTTGCACAAGCCGGGGCGGCTTGTGCATTTCATATTAGGAGAAGAGGGACGTGGAGTCCCCCAGGTTGCGATTGTAAGCTAAGGAAGCCGGAGGGCCGGCTCTAGCGATACAAGTCGTTAATACCTATTGTTCTATATTCCTTTGGTGTCATCCCACTCATAGTTGGCCACAGTAAGTTCGGATACGAGTGAGTCACTCGAAAGAACTGAAAGGGTACACAACGTGAGTAGACAGATCGATTCGGGGCTAGCTTCTTTGTCAATAAGCTAGCTCCAGTTGTATTTGCCGAGCTAGTGCGACCCCTTCGCTAGCTCGGGCTTGGGAGATACGCCAGATCTGCATACACTTTATCACAACTTGCATTTGTCGCCACAAGAATTATGATTCTATCCTTCTTCTTCTTTAGCGCGGATCGACGCCTGGTCGCCAACGTTCGTGTCGGCGGCATGCGCCAAGACACTCCTGCTTCGTCGTAGTTGAATATATCCCTCGGGCTGTAACTCTTGGTCAATTGTAGGAGGTCGTCTATTGCGGCGTCTGCCGTGGCGGCATAAACACTTCCGTCCTTACCATGCAGAGCCAATTGACGGAGATGATCCCGCGTTTTGAACTTCGACAGCCAGCCAGACGATAAAACAAGAGACGCACTCTTCCCATGAGCCTCGAGATGCTTCTTGCTTTCTCTGTCAGGATTGGACCTGAGACAGCAACGTCGTTTCCTTGCCGAGCCAACGCCGACTTAGCCAAGAGCGCATCCAGCTCTGGCACTGTTGTCTTTCGAAGTTGCTTCTGATGATCCAATCATCAGGGATGGCCATAATCGCCGTTTGTTTGTTCAGAATTGCCGTGATGGTTGAGCGAGCAGGCTGCTTATCAAGCATCGAACGCCCATTCACACAGACGCCCCCGTGCCCAAGAAGGATTCTGCGTCTTGGTCTCGATCAGTGCCTTCTTCTGTTGCAATGTCAGATGTGTCCTTGTCTTCATTTCGGGAGAAAATCGCACTGACTTGATGTCGCGTCTGCCTCGACTGACTCCAAATTCCGTTTCTTTTCAGTGGTTGTCACGTTTCTTGCCCCTACAAACCAATACGCCCGTGTCCCACAGATGGTTTATAACATCAGTGAATTATACCCACTAAGGCGGGTCACTAGTGGGAGAGTGGATGGAGTCGCAAAAGGAAGTAAACAGTAGCAAAAGCTAGCAAAAGGTAGCAAAAGGTTGCAAACCGTCGTAAGACGTCCGAGACAGTCACAAACAGCACTCACAACCCTTCCGACCACAGGAAAGTACACCAACACGCTCCGCATACACGTCACAACCTGCCACCAACACCACACGCATCGTCGACACGTACCAACGCATGCGTCACATGCAGTCGCAAAAGGTAGCAAAAGGTAGCAAAAGGTAGCAAAAGGTAGCAAAAGGTAGCAAAAGGTTGCAAAAGGTTGCAAACCGTCGTAAGACGTCCGAGACAGTCACAAACAGCACTCACAACCCTTCCGACCACAGGAAAGTACACCAACACGCTCCGCATACACGTCACAACCTGCCACCAACACCACACGCATCGTCGACACGTACCAACGCATGCGTCACATGCAGTCGCAAAAGGTAGCAAAAGGTAGCAAAAGGTAGCAAAAGGGTAGCAAAAGGTAGCAAAAGGTAGCAAACCGTCGTAAGACGTCGGAGACAGTCAGAAACAGCACTCACGACCCTTCCGACCACAGGAAAGTACACCAACACGCTCCGCATACACGTCACAACCTGCCACCAACACCACACGCATCGTCGACACGTACCAACGCATGCGTCAGACACAGTCGCAAAAGGTAGCAAAAGGTAGCAAAAGGTAGCAAAAGGTAGCAAAAGGTAGCAAAAGGTAGCAAAAGGTAGCAAACCGTCGTAAGACGTCGAGACAGTCAGAAACAGCACTCACGACCCTTCCGACCACAGGAAAGTACACCAACACGCTCCGCATACACGTCACAACCTGCCACCAACACCACACGCATCGTCGACACGTACCAACGCATGCGTCAGACACAGTCGCAAAAGGTAGCAAAAGGTAGCAAAGGTAGCAAAAGGTAGCAAAAGGTAGCAAAAGGTAGCAAAAGGTAGCAAAAGGTAGCAAAGGTAGCAAACGTCGAGACGTCAGCAGCACTCACGACCCTTCCGACCACAGGAAAGTACACCAACACGCTCCGCATACACGTCACAACCTGCCACCAACACCACACGCATCGTCGACACGTACCAACGCATGCGTCAGACACAGTCGCAAAAGGTAGCAAAAGGTAGCAAAAGGTAGCAAAAGGTAGCAAAAGGTAGCAAAAGGTAGCAAAAGGTAGCAAACCGTCGTAAGACGTCGGAGACAGTCAGAAACAGCACTCACGACCCTTCCGACCACAGGAAAGTACACCAACACGCTCCGCATACACGTCACAACCTGCCACCAACACCACACGCATCGTCGACACGTACCAACGCATGCGTCATGCAGTCGCAAAAGGTAGCAAAAGGTAGCAAAAGGTAGCAAAAGGTAGCAAAAGGTAGCAAAAGGTAGCAAAAGGTAGCAAACCGTCGTAAGACGTCGGAGACAGTCACAAACAGCACTCACGACCCTTCCGACCACAGGAAAGTACACCAACACGCTCCGCATACACGTCACAACCTGCCACCAACACCACACGCATCGTCGACACGTACCAACGCATGCGTCACATGCAGTCGCAAAAGGTAGCAAAAGTAGCAAAAGGTAGCAAAAGGTAGCAAAAGGTAGCAAAAGGTAGCAAAAGGTAGCAAAAGGTAGCAAACCGTCGTAAGACGTCGGAGACAGTCACAAACAGCACTCACAACCCTTCCGACCACAGGAAAGTACACCAACACGCTCCGCATACACGTCACAACCTGCCACCAACACCACACGCATCGTCGACACGTACCAACGCATGCGTCACATGCAGTCGCAAAAGGTAGCAAAAGGTAGCAAAAGGTAGCAAAAGGTAGCAAAAGGTAGCAAAAGGTAGCAAAAGGTAGCAAAAGGTAGCAAACCGTCGTAAGACGTCGAGACAGTCACAAACAGCACTCACAACCCTTCCGACCACAGGAAAGTACACCAACACGCTCCGCATACACGTCACAACCTGCCACCAACACCACACGCATCGTCGACACGTACCAACGCATGCGTCACATGCAGTCGCAAAAGGTAGCAAAAGGTAGCAAAAGGTAGCAAAAGGTAGCAAAAGGTAGCAAAAGGTAGCAAACCGTCGTAAGACGTCGGAGACAGTCAGAAACAGCACTCACGACCCTTCCGACCACAGGAAAGTACACCAACACGCTCCGCATACACGTCACAACCTGCCACCAACACCACACGCATCGTCGACACGTACCAACGCATGCGTCATGCAGTCGCAAAAGGTAGCAAAAGGTAGCAAAAGGTAGCAAAAGGTAGCAAAAGGTAGCAAAAGGTAGCAAAAGGTAGCAAACCGTCGTAAGACGTCGGAGACAGTCAGAAACAGCCGCCACGACCCTTCCGACCACAGGAAAGTACACCAACACGCTCCGCATACACGTCACAACCTGCCACCAACACCACACGCATCGTCGACACGTACCAACGCATGCGTCACATGCAGTCGCAAAAGGTAGCAAAAGGTAGCAAAAGGTAGCAAAAGGTAGCAAAAGGTAGCAAAAGGTAGCAAACCGTCGTAAGACGTCGGAGACAGTCACAAACAGCCGCCACGACCCTTCCGACCACAGGAAAGTACACCAACACGCTCCGCATACACGTCACAACCTGCCACCAACACCACACGCATCGTCGACACGTACCAACGCATGCGTCACATGCAGTCGCAAAAGGTAGCAAAAGGTAGCAAAAGGTAGCAAAAGGTAGCAAAAGGTAGCAAAAGGTAGCAAACCGTCGTAAGACGTCGGAGACAGTCAAACAGCACTCAACCCTTCCGACCACAGGAAAGTACACCAACACGCTCCGACACTCAAACAGCACTCACACCCGACCACAAGTACACCAACACGTCCGCATACACGTCACAACTGCACCAACACCACACGCATCGTCGAAGGTAGCAAAAGGTACAGGTAGCAAAAGGTAGCAAAAGGTAGCAAAAGGTAGCAAACCGTCGTAAGACGTCGGAGACAGTCACAAACAGCACTCACAACCCTTCCGACCACAGGAAAGTACACCAACACGCTCCGCATACACGTCACAACCTGCCACCAACACCACACGCATCGTCGACACGTACCAACGCATGCGTCACTGCAGTCGCAAAAGGTAGCAAAAGGTAGCAAAAGGTAGCAAAAGCTAGCAAAAGGTAGCAAAAGGTAGCAAACCGTCGTAAGACGTCGGAGACAGTCACAAACAGCACTCACAACCCTTCCGACCACAGGAAAGTACACCAACACGCTCCGCATACACGTCACAACCTGCCACCAACACCACACGCATCGTCGACACGTACCAACGCATGCGTCACATGCAGTCGCAAAAGGTAGCAAAAGGTAGCAAAAGGTAGCAAAAGGTAGCAAAAGGTAGCAAAAGGTTGCAAACCGTCGTAAGACGTCGGAGACAATCACAAACAGCCGCCACGACCCTTCCGACCACAGGAAAGTACACCAACACGCTCCGCATACACGTCACAACCTGCCACCAACACCACACGCATCGTCGACACGTACCAACGCATGCGTCACATGCAGTCGCAAAAGGTAGCAAAAGGTAGCAAAAGGTAGCAAAAGGTAGCAAAAGGTAGCAAAAGGTAGCAAAAGGTAGCAAAAGGTAGCAAACCGTCGTAAGACGTCGGAGACAGTCACAAACAGCACTCACAACCCTTCCGACCACAGGAAAGTACACCAACACGCTCCGAGACACTCAGAAACAGCACTCACGACCCTTCCGACCACAGGAAAGTACACCAACACGCTCCGCATACACGTCACAACCTGCCACCAACACCACACGCATCGTCGACACGTACCAACGCATGCGTCACATGCAGTCGCAAAAGGTAGCAAAAGGTAGCAAAAGGTAGCAAAAGGTAGCAAAAGGTAGCAAAAGGTAGCAAAAGGTTGCAAACCGTCGTAAGACGTCCGAGACAGTCACAAATAGCACTCACAACCCTTCCGACCACAGGAAAGTACACCAACACGCTCCGCATACACGTCACAACCTGCCACCAACACCACACGCATCGTCGACACGTACCAACGCATGCGTCACATGCAGTCGCAAAAGGTAGCAAAAGGTAGCAAAAGGTAGCAAAGGGTAGCAAAAGGTAGCAAAAGGTAGCAAACCGTCGTAAGACGTCGGAGACAGTCACAAACAGCACTCACAACCCTTCCGACCACAGGAAAGTACACCAACACGCTCCGCATACACGTCACAACCTGCCACCAACACCACACGCATCGTCGACACGTACCAACGCAATGCGTCACATGCAGTCGCAAAAGGTAGCAAAAGGTAGCAAAAGGTAGCAAAAGGTAGCAAAAGGTAGCAAAAGGTAGCAAACCGTCGTAAGACGTCGGAGACAGTCACAAACAGCCGCCACAACCCTTCCGACCACAGGAAAGTACACCAACACGCTCCGCATACACGTCACAACCTGCCACCAACACCACACGCATCGTCGACACGTACTAACGCATGCGTCAGACAGTCGCAAAAGGTAGCAAAAGGTAGCAAAAGGTAGCAAAAGGTAGCAAAAGGTAGCAAAGGGTAGCAAAAGGTAGCAAAAGGTAGCAAACCGTCGTAAGACGTCGGAGACAGTCACAAACAGCACTCACCCTTCCGACCACAGGAAAGTACACCAACACGCTCCGCATACACGTCACAACCTGCCACCAACACCACACGCATCGTCGACACGTACTAACGCATGCGTCACAGCAGTCGCAAAAGGTAGCAAAAGGTAGCAAAAGGTAGCAAAAGGTAGCAAAAGGTAGCAAAAGGTAGCAAAAGGTAGCAAACCGTCGTAAGACGTCGGAGACAGTCACAAACAGCACTCACAACCCTTCCGACCACAGGAAAGTACACAACACGCTCCGCATACACGTCACAACCTGCCACCAACACCACACGCATCGTCGACACGTACCTACGCATGCGTCACATGCAGTCGCAAAAGGTAGCAAAAGGTAGCAAAAGGTAGCAAAAGGTAGCAAAAGGTAGCAAAAGGTAGCAAAAGGTAGCAAACCGTCGTAAGACGTCGGAGACAGTCACAAACAGCACTCACAACCCTTCCGACCACAGGAAAGTACACCAACACGCTCCGCATACACGTCACAACCTGCCACCAACACCACACGCATCGTCGACACGTACTACGCATGCGTCACATGCAGTCGCAAAAGGTAGCAAAAGGTAGCAAAAGGTAGCAAAAGGTAGCAAAAGGTAGCAAAAGGTAGCAAAAGGTAGCAAAAGGTAGAAAAAGGTAGCAAACCGTCGTAAGACGTCGGAGACAGTCACAAACAGCACTCACAACCCTTCCGACCACAGGAAAGTACACCAACACGCTCCGCATACACGTCACAACCTGCCACCAACACCACACGCATCGTCGACACGTACTAACGCATGCGTCACATGCAGTCGCAAAGGTAGCAAAAGGTAGCAAAAGGTAGCAAAAGTAGCAAAAGGTAGCAAAAGGTAGCAAAAGTAGCAAAAGGTAGCAAAAGGTAGCAAACCGTCGTAAGACGTCGGAGACAGTCACAAACAGCACTCACAACCCTTCCGACCACAGGAAAGTACACCAACACGCTCCGCATACACGTCACAACCTGCCACCAACACCACACGCATCGTCGACACGTACTAACGCATGCGTCACATGCAGTCGCAAAAGGTAGCAAAAGGTAGCAAAAGGTAGCAAAAGGTAGCAAAAGGTAGCAAAAGGTAGCAAAAGGTAGCAAAGGGTAGCAAAAGGTAGCAAAAGGTAGCAAACCGTCGTAAGACGTCGGAGACAGTCACAAACAGCACTCACAACCCTTCCGACCACAGGAAAGTACACCAACACGTCCGCATACACGTCACAACCTGCACCAACACCACACGCATCGTCGACACGTACTAACGCATGCGTCACATGCAGTCGCAAAAGGTAGCAAAAGGTAGCAAAAGGTAGCAAAAGGTAGCAAAAGGTAGCAAAAGGTAGCAAAAGGTAGCAAACCGTCGTAAGACGTCGGAGACAGTCACAAACAGCACTCACAACCCTTCCGACCACAGGAAAGTACACCAACACGCTCCGCATACACGTCACAACCTGCCACCAACACCACACGCATCGTCGACACGTACTAACGCATGCGTCACATGCAGTCGCAAAAGGTAGCAAAAGGTAGCAAAAGGTAGCAAAAGGTAGCAAAAGGTAGCAAAGGGTAGCAAAAGGTAGCAAAAGGTAGCAAAAGGTAGCAAACCGTCGTAAGACGTCGGAGACAGTCACAAACAGCACTCACAACCCTTCCGACCACAGGAAAGTACACCAACACGCTCCGCATACACGTCACAACCTGCCACCAACACCACACGCATCGTCGACACGTACTAACGCATGCGTCACATGCAGTCGCAAAAGGTAGCAAAAGGTAGCAAAAGGTAGCAAAAGGTAGCAAAAGTAGCAAAAGGTAGCAAAAGGTAGCAAAAGGTAGCAAACCGTCGTAAGACGTCGAGACAGTCACAAACAGCACTCACACCCTTCCGACCACAGGAAAGTACACCAACACGCTCCGCATACACGTCACAACCTGCCACCAACACCACACGCATCGTCGACACGTACCAACGCATGCGTCACATGCAGTCGCAAAAGGTAGCAAAAGGTAGCAAAGGGTAGCAAAAGGTAGCAAAAGGTAGCAAAAGGTAGCAAAAGGTAGCAAAAGGTAGCAAAAGGTAGCAAACCGTCGTAAGACGTCGGAGACAGTCAAACAGCACTCACAACCCTTCCGACCACAGGAAAGTACACCAACACGCTCCGCATACACGTCACAACCTGCCACCAACACCACACGCATCGTCGACACGTACCAACGCATGCGTCACATGCAGTCGCAAAAGGTAGCAAAAGGTAGCAAAAGGTAGCAAAAGGTAGCAAAAGGTAGCAAAAGGTAGCAAAAGGTAGCAAAAGGTAGCAAAAGGTAGCAAACCGTCGTAAGACGTCGGAGACAGTCACAAACAGCACTCACAACCCTTCCGACCACAGGAAAGTACACCAACACGCTCCGCATACACGTCACAACCTGCCACCAACACCACACGCATCGTCGACACGTACTAACGCATGCGTCACATGCAGTCGCAAAAGGTAGCAAAAGGTAGCAAAAGGTAGCAAAAGGTAGCAAAAGGTAGCAAAAGGTAGCAAAAGGTAGCAAAAGGTAGCAAAAGGTAGCAAACCGTCGTAAGACGTCGTAAGACGTCGTAAGACGTCCGAGACAGTCAGAAACAGCCCGCACAACCCTTCCGACCACAGGAAAGTACACCAACACGCTCCGCATACACGTCACAACCTGCCACCGACACCACACGCATCGTCGACACGTACCAACGCATGCATCAGACACAGTCGCAAAAGGTAGCAAAAGGTAGCAAAAGGTAGCAAAAGGTAGCAAAAGGTAGCAAAGGTAGCAGGTAGAAACAGAAGTGAACAGGTACAGCAAAAGTAGCAAAAGGTAGCAACGTCGAGACGTCGTAAGACGTCGAGACAGTCACAAACAGCACTCACAACCCTTCCGACCACAGGAAAGTACACCAACACGCTCCGCATACACGTCACAACCTGCCACCAACACCACACGCATCGTCGACACGTACCAACGCATGCGTCACATGCAGTCGCAAAGGTAGCAAAAGGTAGCAAAAGGTAGCAAAAGGTAGCAAAAGGTAGCAAAAGTAGCAAAAGGTAGCAAACCGTCGTAAGACGTCGGAGACAGTCACAAACAGCACTCACAACCCTTCCGACCACAGGAAAGTACACCAACACGCTCCGCATACACGTCACAACCTGCCACCAACACCACACGCATCGTCGACACGTACCAACGCATGCGTCACATGCAGTCGCAAAAGGTAGCAAAAGGTAGCAAAAGGTAGCAAAAGGTAGCAAAAGGTAGCAAACCGTCGTAAGACGTCGGAGACAGTCACAAACAGCACTCACAACCCTTCCGACCACAGGAAAGTACACCAACACGCTCCGCATACACGTCACAACCTGCCACCAACACCACACGCATCGTCGACACGTACCAACGCATGCGTCACATGCAGTCGCAAAAGGTAGCAAAAGGTAGCAAAAGGTAGCAAAAGGTAGCAAAAGGTAGCAAAAGGTAGCAAAAGGTAGCAAACCGTCGTAAGACGTCGGAGACAGTCACAAACAGCACTCACAACCCTTCCGACCACAGGAAAGTACACCAACACGCTCCGCATACACGTCACAACCTGCCACCAACACCACACGCATCGTCGACACGTACCAACGCATGCGTCACATGCAGTCGCAAAAGGTAGCAAAAGGTAGCAAAAGTAGCAAAAGGTAGCAAAAGGTAGCAAAAGGTAGCAAAAGGTAGCAAAAGGTAGCAAACCGTCGTAAGACGTCGAGACAGTCACAAACAGCACTCACAACCCTTCCGACCACAGGAAAGTACACCAACACGCTCCGCATACACGTCACAACCTGCCACCAACACCACACGCATCGTCGACACGTACCAACGCATGCGTCACATGCAGTCGCAAAAGGTAGCAAAAGGTAGCAAAAGGTAGCAAAAGTAGCAAACAAAGGTAGCAAAAGGTAGCAAAAGGTAGCAAAAGGTAGCAAACCGTCGTAAGACGTCGGAGACAGTCACAAACAGCACTCACAACCCTTCCGACCACAGGAAAGTACACCAACACGCTCCGCATACACGTCACAACCTGCCACCAACACCACACGCATCGTCGACACGTACCAACGCATGCGTCACATGCAGTCGCAAAAGGTAGCAAAAGGTAGCAAAAGGTAGCAAAAGGTAGCAAAAGGTAGCAAACCGTCGTAAGACGTCGGAGACAGTCACAAACAGCACTCACAACCCTTCCGACCACAGGAAAGTACACCAACACGCTCCGCATACACGTCACAACCTGCCACCAACACCACACGCATCATCGACACGTACCAACGCATGCGTCACATGCAGTCGCAAAAGGTAGCAAAAGGTAGCAAAAGGTAGCAAAAGGTAGCAAAAGGTAGCAAAAGGTAGCAAAGGTAGCAAACCGTCGTAAGACGTCGGAGACAGTCACAAACAGCACTCACAACCCTTCCGACCACAGGAAAGTACACCAACACGCTCCGCATACACGTCACAACCTGCCACCAACACCACACGCATCGTCGACACGTACCAACGCATGCGTCACATGCAGTCGCAAAAGGTAGCAAAAGGTAGCAAAAGGTAGCAAAAGGTAGCAAAAGGTAGCAAAAGGTAGCAAAAGGTAGCAAACCGTCGTAAGACGTCGGAGACAGTCACAAACAGCACTCACAACCCTTCCGACCACAGGAAAGTACACCAACACGCTCCGCATACACGTCACAACCTGCCACCAACACCACACGCATCGTCGACACGTACCAACGCATGCGTCACATGCAGTCGCAAAAGGTAGCAAAAGGTAGCAAAAGGTAGCAAAAGGTAGCAAAAGGTAGCAAAAGGTAGCAAACCGTCGTAAGACGTCGGAGACAGTCACAAACAGCACTCACAACCCTTCCGACCACAGGAAAGTACACCAACACGCTCCGCATACACGTCACAACCTGCCACCAACACCACACGCATCGTCGACACGTACCAACGCATGCGTCACATGCAGTCGCAAAAGGTAGCAAAAGGTAGCAAAGGTAGCAAAAGGTAGCAAAAGGTAGCAAAAGGTAGCAAAAGCAAACCGTCGTAAGACGTCGGAGACAGTCACAAACAGCACTCACAACCCTTCCGACCACAGGAAAGTACACCAACACGCTCCGCATACACGTCACAACCTGCCACCAACACCACACGCATCGTCGACACGTACCAACGCATGCGTCACATGCAGTCGCAAAAGGTAGCAAAAGGTAGCAAAAGGTAGCAAAAGGTAGCAAAAGGTAGCAAACCGTCGTAAGACGTCGGAGACAGTCACAAACAGCACTCACAACCCTTCCGACCACAGGAAAGTACACCAACACGCTCCGCATACACGTCACAACCTGCCACCAACACCACACGCATCGTCGACACGTACCAACGCATGCGTCACATGCAGTCGCAAAAGGTAGCAAAAGGTAGCAAAAGGTAGCAAAAGGTAGCAAAAGGTAGCAAAAGGTAGCAAAAGGTAGCAAAAGGTAGCAAACCGTCGTAAGACGTCGGAGACAGTCACAAACAGCACTCACAACCCTTCCGACCACAGGAAAGTACACCAACACGCTCGGCATACACATCCCCACCTGCCACCAACACCACACGCATCGTTGACACGCACCAACGCATGCATCACATGCAGTCGCAAAAGGTAGCAAACCGTCGTAAGACGTCGGTGACAGTCACAAAGAGCACTCACAACCCTTCCGACCACAGGAAAGTACACCAACACGCTCCGCACACACGTCACAACCTGCCACCAACCAACCACACACGCATCGTCGACACGTACCAACGCATGCGTCACATGCAGTAGCGCAAAAGGTAGCAAAAGGTAGCAAACCGTCGTAAGACGTCGGAGACAGTCAGAAACAGCACTCACACCCTTCCGACCACAGGAAAGTACACCAACACGCTCCGCATACACGTCACAACCTGCCACCAACACCACACGCATCGTCGACACGTACCAACGCATGCGTCACACAGTCGCAAAAGGTAGCAGCAAAAGGTAGCAAAGGTAGCAAAAGTAGCAAAAGGTACAAAAGGTAGCAAAAGGTAGCAAAAGGTAGCAAAGGTAGCAAACCGTCGTAAGACGTCGGAGACAGTCAGAAACAGCACTCACGACCCTTCCGACCACAGGAAAGTACACCAACACGCTCCGCATACACGTCACAACCTGCCACCAACCAACACCACACGCATCGTCGACACGTACCAACGCATACGTCAGATGCAGTCGCAAAAGGTAGCAAAAGGTAGCAAAAGGTAGCAAAAGGTAGCAAAAGCAAAAGGTAGCAAAAGGTAGCAAACCGTCGTAAGACGTCGGAGACAGTCACAAACAGCACTCACAACCCTTCCGACCACAGGAAAGTACACCAACACGCTCCGCATACACGTCACAACCTGCCACCAACACCACACGCATCGTCGACACGTACCAACGCATGCGTCACATGCAGTCGCAAAAGTAGCAAAAGGTAGCAAAAGGTAGCAAAAGGTAGCAAAAGGTAGCAAAAGTAGCAAAAGGTAGCAAACCGTCGTAAGACGTCGGAGACAGTCACAAACAGCACTCACAACCCTTCCGACCACAGGAAAGTACACCAACACGCTCCGCATACACGTCACAACCTGCCACCAACACCACACGCATCGTCGACACGTACCAACGCATGCGTCAGACACAGTCGCAAAAGGTAGCAAAAGGTAGCAAAAGGTAGCAAACCGTCGTAAGACGTCGGAGACAGTCAGAAACAGCACTCACAACCCTTCCGACCACAGGAAAGTACACCAACACGCTCCGCATACACGTCACAACCTGCCACCAACACCACACGCATCGTCGACACGTACCAACGCATGCGTCAGACACAGTCGCAAAAGGTAGCAAAAGGTAGCAAAAGGTAGCAAAAGGTAGCAAAAGGTAGCAAACCGTCGTCGACGTCGGAGACAGTCAGAAACAGCACTCACACCCTTCCGACCACAGGAAAGTACACCAACACGCTCCGCATACACGTCACAACCTGCCACCAACACCACACGCATCGTCGACACGTACCAACGCATGCGTCACAGCAGTCGCAAAAGGTAGCAAAAGGTAGCAAAAGGTAGCAAAAGGTAGCAAAAGGTAGCAAAAGGTAGCAAAAGGTAGCAAACCGTCGTAAGACGTCGGAGACAGTCACAAACAGCACTCACACCCTTCCGACCACAGGAAAGTACACCAACACGCTCCGCATACACGTCACAACCTGCCACCAACACCACACGCATCGTCGACACGTACCAACGCATGCGTCACACAGTCGCAAAAGGTAGCAAAAGGTAGCAAAAGGTACAAAAGCAAAAGGTAGCAAAAGGTAGCAAAGTCAAACCGTCGAAGACGTCGGAGACAGTCACAAACAGCACTCACAACCCTTCCGACCACAGGAAAGTACACCAACACGCTCCGCATACACGTCACAACCTGCCACCAACACCACACGCATCGTCGACACGTACCAACGCATGCGTCACATGCAGTCGCAAAAGGTAGCAAAAGGTAGCAAAAGGTAGCAAACGTCGTAAGACGTCGGAGACAGTCAGAAACAGCACTCACGACCCTTCCGACCACAGGAAAGTACACCAACACGCTCCGCATACACGTCACAACCTGCCACCAACACCACACGCATCGTCGACACGTACCAACGCATGCGTCAGACACAGTCGCAAAATAGCAAAAGGTAGCAAAAGGTAGCAAAAGGTAGCAAAAGGTAGCAAAAGGTAGCAAAAGGTAGCAAACCGTCGTAAGACGTCGGAGACAGTCACAAACAGCACTCACAACCCTTCCGACCACAGGAAAGTACACCAACACGCTCCGCATACACGTCACAACCTGCCACCAACACCACACGCATCGTCGACACGTACCAACGCATGCGTCACATGCAGTCGCAAAAAGGTAGCAAAAGGTAGCAAACCGTCGTAAGACGTCGGAGACAGTCAGAAACAGCACTCACGACCCTTCCGACCACAGGAAAGTACACCAACACGCTCCGCATACACGTCACAACCTGCCACCAACACCACACGCATCGTCGACACGTACCAACGCATGCGTCAGACACAGTCGCAAAAGGTAGCAAAAGGTAGCAAAAGGTAGCAAAAGGTAGCAAAAGGTAGCAAACCGTCGTAAGACGTCGGAGACAGTCAGAAACAGCACTCACAACCCTTCCGACCACAGGAAAGTACACCAACACGCTCCGCATACACGTCACAACCTGCCACCAACACCACACGCATCGTCGACACGTACCAACGCATGCGTCAGACACAGTCGCAAAAGGTAGCAAAAGGTAGCAAAAGGTAGCAAAAGGTAGCAAAAGGTAGCAAACCGTCGTAAGACGTCGGAGACAGTCACAAACAGCACTCACACCCTTCCGACCACAGGAAAGTACACCAACACGCTCCGCATACACGTCACAACCTGCCACCAACACCACACGCATCGTCGACACGTACTAACGCATGCGTCACATGCAGTCGCAAAAGGTAGCAAAAGGTAGCAAAAGGTAGCAAAAGGTAGCAAAAGGTAGCAAAAGGTAGCAAAAGGTAGCAAACCGTCGCAAGACGTCGGAGACAGTCACAAACAGCACTCACAACCCTTCCGACCACAGGAAAGTACACCAACACGCTCCGCATACACGTCACAACCTGCCACCAACACCACACGCATCGTCGACACGTACCAACGCATGCGTCACACAGTGCAAAAGGTAGCAAAAGGTAGCAAAAGGTAGCAAAAGGTAGCAAAAACAAACCGTCGTCGACGTCGAGACAGTCAGAAACAGCCTCACAACCCTTCCGACCACAGGAAAGTACACCAACACGCTCCGCATACACGTCACAACCTGCCACCAACACCACACGCATCGTCGACACGTACCAACGCATGCGTCACATGCAGTCGCAAAATAGCAAAAGGTAGCAAAAGGTAGCAAAAGGTAGCAAAAGGTAGCAAAGGTAGCAAAAGGTAGCAAACCGTCGTAAGACGTCGGAGACAGTCAGAAACAGCCGCACGACCCCCGACCACAGGAAAGTACACCAACACGCTCCGCATACACGTCACAACCTGCCACCAACACCACACGCATCGTCGACACGTACCAACGCATGCGTCCCATGCAGTCGCAAAAGGTAGCAAAAGGTAGCAACAGGAAGCAAAAGGTAGCAAAAGGTAGCAAAAGGTAGCAAAAGGTAGCAAAAGGTAGCAAACCGTCGTAAGACGTCGGAGACAGTCACAAACAGCCGCCACGACCCTGCCGACCACAGGAAAGTACACCAACACGCTCCGCATACACGTCACAACCTGCCACCAACACCACACGCATCGTCGACACGTACCAACGCATGCGTCAGACACAGTCGCAAAAGGTAGCAAATGGTAGCAAAAGGTAGCAAAAGGTAGCAAAAGGTAGCAAAAGGTAGCAAAAGGTAGCAAACCGTCGTCGACGTCGGAGACAGTCACAAACAGCACTCACAACCCTTCCGACCACAGGAAAGTACACCAACACGCTCCGCATACACGTCACAACCTGCCACCAACACCACACGCATCGTCGACACGTACCTACGCATGCGTCACATGCAGTCGCAAAAGGTAGCAAAAGGTAGTAAAAGGTAGCAAACCGTCGTCGACGTCGCAGACAGTCAGAAACAGCCGCCACAACCCTTCCGACCACAGGAAAGTACACCAACACGCTCCGCATACACGTCACAACCTGCCACCAACACCACACGCATCATCGACACGTACTAACGCATGCGTCACATGCAGTCGCAAAAGGTAGCAAAAGGTAGCAAAAGGTAGCAAAAGGTAGCAAAAGGTAGCAAAAGGTAGCAAAAGGTAGCAAAAGGTAGCAAACCGTCGTAAGACGTCGGAGACAGTCACAAACAGCCGCCACGACCCTGCCGACCACAGGAAAGTACACCAACACGCTCCGCATACACGTCACAACCTGCCACCAACACCACACGCATCGTCGACACGTACCAACGCATGCGTCAGACACAGTCGCAAAAGGTAGCAAATGGTAGCAAAAGGTAGCAAAAGGTAGCAAAAGGTAGCAAAAGGTAGCAAAAGGTAGCAAACCGTCGCAAGACGTCGGAGACAGTCACAAACAGCACTCACAACCCTTCCGACCACAGGAAAGTACACCAACACGCTCCGCATACACGTCACAACCTGCCACCAACACCACACGCATCATCGACACGTACCAACGCATGCGTCCACATGCAAGTCGCAAAAGGTAGCAAAAGGTAGCAAACCGTCGTAAGACGTCGGAGACAGTCAGAAACAGCACTGACGACTCTTCCGACCACAGGAAAGTACACCAACACGCTCCGCATACACGTCACAACCTGCCACCAACACCACACGCATCGTCGACACGTACCAACGCATGCGTCAGACACAGTCGCAAAAGGTAGCAAATGGTAGCAAAAGGTAGCAAAAGGTAGCAAAAGGTAGCAAAAGGTAGCAAAAGGTAGCAAAAGGTAGCAAAAGGTAGCAAAAGGTAGCAAACCGTCGTAAGACGTCCGAGACACTCAGAAACAGCCGCCACGACCCTGACGACCACAGGAAAGTACACCAACACGCTCCGCATACACGTCACAACCTGCCACCAACACCACACGCATCATCGACACGTACCAACGCATGCGTCAGACACAGTCGCAAAAGGTAGCAAAAGGTAGCAAAAGGTAGCAAATGGTAGTAAAAGGTAGCAAAAGGTAGCAAAAGGTAGCAAACCGTCGTCGACGTCGGAGACAGTCACAAACAGCACTCACGACCCTTCCGACCACAGGAAAGTACA
>JAKVDI010000099.1:0-101510 GCA_022836835.1 Pythium insidiosum
TTGCGCGAAGGTCAGTGGTGATTGATGCGAGGCGTGATCCGTAGTTGGATGCAGATTTCATACATGGTCGATTGCCGCGTGCATGGGTGTCTATGACTGTCAATGTTGCTGCACCGTCGCAATGGCATGACAATTGTAGCGAGAGAGAGAGAGAGAGAGAGAGAGAGAGAGAGAGAGAGAGAGAGAGAGTGTGTGTGACGAGTGAGTCATCGGATGGCGAAAGGAAGATGAAAAAGAGAAGCAGAAGAAAGAAAGTCAATGTTGTGAGGGGCAACAAGCGAGTCTACCATCAGGGCGCTGAGCTGAGCAAGGCTCCGAGTGACTCGTCTATCAAAGACGACAGCTGTGAGATTTGAACTCACGCAGGTTACCCCAATGGATTTCAAGTCCATCGCCTTAACCACTCGGCCAAGCTGTCGCGCATTCATTCACGCGTGTCACTCGTTTCCACCCCCTCAGACCCTCAGATCCTCACACACGCCGACCCTCGCACACGCCGACCCTCCCACCCTCCGACAACACACACACACACACACACACACACAAATGTATATACACATACACTGCACGTCGTCTGTTCACGGCACGCAACAAACATCACTCACAACCTGGCGTCACCAACACCATGCACACGTACTGATAACTTTCACAATCACACCGGACGGACGCGTCGTCGCTCCAACCAACCACACAAATGGTATTCATGCTGCGACCACGAGAGATGAATGTGCGGTTGTATCACCCATTGCCACCATTGGTTCATCACCTCTAGAGGCAAACGCCGTGTCCCCTCACGGGAACACAGACAAACACACATAGTCTTACAATTTTTCTAGAGTGTTTCAGTAGTGGGATCATAGATGGGGGGCATGCGGAGCGGTCTAGCCACGCGTACCTTGGATTCGGTATCCGAACCAAGGGTCGCCAATTCCAGACCATTTATGATCTATATGCTTCTCCACTTGAGCCTTTCAAGTGCCCAATACCAGCACTTGGCATGTAGCAGGTTCACCTTCACGGACGGCATCGACAATCGAAACAGCAGCTCTGTCTGGGCTCTGATAGCAAGAATCGATTTGGACGTACCGTATTGTGCTTCTTATACCAGACAGAGAATGGCAAAAGTACCCACCCTAATAAAGGGGTGTCTGTTATAAGTGGAACTTTGTTGACGTGTGTTTCTTTGGTGCTGACGACTCAGTGGAGTCAATTGAGGGCCCTAATACAGGAAGCAGGGTTGTCGCGGTTTCAAATGCAATTAAGGTAAGTCAAGCTTTTCAACTCTCAAAACTAGGTGCGCATACAAACATTCCGTTTTTACTCGTCGTGGTAATCTTCAACCTCTGTGGACTTTCGAGCGAAAACGTCCATCTCGCTAGTTAGCTTATGCATGCAGTCTACGTCTACGTCTCTCAACTGTGCAATGATGGACCAAAAGCGTCCTCCTCGTTGTCAGAAACAACATCTCACAAAGACCACACGCTTGAAAGCCGTTTCGAATAATCTGCGGCGGCAAATCATCCCACACCGTTCGCACCCACGCAGTGATCGTGACACACGTCGGCGCCACCATCTTGAATCACTCTCCTTCCAGTCTGCTCTTTTCGAGCTGATCACGCAGACTGCCAACCCAGGCACGCCGCAGCCGGTCTTTGATAGGCTTCATCCAGGCGACCTCGGCGGGCTGGCATCTCCAGGTCATGCCAGCGGGGATCTTAACCCTTTCGTTGCCGCTGTTTTGACTTGTTTTTTGTAAAGTGCAATTTCCATAGTTAAGGGCTAACATGACGATAAAGTGGTCATTTAAGGCCCATTTCCGATTGCACCTTCTGCTTTTTGAGGGCAGATTCTTTTCGGATGTTTCTATAATGACGGAATTATGGTCATTTTAGGCGATTTCCGAAAGCGATGTGATTGGATAAAATGGGTCAGCCATAAATTACGGGATGGGGATTTTCTCGGAAAGTGCACAAACAGTCCCGCGAAGATATTCATACCACTTTTTGATGGCTGGCTCACAGTGAAACTTTGATCGCCATAACAACTGCTTTGACTGAAGTGTCATCCCGACTTCAAATAGCCTCAGATCGTCGTTATCAGCATCATGATTGTCGCTCACGATCTTGATATTCCTCTCCCGCTGGAAGTGTGGCTTGAGCTTGAAGCTGAAGCGAACGCTTAAGCAACTGCAAGCGGCAAACTGGTCACACCAATGATGGATATGCTCAAAGATGGATCTGTGGCAATTGCTTTGAGCACAGCTATTGACGCTCTTTTGGCTGCGAATGGTTTGCATGGATATAAGCTTCTGTCGAGCAATCGAATCGCACTTCATCGGCTCGATTCAACCGAACTAATGGCACAGGACTGGTTAAACTTGAAGACAGCAATGGCAATTATCGTTTGCCTGTACGGTGAGGGAGAGATGTCAACGTCGACGACAAAATACATCAAGCCAACAGCGAGGATGAACAAGCATGTTTTACAGCGAGGAAGAGGTGTAATTTCCCGATGCAACTCAATCTATTCTTGTCGAAGATCACAAGATATCTGTGGCCACTTCATCTGCATTCAGGACGAAGCTGACGTGGCAAAAGCAGTCTTCCAACCTGTCATGTTTCCTTGCCCCTACAATCCAATTGAAAAGGTCGGAGATATTCGCAAGTATCCGAGGAGCTATCTTGGAACATGCACTCGCACTTGTTCCTATCGTCCTCCGAAGTGGAAGAACGTTTTTGATCATCTCATCTATTGCAAGGCGAACCCGCGGCGTGATGAGTGTGAAGAGAAGCAGAACAAGCGCAAGAGCCGAGATCAAGTCGAGGTAAGCTGTGACATGTGCTCACACGCACCATTTCGATCCAAGAATTCCCTTGTTAACCCTTTCGTTGCCGAATCGTGTATAATGACCACTTTATCGTCATTTTACGCTTCACTATCGAATTATATGCGCATATAAAGTACGCACAATGACCATTTTTCGCACATTTTAGACCAATAGAAATGCACCACATGGTGAAAGATTTCAGTTTCTCGAGCGAAGATTGAAAACTACGTCGTATACTTCGGAAAACATGGAAAACTACATGCTATCGAGGTAAGGCAGCCGCGGATGACATTGCATAGGCTGGCCAACTCGCTGCCTGAGATTTGAATCGTGGCGTAACTTGCAGATTTATGTACATCGCACAAGTAGAACGAGGCGCATGGGCAGCTGCCTGAGCACTCTGACTCCAAATATCCAACACGATCGTGCAACATCAATGCTTCAAACAGAGGATGTTCGCACGTGATAGCATGGTCATGACGCTGGAGCTGCAATGGGAAGACGGAGGTAGAGATAGAGATGAACGCAGCGAAATGAAGATTATGAGTAAAAGCAAATGTGTATTGACGCTTAGAGTTGAACTATATACGCATCACTAGCGTCAGATGCATGCGCAATCGATTCGCGTCCCACAGTGTATCCGCCGTCGAAGACAGACGAGAAAATGCTGGATGCCAACTCCCGTGGACTAAAGATCTCTTGTAGACTTACCGATTCTTGGCCGAAGCTGTTGTCATGTGCTGACGGGCTGAACACCCCTTGTTCGTCTTGCACTGCGTTTGCTGTCAACCCATCGAATGGGCTAAAGATGAGTGTTGGTGGGCTCTCAGGTTGCTGGCTTGACTCCACCTGACTGGTTTCGACAACGGTGTCGAGTGCGAGTTGACGTCTCGCTTGAAAATTCTTTGACGAGCGCTTGATCCGACCCTTCTCGTTGAAGACACCGCGCGGCAAGTAGTAGTCGTGGAACTTTGCCAGCATGTCCAGTCAGAGCGAGGACAGATGACGCTGGAGAGGCTCTCTTTAGGAGGATACAGCTCTGTGCAAACGCAGATGTTGTGCTGATTGCAGTAGAGAGTCTTCATGGTCCACGGTCGCCCTTCAAACATGCACACCTTGCATCCACGTTTGCCGCGCGTGCCGCTTGGAAACTTGACCTTGGACAACGTGAAGTCGCACGGCGCGACGTATGGCGACATCACCTTGGGCGAACTGGTAGTCGACTGTGACGATGAATGGCTGATTTGATCATCTCATCTATTGCAAGGCGAACCCGCGGCGTGATGAGTGTGAAGAGAAGCAGAACAAGCGCAAGAGCCGAGATCAAGTCGAGGTAAGCTGTGACATGTGCTCACACGCACCATTTCGATCCAAGAATTCCCTTGTTAACCCTTTCGTTGCCGAATCGCGTATAATGACCACTTTATCGTCATTTTACGCTTCACTATCGAATTATATGCGCATATAAAGTACGCACAATGACCACGTTTCGCACATTTTAGACCAATAGAAATGCACCACATGGTGAAAGATTTCAGTCTCTCGAGCGAAGATTGAAAACTACGTCGTATACTACGGAAAACATGGAAAACTACATGCTATCGAGGTAAGGCAGCCCCGGATGACGTCGCATAGGCTGGCCAACTCGCTGCTTGAGATTTGAATCGTGGAGTAACTTGTAGATCTATGCACATCGCACAAGTAGAACGAGGCGCATAGGCAGCTGCCTAAGCACACTGACTCCAAATATCCAACACGATCGTGCAACACCAATGCTTCAAACAGAGGATGTTCGCACTAGCATGGTCATGACGCTGGAGCTGCAATGGGAAGACGGAGGTAGAGATAGAGATGAACGCAGCGAAATAAGATAATGAATAAAAGCAAATGTGTATTGACGCTTAGAGTTGAACTATATACACATCACTAGCGTCAGATGCATGCGCAATCGATTCGCTTCCCGCAGTGTATCCGCCGTCGAAGTCAGACGAGAAAATGCTGGATGCCAACTCCCGTGGACTAAAGATCTCTTGTAGACTTACCGATTCTTGGCCGAAGCTGTTGTCATGTGCTGACGGGCTGAACACCCCTTGTTCGTCTTGCACTGCGTTCGCTGTCAACCCATCGAACGGGCTGAAGATGAGTGTTGGCGGGCTCTCAGGTTGCTGGCTTGACTCGACTTGACTGGTTTCGACAACGGTGTCGAGTGCGAGTTGACGTCTCGCTTGAAAAATCTTCGACGAGCGCTTGATCCGACCCTTCTCGTTGAAGACACCGCGCGGCAAGTAGTAGTCGTGGAACTTTTGCCAGCATGTCCAGTCAGAGCGAGGACAGATGACGCTGGAGAGGCTCTCTTTAGGAGGATACAGCTCTGTGCAAACGCAGATGTTGTGCTGATTGCAGTAGAGAGTCTTCATGGTCCACGGTCGTCCTTCAAACATGCACACCTTGCATCCACGTTTGCCGCGCGTGCCGCTTGGAAACTTGACCTTGGACAACGTGAAGTCGCACGGCGCGACGTATGGCGACATCACCTTGGGCGAGCTGGTAGTCGACTGTGACGATGAATGGCTGATGTCGTCGGCGAAGAGCAAACCATCATCTTCGGCTGTGTCCTTCCACTTTCCGGAGATCAGTTCCGATGCGAGATCGATCATGAACTGCCGATGCTGGTTGCGGAGACTTTTGTCGGACTCGTCCACCATCCACTTCGTGACATAGGCGTCCACACGCGCGATGTCGATGAAAGCGAGCGCAAGCTTCTTGTGCCACTTTTGCATCGAGTGCCCGTCTGCCAAAGAGTACTTAGCTCGAAGCTGATCGAGACGATCAGCTCCTTGCATGTGCTTGTTGTACTCGGCGACACACTTTGGGGCAGGGTAGGTGACGTGGTTTTTCCCGATAAGCCGAGTCACTTCACCCATTCCTGATGAGTCCGCATTCGACAAGATGTTGACGACCGAGCCATCCATCCAGGACGCCGCAACCATCTGTCCCGACTTGCTTACACCTTGAAGCGATGAGCCACGCGGCTCGTTTGACTTCTTCGCGAACATGTGTGCCTTGGGAAACAGAGCGGAGTTCTCGCGGATGGTGCCTCGACCGTACATCCCAACATCACGAAGACTAAGCAGCAAAGTCACAGATGTGTAAAAATTATCCGTGTTTACCACCCGCTTGGTGTTATGGAGGGGCTGAGTAACTTCGAGAACGATCTGACGAATGTTGGACGAAAACTGAAGGCGGTCGTCGAGATACTTGGCTTGTCGGTGTCGATCACCCTTCAATCGATCTTCCATGTCACTTGCGCAGTGGAGTCGGAAACCAACCATGAGCCAAGTTGTGGCACAACAACACGCGTAGATCTTGAAGTGGAACTTCCCGGTCGGCTTCGATGAGTTGTACACGATGAGGTGGCGACCAAACTTCGAACGACACGCGATGCTTGACTCGTCGACGGCGACGTTCTTCCCACAACGTATTTGGTGCTTGTATACTTGAGCATGCTTAGGAGCGGTCGGATTCGGGCGACAGGTCCTTCTTCAGCTGCTCGGGTGTAACCTTGTGCCTGAAGCACAGGTTCTTCGGATGAACTGGAAGCGCTTCAACGTCATGAAGTTCTCGAGTCCGAATGTCGGTGACGCCAAAAATCTCGTCTTCCGCTTGATTCCCCCAGTAGTTGGAGTACTCGCCCTTGTCCACGATTGTCATGTAGAACATGATGCCGAAGAAACGCAACTTCTCATCGAGAGTTTTCCCTTGTCCGTAGCCGCATACGCGTTGGTCTCGTTCACCACAATCTTCCAAAACGCCAGCGACAAATACGCAAGAAAACTTGAGGAAGCTGTTGAGAAGAGATGCTTCTTGTCCTTTATTACCTTAGTCTCTGTTGTCCCGTCCGGATGCGTGAACACATCTAAAGGCTCGCTCATCTTCTTGCCGGCTTGGAAGTCCAGCTTCGTGATCTGATCGACCATCTGCAGATTCGATGGGAGCGGGGTCTTGGTCATAAAAAGATCCGAACTTCCATCGAGAACCACGTAGTCATCGAGGTTCTCGCAGTCAACCATCGCTTCTGCCGACGGGACTTCACAGATGTGCTTCCATGTCGCCTTGTTGAGAGTGCTCCCGCTGAGGGTTTCGTAGTTCTTGATACCACGCTCGACAATCTCACGCGAGACGCGATGCGTGTACATCTTCGACTGGAAGTTGGTGACCGTCCACCGAATCTCGTATGCCGGACCACCACGCGTCTCGCCCTTGATAGACTTCGCTACATGCACGCGACCTGAGAGGAAAAGACCGCCAACATCCTTGTAGAGCTTGGTCGGCATCCACTCATCTTTGTCGCAGCAATACGAAACCATGCGACCCACCAACGGGTCGCGAGTCTTGGCTGGCGGTGGCGCCTTTGACTTGACAGGAGTACTCTTGGGCTTAGGCGGCGGCCATGCGGCGCGAGGAAGCTCCTGAACTACCGGAGGCTCCAGGGGCGACTGGATAGACTTTCTTGGTGATTTTCGAGGCGATGGAATGGGCTTGTTTGGTGTCTTCCGAGGCGACGGAACGGACTTGTTCAATGTCCTGCGCTTGGGCTGCGGCGGCGGTGGGTCATCGTCCTCGAGGTCTTCAAAGTCGGAATCGCTAACGGGGTCGCGAACCAACCTTTTCCGCTTGGCGGCTCGAATCGCGCCAACACGACGATTGTAGCATACCGCGCTGCAGTAGCAAGCGTCGCCTGGAAACTCGGTGATGTCGTTACCACTTGTGTCCTTCAACGACAGGGCCTTGCAAACGTCGTTCGCACAGAAGTGATGCATCGACTTCGCACATCGAATGCACGATCTTCCGACACCATCGGGACCATCACCACACGTTGCGCAGACTTGGAGCGCTTCTGGCGTGGACGTCGCACGCTCTGCCTGGGTATGGTCGCACTCCAACTCGTCATGATACGCCTTTATCGACGACTCTGGCAGATTCTCCTCGGGCTCCCACGTCTGGTCGTCGAAGCCAAGCCAAGAGACGAGATACTCGGTGACCGTGACACCCTTCCTGGAGGTCGAACGCATCTTGAGCAGCTTCTCCACCCCGTTCTCGTCGGAGGCTTCAATTTCGGCGGGGGGTGACGCGGGCGGTGGCGTTTCGGCTTCTTCCATACGACTGGCTTGTTTATCGCTAACGGACGTCGACACGAGCGTTGCTCTGCAAAAATCAGCAACGAGACCGGGTGGCAGATTCCGCTCAGGTTCCCACGTTTGGTCGTCATGTCCCTCCCATGAGACGAGAAACAGGCGAGAGTCACGACCATCAACAGAGACAATCTTCGTGTCGAGAAGTTCAGCGACAACATACTCGCGAGAACGAGCCTTCTTCTTCGTCGAAGGACGCTTCGCTGGGAGAGTTGGCTGGACTTGCGTTCTTACGGTCTGGGAGCGTGTGCGAGCAAAACTGGACCTTGTTACCATGTTGAAAAACACGAAAAGGTCGACAACTAGCAGGATCGGACGGCGGGGTTTGAAATGGTTGGTCACCCAGAATCGGCCATAAAAATGTCATCCAGAAATGGTCATTGCAATACGGCAATCTGCCCCAACAACATTGTTGCCACCACAATCGCCATCGGTATTGTCTTGATAATAGACAGAAAACCATAGCCATTCACTCGCTGTCACCGTTGCAACAATACTGCGTCTTCAGGTGTCACTGCCGTCCGCGCTTCAGCATCTGCACGACCGTCGGCAATATCGCCAGCATCACCATGGTGGTTGACTTGTTCGCCAGCATCGTCATCGACGTCGGCACCATCGCCACAATCGCCTTGGTCGTCGTCACGTACAGAGCACGTTCGCCAGCATCAACCATGATCGTTGACGCGTTCGTCAGCATCGTCATCGCCGTCGGCACCACTGCCGCAATGGCCTTGGTCGTCGTCACGTACGGAATACATTCGCCAGCATCACCATAGTCATCATCGCCATCGTCACCAACTCGGCACACTGAGCACGTTCGCCAGCATCACCACAGGCGTCGGCACGATCATCAGCATCGCACGTTAGCCAGCATTGCGAACGCCGTCTCCACCATCACAGCGATCGCTCGTCATCTAGAAGTTGGCCGTCATTGCTGTCCAAGTCGGCATCGGTTGTAATGCAATCCCATTTTGCCACAGCCAGGGTCATCGTCGTTGCCATTCGAATCACACGCCATCCACGTGCTGCGTTGCCATAGAGCACGCATGAGCCGGTGGTGTCCGTACTGGTACACCCACCTACCCGCATCATGCGCCATTATGGTACGCTGGCCGCCATCATGTCGCGTGCGGGGAGGGCTAGATCCTCTCCGGAGGAGGATCGGCGAGTCCCTGCACGCGACAGCTTGCCACACGCGGATGTCGGTGGTGCGTGGCATTGCACGAGAACCTGCAAAAACATCAGAGATGATTAGCGACAGTCGTTATTCAAAACACCACCAACGCCATACCTGACTGCCAGCGGGCAAAATCTAAAATGACACGAGTCAGTGAAAGACTGCTTGCCCACCTCTGGGTGGGGGAGGCGTAGTTTCAAAGAAAATTACGAAATGGAAACAAGTGCGACAAAGATATTGAAATATGGTACTTCAATTTACGACATGTGTATATGGAACCGAGATACAGCAAAAAGATCGTTCCACTGGATGTTTGCCGGTCACCATTCCTCGAATATCAAGTTCCCGCTGAACAGAGATGCCCCCCAAGCGAACGCACGCTGCTGCTGAAGGCGCCCGAGCGTCTTCGGCGGCGCTAACGAAAACGCACGAGTCGCCCCTGAAGCGTCTAAAGGCTGTCTTGCAACAAGAAGCGGCAGCTCGTGTGCTCAGGGAGCGCGTGGTTCTTGCAACTGTAGAAGGTTCGTGTAGACTCGGTGCAATGTCGTGGTTCTCTCTAACCGTCATGTTTAGACTTTCGCACTCACGTGTCGGCCAACCCAACCCCAATTCCTGACGTTGACATAGTCATTCGTGGGTTGCTGCTGTGGAAGTCCGACCACGTCTATCGTGGGCGGAGCATGGTGCGGCTCCGCCTGTACGATGCATTCCCTGAAGAAACGTTGGACGAGCTCCAGGAGGTATGTTAGATGAAGCTGCCTGGTCGAACACTTTCACTGCTGACGTAACTACTATACAGTTCCAGCGCCAGTATTCCGCGAGCGAGGATGGACGCCGCACGGTCGATAGTCTTCTCTTGACATGCACCTTCTTCGGTGAATCACTTCCTTCAAACTCGCTCCCAGAAGATGGCAAGGTTCTCGAGTTTACGAATTCCAAGCGCCATACGCTGTATGACAGCAGATATTGCCAGTTCGTCTGCTCGTCCAACAGCATTGCGGTTATCGATCAAGATGCTTCGTCCAGGGGCGGTGACTACCGCGAAATCAATGATAACAAGCGGAATATATTGTCGAGGAGTTAGTTAATGTCTCTCCAATCAGATATGATCTCGTCGAACCAAACTCTTGTTGCTGTCGAGAGCTCATCCAAACGTTTGTCTTCGGCTATCGCTGATGCTGGAGGCCTTGCCCAACGAGCCAATTCTGCCGTGAATGGCTTCAATGTAAAGAATCCTTCACGTCGAACAACTCGAGAGACCATCAAGTATGCTTGCTACGGCTGATTTACACACCCTCCGACTGTTTTCCAGTCGACGACAACCATAGACGTCAAGGAATCACCCTGCACCTTGTATATGGTTGCTCCCACCGAACAAACAAACGGGAACTGCTGAACTCGAATTTCAAAACTTCGTTTCATCCCATCGGCAGATGGTGTTAGCTGCAGTTTGCTCTTTGTGTATGGCTCAGCGTCAGGAAAAACTGGGAACAAGCTTGGTTGCTATTCATCGCAAACTGAAATGGCATCGTCTCCTCGATTGAGCTCAACGATGGCGTATAGCGGCCTGGTGTCGGGAAGTAACACCTGAACACCCGTTCGACGATCTGTAACTGCGGTGAAGGTTGTATGTCGAGCGAAGTGAATTTTGCGCAGGAATCCCATTGTTCCGTTTGCAACACCTTTGGTTGTGCGGATGTTTTGGGTGATCGGAATAGGCATCCCCTCGATGAGGTCTAGATAAGGTGCCATTCGACCGAATTTGGCGTCTGGAGAGCCGAAGACCGCTGAGATTACGCCATGCTCAGACGATTGAGAGAGCCTTTGAAGTTTGCGACCACACGAACGGGTAATTGAGTGGGAGGTAACATTGTAGCCGCTGACTGAATGAACTGGGCGTTGATAGCCGATCTCATTTCATTATCTGGTGTGACAAACACCGTCTCGACAGGTAGTGTTGTCTCGCTCTCTTGCGTGTTCATTAACCTTGAGTTGATCAAGTCAATGAATTCGCGAGTCCATTCACCGTAGCGAGCGTTTGAACAGCCTTGTCCCCAACAGGGATCATCGCGAAATCTGACGGATTCTTTCAAGATGATTACACGATTGAAGAGCCGCCACAACTGAAAACCCTCAATATCAACCGGCAATGGTGATTCCTTTTCATCAGGATTCATGAACAGCGGATCGGCACGAACAGGTGGGAGCTGAAGGAAGTCACCAACCAAAACTACGTGGATGCCCCCGAATGGCACTTCTGGAACACGTTTAGCTCTTCGAAGTTGTTTATCAAGCCGCAGAAGCTGGTACTTCGACATCATCGACACCTTATCAATAAGCAAGCAGTCCAGATCTTGCAGCATAGTGCTAGTACGGGAAGACCTCAAAGTTGCTTCAAAGCTCGCAAGTGTCTTGCCACCAATAATGCTAGCAGCTTTCCCGGTCATTGCTGTCAAAACGATTGCGCCCGGCCGCTGCCAGCTGCTACAAAAATGCTCAAGGGCCTTCACAACTCTGCTTTTCCCTGTGCCGCCTTCGCCACCGAGGAAAAACAATAATTGCTCGTTCTTTAGATATTCCTGTGGTATAAGAGCATCCGAGTCGGAATTGTAGCCTTTCCATCGTCGCAGAAGCTTGAAAGCAACGATGCTAAATGCAGTCTGTTGTAGGGCATTCAGTGTAAACCTGCGCGCAATTGAAATGATTCCTGCAAAAGGAGGGATATCTAGTTCGTCAGTGTTCACAAACTCTTGCACTGGCGGCCGCTCCTGAAACTCCAGCGCTCGCTCCATCAGATCAATGACTCGCGTTGGCACGAGTTGTGCGCAGCTGCCATGCCCAATTTCTTCGTTCGCGTGCTGTAATCTCGTAGATGAATCGAATCTTGGATCACCAACCCACGCTTTCAATTGCGGCACTGTGAAGCTCCTTGCCGTCGCATTGAGATCGACGAGAGAATTATTTCTCTCGCGCACTACACATGATCGGGATACACAACCGAGTAGTTTGTACTCCTCGAAATGTCGGAGGGGATGTTGGATTCGACTAGGAAACGTTGCCGGAGTTGGGAAGACATCGAAGCGAAGCAAAAAGCTCGAATCGAAGCTCGAATCACTGATCTGTGCGTCTATTCCAACGTCATCGTCGCTTGAAGTGTCCGACCAGTTCCAATTTTCTTCCAAATCGCTTTCGTCGGCGCTGGCACTGTCACCTTTAACAATGGTCATTTCCTCCTGGGCACGACCAGCAAAGTAATCTTCCATGTTCCGCATAATCCTGATAACAAAAGGGCTCCGTGTAGTCGTCCAATTGTCGAGTGCAGTACGCCATGGTGATGAAGTCGTTCTGATTGCACACAAATCCACAATTGATCGAAATGGTTTGAAAAGTACCAGCGCTATCCTGGAGAACGCTTCTTTTGTCTCGTCGCTGGAGTCATCTGCAAGCTGCGGTAATCGAGGGCCAGATATGACTGGCACAGCGTCGTGCTTCCTGAATGCAACACAACGAGACGAAACCAGAGGGTGGTGGTGGCTATATAGATGTGCGGTGACACCTGTCGCTGGTCTCAACCTGCGGTAGCACTTCGCGGCGAACTCGTATAAGCATAACTCATTCGTGGATGTCGGGCGATTGACATAATCGTCGAAGTAGGACGCTGATCTAAAGGATGATGGTGTGTCTGGGGTGGCCGATCCTGATGTCGATACGAGACTGCATGAGTATGCTTCATTGCCTTCGAGTTGTTGAAGAACATCACCAAGAGGGATGCGCGAAGTTGTAGTACTTCTGTAGCAACATGACCCCCTGAAAACGTAGAGTGCTGCCAACGGGCCTGCAATTTCTTGTTTATTTGTGAGTGCGTACGCCATACTTGTGACACGGCGACGCTGAACGTCCTGAGGGGTAGCTTCGGTGCTGGCGTTCATTTCTTCGACTTCTTTGGCAAGTCGGCGCTGGGAACTTGCAAGTGCGGTAGATGATACACTATCGATTTGACATTGTGTCTTTGTTACATACTTGCAACAGTAGTATATCTTATCAGTTGCTCCATGTCCACCACAAATGAGTTGGATGTCGTGGTTGCACTTGAAGTTTGCCATGATAACTGGGTTGTATCCATTAATGTATTTGCTGCCGGGCGGACGTCGTAAGGAAACAATCGAGTCTTCGACAGTTGTTGCATCAACGCGTTCTCTTGGAAACCCGTATCGACAAATTGAAGAGCTATTCGCAGCTCGGCTTTTCTTGAAACAGCTACTTGTATGTGTCCACCAGTGTTGGTTGAAGGCTGAAACTAGTGTTGCCATCATAAAGGCGTGTTGAGATGTCTCCATTCTTTTCGCATCCAATGTTGGCGGGCCCATTTGGATCAGTCTGCTCATTGTGTTCTGGTTAAACAGACAATCGTCGGGATGCACAGCCATCGCTTGTGGTTCTTCCTCTTATGCCACAAGCCATTCGAATTCGGCTTCATCATCCCCCTCTTCCATCGTTGCTTGAATGAGTTCTCGATCATGAATGAGCTGAGCAGCCTCCAGCAAAGAATGCCTTGACGATGACTCATAATGCACACGCTCTTTTAGCTCCTCAGTCGTTAATGATCGTAGATGTGGTGGCCAGCATGGCCTATTCTGCATCAAAAGGCGGCGCATGATGTGTTGAGCGCTCACTCTCAGTCCACACTCACCGCATTGATGAAGAGCTGGCTCACGTGGCTTCTCGTTTGATCGGGAACGCCTGCGATCTTGTACTCTGGCTTCGTGGGGGATTGGAAGGGGTTCCAACATGTCCTGTACCCCACAGCGAGCACATTTGAACTGGTTTAGTGAGATGGGCAACTCGTTGGTAACAAGCGTGTCCGCATATGCAGCCAATCGATTTTTGAAGTTTTCACCGGACTCGGCAACCGCTTCTTCAAACTCGGCCGCGTTTGCTGGAGCACCGTCAAGCCGAGTTCCACCGATCGCAGAAATCGGTCTGCATCTCGTCCGACAGTTGAAGTTTGACGTTGGCCACGATGTCTGTTCTCATTCCGTAGCAACGCTTCTCTTATATCATCGCTTGTGAGACACTCGAACCCGCGAAATATTGAAGGAGACCGTCGACATTTGACTGAAGTTGATGTGAAGATTTTCTCCAGTGACAGTCTTGAGAAAGCAGTGAGTAAGAATGTAGGATCATGAGCAAATCGACGAGAGCTCAGCATTGCAGAGTATCTGATGCAGTCTCGCTTGGACACGAATACTCGCCGCACTTCATCCGGATGTCCGCGGCCAAACGGGAAAAGATGAGGATACATCGTTGCTTCAACGTCAACCCTTTGAGCAAAACGCGAGTGTTCAACCTGTAGTTGCGGGATGAAATTCGGTTTATTGGGATTCATGTCAACAACACGGGCACCGAGATCAATGTTTTCACCTGACTCAACTTCAGCCATGAGGATGTTTCGTTCGATAATGCTGCACTCACTCGCCTCCGTTTCAGCAAAGACAGCATCCGATCGACCATTTACAGCCTCTTGCTCCACGTCGATGTTCATCGACAGCTCTTCGTCTGTAAACGTGGAGATTATGCGCTCGTGGAATGTACTGTCGCCTGCGATCTCGCTCGCAAGGTCGGTGTCCACAGTTATGCCAGAATAGAATGGAATATGGCGTTTGAAGAACCGCAGGAGCTTTGAGACAACGTCACCTCGAACCGAGTGCATCTGTCTTATACGGTCGTTTTGCTTTGCAGTCACCGGTCCAGCAAGAACAACACGATATTGTCCCTCCTTGTCGACGCGACGCGGTAGAAGTGTCGCGGGTGGTCCTGGGGTCGAATCAAATACCATGCAATGCGATCGAATCGCGCGATGTCTTCCACCACGAATAACGCTTGTCTGAGCTATGACCGTAACAATCTGGGTCATTACTGTCTCGATCCACCTGACGTCGTCGAATTCTGGTGGAAGGCGACCAATGAAAAATCCATTTGCGATAGAAAACTTCGGAGGATTGCCATTCATCTTGGTAATACTCGTGAAGCAATCATCGGATGTTGTAAGGAGGGCATATCCATCGACACTCGTTACACCAGATCGTGAAAGAAGCATTCCAGAAACGCTCTCTGAAATATCGTCACAATTGTAATGTGCTAGCAACTCCGACGAAAGATCTGAGGGAGCACGCAAAACTTCTTTCGCCGCGTGGAACAGTAATGAATCTTCCTCTGATAAAGACTTGCTCAGCTTGCGAAGACAGAGCGGATCGCAAACGGTGCACACACACTCATCCAGCCATCCGCACCGAGCGCCTTCTGTAGACGCTTGTCGATCTCTTCCATAATCGCAGTATCGACAGGGGAGAAACCTTGTGCTACTTCAGCACTCGCTTCTGGTATCGTAGTAGCCGAGTGCTTCCGCCTGTAGTACTCCCGCTGTCTCGCAAGGCGCTCAGCATAGCGCTCTTCTGTTTCGTTAACCTCTGTACGGGCGATTCCTCTCTGCCTTCGGCGGTTAGCGTTTCGTTCAGCTTGTCTTGCTCGCCTTCGCTCTCTCTGTGCATCTGTCTCGCTTCGCATCTTGATCTCGTGACAATCGATTTGACGAGAATCGTCGGAAGCTTCCATGCGCAATCTTTAAAGGTCATTTAGAGGTAGTGTTGGTAAGTACGCTTACCGCACTTAACAAACACGGTTAACTCGTTAAGATATCGAAACGTGAAGAAATTCGGACGAAGAATACCAAAATGCAAATCTAGAAAGTATTAAAATAGTGCGTCCACTGGAACGTGACTCTGTGCTTTGAGATTGTGTAGCTCATGGTGCGACAAGATCGCATACGCGCCTCGGATCTCTTCCAGAAAACCGTGGAGCGAGTCCTCAGAGCATTGATGCCACTCACCCATGTCAGGATCCATCAGGATGCACTTCTCGTTGAGATAGAACCTCGCAATGCAGTGCGAGATGCCATCACGTTGCTTGTATGGGCGGCCGATTATCAGCACGCGCCGGAAACTTGTAGACGCGAGACGCTTGTGCCACTCCTTTCTCGACGCTTTGTGGAGAAAGCTCATCCGACTCAGGAAAATCAGGTTGTAGCCTTTGGCCTGAAGAGCTTGTTGAAGCGCCATGACACTGTAGTGACCGTAACGCTCATCACCGTGATCTTCAGTGGGATGTGAAACCTTCAAGCGTTGAAGGTAAAAGCGCATTTCCTACAAGCAATCATTAAGAAGCTCAGATTGCATCATGCGACGTTTCAGTGAGATACTTCACATTACGGAGATAAAATTGTAAATCTGCATGGCGTTGTTGATCGAGTAGAGGCCGCAAAATGCCGCTTTGTTGCTTTCGGCCACTTGAGACTGAATCACGAGACGGTTACGTCGGGTGCCCATTCTGCTGATGATTTACGCTAAAAGCGACGCTCTCTCAAGGGACTCCCGAGGATGTAACAATGTCGGACTCAGCTCAATGGCGAGCATGCAAGAGGAGAACTGAGTACAGTTTAGCAACATGTAAAGCTCCAGACGCATACAGTCCATTCATTTATCATCTACTGTCATCCATTCGTTGACAATGATAGATGCTCTAAACGATCATTAGCAAACGAGTTGCGTGAGTTGTTGACAGAAATCTACGATCCTTTTGCGAAAGGACGTGGCAAGGGTTGAGCTGGGCTGAAACGTTGCGAAGTAACCCATATTGTTTTTAAAAAATCATAATTCGGGTGGTCCCCACCAAATATTAGAAGTGGAAATATCTGTAAGTGTGTGCTTGTGTCTATATTCTCAAAACATGATATTTGAGGTGGGTCACATAATCTATGAGAAATTGAAAATGCTGTGTTTGTGTCGCTTTAGATGGGAGATGGAGCGTTTTCCGGATTGCCCTAACCCAGTGAGAGCCCGTCTGCATGCGTGACGTTTCACACAATCGCAGGGGTTTGGTTGATGCAGCCATGGGCGCACACAAAATCAAAATGTAGGAATCGCCAGAGGAGAGAGGGTGACGTCGCTCATGGCAATGCACGCGCGAGCGCGCACAGCTTGGGATGACAGTCTGCGTCGCGACAGCCCATGTAGGATAAGTGAATAGATGAGACTGAGACCTTTTGAATGCACGTTTCCGTTTGTGTTGACCTGCTCTGTTTGAAGAGATCTCCCTTCTCGAGTGACGCGCATTTTCGGTCGAAAATGGACTGAAAAGACGCTCAAGAAAAAAATGACAGGGATTCGCTGTATTTACGTTAGCTTTCCTACCCTACAGAGGTGGTCCCTCCTTTCATTGCACGCTTGGTGCAGGCAGCGCGCTGCCGGCAGGGTTGTCGAGCATGTGGGCATTGATGCGATGATCTCACTGTGAGCTCAGTGAGCGGTCGTTCCGAAGAAAGACGCGAAAAATTTTAGCCAATCAATAGTAGGTTTAGTTTATGTCAATATGTTGCCCTTGCGCGTCAAGAATCGAGTGGAGCCTCTCGTAGTTCGAACTACGAATTCGACCGGAAAGTTTCATTTTAAATTGTGATCCCGAATTGTCATTCCGAATTGTCACACCGAATCTTTCCAGCTTTTTTATTTTCGACGAATCAGCGGTCGTGTCGTTCATCCGTTGGTGTTTTCCCCACCAATCAGCTTTTGACCTTATTTTTTTACAAAAAACCTCGTTTTTGAGATCCATCGCAGGTCCACACGTTTCATTTCTCTTTTTGCGCTCTCGTGGAACTGGTAAGTCATGCGTGAAAACGCACGAATATGGACACTATGTTTTGCTGATTGTTCGTATGTGTGTGTTTGTGTGTCACAGCTCGCACGTATTCCCCGGGTTCGTGCTGACGTGTGCTCCGTGCTCAGCTCGCGTTCGTTGCGTCCGAGGGGGACGTGTGGTCGCGGCATTCGCATCTCTCCGTGCGTGGCACGAAGGCGGCCAGTGCAACGCTTTGTGTTGAACGCCTTCTCGTGGAAGTACTAGGGCTGTGAAAACGGCGGACGGAACCCACGAGTCATGGCGCGAGACACGAGCGCAAATGCGCAGCACGCACGTGCCGTTGCGCGTGCGACGGCGAGTGCGGATGTAGATGATCGAAGTCCCCCAAAGGCGCAGGATACGCAGTCTGGCACTCTCGGCGATAGTGTTGCTAACGGGCGGTCTATTGATGACGATGGCGATGGTGCAAGGACGAAGGACAATGCTCGTGACGATGCTGCGCGTAGTGATGATGCCTCTCTAGGTGCTGCTGATGGCGACGACGCGGCCGCGTTAGGTGACGATGGCCCTCGCGAAGAGTCTGGCGATGGCGACGGCGAAGGGGCGAGGACGAAGGACAATGCTCGTGACGATGCTGCGCGTAATGGTGATGCGACTCCAAATCCTAGTGATGCCGACGACGCGGCTGTGTCTGATAGGGATCGGGCCGACGCCGCATTAAGAGATGATGACGCCGGAGCAGCGCCATCAGGCGACGATGAAGCAGCAGCAGCAGCAGCACCGTCAGACGATGCCCAAGCAGCAGCAGCGTCGGACAACGATGATCAATCCGCAGCAGCGTCTGACGCCGATGATCAAGCAGCAGCAGCCGCAGCGTCAGACGACGATGATCAAGCAGCAGCAGCAGCGTCAGACGCCGATGCGCAGGCCGCAGCTGCGGCTAAGAAAGATGCAGCCGACGCTGCATCGACCGATGATGACGCCGCAGCCGCAGCATCAGGCGACGATGATGCAGCAGCAGCAACATCGGACGATGATGCAGCAGCAGCAACATCGGACGATGATCAAGCGGCAGCAGCAGCGTTGGACGATGATCAAGCAGCAGCAGCGTTGGACGATGAAGCATCGTTTGAAGTGCGCTTCGATGTTCATCTTCGATAGCGGAGAGAAGATCGTTCCACTCGTTTCGAAGCGTCTGAAGTTCTTCGTCGTGCTTGGCGTTGACAACCAGATTCGGTCCACTGTCGAGGTCAACCACTTCTTCCACAAGCCCCACATAGCCTGACAGGTCTTCCAGGACCTTTTCGACGTTCACAACATACTTCCCCTTGACGAGATTCGCATTCGGACCATCATATGCAGCCAGTAGCTCCAAAATGCGGGGCATAGCACCGACAGCAGCGTCGTAAACTGTGACGAGATCCGTAATGGTTGCTTTAGTCTTCCGTTCCAACGCAATGCTGAGTCGTTCCAAGTCAGGCAGTGACTTCGTGCACATGTCGAGCAGCTCCATTCGCAGCGACGGATCATCGACAAAGATCTGGACGAGGTTTTGACGGCGGACGATCTCGTCCACGTCGACAAGCGGTTGTCGGATCCATCGCTCGAGAAGCCGTCGGCCCATGGGAGTCTTCCCGCGGTTGAGGATGTCCAACACGCTGCCACCGAGTCTCGACGAGCTCTTCATCGTCGGATCCGGAAGCAAGTTGAGTGACCAAATGGCCGCCGTGTCGAGTTGCATTGCCGACGAGAGGTTTCCCGAGCTGAGCGTATAGCAACAGCAGCGTCAGACGTTGATGAAGCAGCAATAGCAGCGTCTAAGAAAGATCGAGCCAACAATGGTGCGCCTGGCGCGAAAAGCACACCCAAGACGCGAAAACGGAAGGCTAAAGACAATGCATCAGCGTCTGGGGCTGACGACGATCAAACTGCTGGATCACGCAAGTCGCGAAGACAGAAGACCAAAGATAAACAAGCAGCGTCTGAGACTGGCACAGAACAAGCTGCTGGGTCAAAGAAACACAAGCCCAAATCTGCAGCCAAGAAGGCGAGAGACAAAGAGAAGTATGTCGCCAAACGAATGGGTAAGAAGAAATCGAAGCCAACCGTATCAAGTTCACAAGCAGCACAGACGTCGTCTTCGTCCACCACTCCAGTTACTCAGACGCCATCAGCTTCGACTCGACCAGCCGTTCAGCCACCAGCCACCGTTTCTGCAGCGACAGTAACAGTCCAAAGGTCGAGTGCACCCGGCAAGCGACGTCGAGCTCGCGTTATCGAGGAAGAAGATGAAGATGAAGACGATGCTGAAGCCACCGTGCCTCCGTCGATAGCAGTAACACCACCCGCGCCTCCCGCCCAAACGACATCGTCGAGCGTGGCCCCGACAAGGCGTCCAGCTGGGAAGCGGCCAAGACCAACGCCACCAGCATCTATCATTCCAGACTCGACATCCACAGCACCGGGTCCAGCGGGGAAGCAACCATGTGGAACGAGCTCCCTACAGAACTCCAGCCAGCCAAGCGGATGGAAGCCCCCCCCGCACGCAAGCGACTGAAGCAGCGAGACATGCCACCTGGCTATCATCTAAGAATCGACGATGTTCGGACTGTACATGGTGTGCGGGAGTACTTCGTCGTTTGGGCAAATCCTCAAGTTGGAGAAGAGAGAAGAGCATGGGTTCGATCGCTCAACGACTTGAGCCATTTCAAGCGCGACCTGGACGCGACGCCGCTTGGAAAAAGACTGGCACCAGGTACAAGATGCTCAAGGACTTCCTGAACTCAACGGAAGGCAAGACGTACAAGCCACCTTAGACCCACGGTGCGGGGGATAGCTGGATGGCGTGCGGTTACGACATCTGTTTAAAGGACACGGCGTCGGAGTCGAGTCGCTCGAGCGTTTGGGTCTCGGTGATGGCATTTATCTTGTTGGTGCTTGGTCAACACAAAACGTCGGACATTGCTTCGTCCTCGAAGTCACTCTGGATGGAACAGGCACATTTGCGCGTGATCGCGAGCACATCGAAGGCGTCAAGTGGTTGTCGACGTGGCTCAAGTCACTTAAATTTGTTCGTCGTGTTGTTCCTAAGACAGGTTAACATTAATGTGGTAAGATTTTGATTTTATTCTTTCTGCGTTTGATTCTACAACACTATGTTGGCCCGCTTGTATACGAAGATCTCCACTCCAGCGTCTCCGGACGTCACACCAACAACAAGTGTTTTTGCGAGTGTCCACAGTTGACAGAAAGCTTTGTTGCATCGAGTGCTATGCCGAGCACACAATTGCTGGGACAGCGCGACTGCACGAAGTTTCGGCAGCCAGCAGAGGTCCTCGAGAGCATGGTTCGATAGCGCCGTGAAAAGAGTGTTATGCGAGAACACGTGGGTAACAGCAGCCAGTGCGGGTAGTTCGCTAATGTCGGTTTGTGAAATATCAGCGTCGACAATCTTAACCCACGATAACCTCGGCTCGGCGACCCCATTCGAAGCAAGAAAATCTCCAAGAAGTGATGTCAACTCAGGGCGCATTTCAACCGCGATACACTCCTTGAAGTGCCCTTGCAACGCAAGCTGAATGACAACGTTTCCGACGCCTGCGCCGATGTCTGCAAAGACGTCGTTGTCACCAACTAACTCGACTTCGCACAAACCATCGAGAAGGACGCATACACCTTGAGGGCTCAGCTCACCCGCATTCTGATCAACTCGGCCACTGGGTTGACGAACATCAGACCTGGTAACTTTATCAAGCAAACTGGCAGCGATCACCATGGACACCTCCTGTGTATACGGTGTTGTTGCATCGTTATTGGCTAAGCAACGTTCGAATTGCTCCAGAAGCGTCGGACGCTCTCTTCGCTTCAGTTTCTTCGTCTGTCTTGGCACATCTTCGTTTTGAGTGACTACTTCGGCTGGCGTGAGCATCAAGTTCATTCTCGCCTCGTGATTCGCCTGGCTTAAGCACGCTGTCATTTCTTGAGACAGCTCAAGTGTAGGTGGGTCTCGTGACGGATGCTTCCGTAGCTTGTGTTTCACCAAAGAGTTGCGTGATCGGAATGGTGGATGATCGCATAAGTCACATATAGCTTCAACTTCGTTTCGAACTTTGCGTTTCTGTTGTCTTGTATCACACTCGGATTGTTTCGGATTGCATTTGCAGAATACCAAGTGATCGAGTACATTTTTCCACTTCGAACCACGGTACGTGCAGGTCTTCATAAGCGACTCGACGAAATCTCGTGGATAGATTCGGATGTCACCACGTTCAGTCACACCATTGTAAGGGCAAGGAAACCCAGCCTCAACACAAACAGAGATGTCTGGCGAATACCCTCTGGGCACGAAAACGAAGTGGAGATACACGGCAGTTGATCGCTGGATCACGTACAACGTTTGTGGCTGCATGGATATACAGTTCCCTTGGCGCACAACGTGTTTCTCCATCTTGGCAGTTGGTTTCGCGTTGACACCTCGCCATTCCCACCGATACATACCAAGAACACTCTTGCTGTATCGGACACCACTAGATCACGCGCTGTTATTGTCGGTTTTGCAAGACGCTCAGATGCAATCACATGTCTAGTAGCAATGTTCCAGCCCTGGCATGTGCTTTGCAACATGCCTTCGAGGACAGAAATGAGAGCTAGAGTGTCTCTACTTGCATTGTCCTCACATGGGGTCAGGAAATGTGACGGTGATGTCAATTGGAGGCTAACTTCCTCTGCAATCCTGCGGAACACCTCTGAGCCAAGCGGGATCATTGTCGCATCTCCAGCCATGTTTACTTTGAATTCGGTATGACAAAATGGTTATCAGCACACTTTGCTATCGCGATCAACCACGTGTCAACAACCACCCATCAAAAAGTGGTATATATATCTTCGCGGGGTTGTCTGTGCACTTTCGGAGAAATTCCCATCCTGTAATTTATAGTCGCATCATTTTATCCGATCACATCGCTTTCGGAAATTGCCTAAAATGACCACAATTCGGTCACGGTAAAACCAAGAATAGTGCTTGTGAATTGACACCATTCGGTGTGACAAATCTCCTTGAAGCGATAAACTTTGCAAATCAGGATGATGTTTTCTTGGATGTCGGCGCCGGGATCGGAAACGTCGTCATTCAAGTCGCTCTTCAGAGCAACTTCGGCACTTGTATCGCAGTCGAGATGAGGCCTGAGCTGACGAGAATTACAAGAGACATCATTGCCAGGAATATTGAGCAAGAATCTCGATTGTTGAAGGTAAAGATCATTGATGCTGACATCGGTGAGACTGACACCAGCGCGTTGCCCGACCTCCGAACAACCACTCACCTGTTCTCCCATAACACGCTGTTTACGTCACTCGCGAACTTCGCTCTTGAGGAGTTATGCTGGTTGCCGAGTCTTCGAGTAATTGCACGTTCACGTCCATTCTGCGTGCGACACAGCATGCGCTGTGACAAGAGTTTGCGCTTGCCAGCAGGAGAACTCGTCGCAACAGGGGGCTATGCTGCAGGTGGAGATGTAGCAGGCGTCGGAGTAGCAGGGGCCGTCCACGATCGGGGGTCCGCCACTCCCCCGCGCTCGCCCGACTTAGTCTCTCTGATGGCATTTATCTCGTCGGTGGATGGTCCTACCATCATGTTGGCCACTGTTTTGTTCTGGAGGTGACATGCGGTAGCCAAGGTGTGACGGTGCATGAGCGCGACAATATTGGTGGCGTCGAGTTGCTGAAACACTGGCTCAGATCGATTACATTTGTTTGACGTGTTCTTCCAGCTACTCAGTGAGATTTTGATTTTGGTAAGACGAATTTAGTATGAGTTTTTGTTTCTCTGCATACGCGTCAACTTTCTCGCTAAATTGAGATGAACTGGGACTTCTTGTACAAGAACAAGTCAATGAGCGAGTCAGTGTAAGTGACGCTGCAACGTCAGCTATAGCGCGGCGGCGTCTCTTTTGCCTGAGCTTTACGCGATCCCTCGCGATTTTGTCCTGAGACTTTGGCTTGCGTATTGCCTTGTCCTTGCCGCTGCTCGAATCGCTGGCGTCGCTCTTTTTCTTCGCAGGCTTGCTCGCAGCGGTCGCGCCTTCCTCGCTGTCGGCGTCGTCGCCGATCGCATCGCTCGCATCGGACGCCTCGCCGCTGCTCGCGTCGCTGGCGTCGCTCTTGCTCTTTGCAGGCTTGCTCGCACCAGTCGCACGTTCATCGCTGTCGGCGTCGTCGCCTTGCATCACTCGCGTCGCTTGTCTTTTGTTTTGGCGTGGTCGAAGCACCAGCGCCGCTCGTGCTGTTGCGACCTGCGCTGCTTGTCGTGCGTGCTGCTGCTTGCGCCGCTTTTGCTGCTGCTGGCCTTGTCGCTCGTCCTGTTGCCACCTGCGCCGCTTGTCCTCCTGCCAACAGCGCCGCTCGTACTGCCGGTGCCTCCGGGACTCGTGCTGTTGCCACCTGCGCCGTTTGGCTTGCTGCTGCTCGCGCCGCTTTTGCTGCTGCTGGCCATGCCGCTCGCCCTGCCGCCAACAGCGCCGCTCGTGCTGCTGCCACCTGCGCCAGCGCTTGACACATCAGAGGCTGACGGAACAACACCAGCGTGGTTCTCACAATCGCCGTCGCCTGTCGTCATCCTGCGTGATTTCCTTGCGCAACTAGGCGCTGGTACTCACACGCAGGTAACGCAGGGATAGCGCAGCACTGGCCACCTTGTGTCACGCACAAGGAGATCCTCTCACGGGGGAGGATCGGCGAGTCCCCGTGCGTAACGGCGGGCCCCACGCTGACGTCGCCTGTGCGTGACACAAGGCGGCCAGTGTGTCTTTCTGTCCATTTATGCTGTGATGGAGCGAGTACCAGTGCTGTCTCGTCAGCACAAGGAAATCGCCGACCAGCATAAAAGTCGGGAAGAAGGCACACCACATTCATCGTCAGTTGCGATGTGGGATGATGACGCCATGCACTCAGTCTGCCATGCATGAGTCTGGCGAATGTCGATTGAAGTGTCGACGGCAATGCCTATGTCAGTGTCGATGGCAACTGGCGATATCAATGTCACGGCACTGGTGACGGTGATGGCGTGTCGACAGCGACGTCCATATCGATGACAATGGCTATGGTGATGGCGACGGCGACGCGCGACGGCGAACCGATGGCAACAGAGACGGCGATCACTTTACGATAGTGGTGTCGTCACTGACGCGTCAGACGTTACCATGACGTGTTGGTACGACGGCAGCGTCGAATGCGTCGGTGACATGTACAGTTACGATTCTGGTCGTGGCCGCGCGACGCGACGTCAAGTGTGGAGACTTGCTACACGACAGCGATCATAGCCACGACGTTGATATCAAGTTCTCGGTCGCATACGTGTGGCTACCACAACGGCGCATCATTTTGTGAGATCGAACGAACTCGCGACACATTTTTCAGAATTATTTGACCAATGCGACGACGACAACCGCGCGGACTTTCTCGCCGATGTTTTACTTGGGCCAAGTCAGTGATTGTATTGCGGTCGACCTAATTCTGGGTGACACTTTTATGGCCGATTCTGGGTGACCAACCGTTTTCCGCGTGCCCTCGACCTACCTAGCTGCCAATCATTTCGTGTTTTTCAACATGGTGACAAGGTCAAGTTTCGCTCGCACGCGTTCGCAAACAGGGAGAGCACGAGTCCCGACCACCCACCCGGTGTCGCGCCCTCCGACGAAAAAGAAGCCGCGAAGTCGAGAGTATGTCGTCGCTGAACTTCTGGACACGAAGGTTGGCTCCGTTGATGGTCGAGACTCTCGTCTGTTCCTCGTCTCGTGGGAGGGATATGACGATCTAGCACCTGATCTCGTTACGTTTTGCACGATCTGTACGTACGTTTGACGATCTAGCACCTGATCTCGTTGCGTTTTGCAAAACCCACCACGTGCGAACGTCCGCTAGTCCAATCGTTCACCAAGACAGTTCTGCAGAAGCGCCCGCGTCACCTCGTGGTGAATTCCGAAGCATCCGACGAGTACGTGGTCGAGAAACTGCTAAAGATGCGCAAGACCTCCAAAACAGGTATCACGGTCACCGAGTATCACGTCGCTTGGCTTGGCTTCGACGACCAGATGTGGGAGCCTGAGGAGAACCTGCCGGAGGAGTCGGTCAAGGCGTATCATGACGAGTTGAAGGGTGACCGAGTCGAGCCCGATGTTGCCACATCCAAGCCGGACGAGATCCAAGTATCCGCAACCTACGGAGGATCCCGATGGTGTCGGAAGATCGTGCATTCGATGTGCGAAGCCGATGCATCAATTCTGTGCGAATGACGTCTGCAAGGCCCTGTCGTTGGAGGACACAAGTGGCAACGACATCACCGCGTTCCCAGACGATGCTCGCTAGTGCAGCTCGGCATGCTACAATCGTCGTGCTGGCGCAATTCGAGCCGCCAAGCGGAAGAGGTTGGTTCGCGACCCCGTGAGCGATTCCGACTTTGAAGACCTCGAGGACGGTGACCTGTGGTGATGTGGGTGGCGTCTTGATGGGCAACCCAGTCGCAAGAGGTTAGAACGCTTGATTGAATACTACCGAATGGGCGAGGGGGAGTTGGCCCCCCAGCCCTCGTGGGGTCGGCGAGCCGGCGTTGGCTCGCCAACTGCCAGGATCTGAGATGTACCAGTCAGGTACCACCAGCAGTTGAAGTAGCTAGCAAACCGGTTCCATATCGGTTTTCAGAGGTCCAACGCTGGCGACCCAGCGCCTCGTAGACACGCAGTATTAGTTTAAGCAGGGAAACCCTCGCGGGCAACCTGACACAAAATACTCTCGTTTTTCCCTCGTACCCCACAAGTCTTCCCCCAGAGAGCAGCCTCCGCCAGCTCAACGGAGTTGGTGCGCGTCCAACGAGTAAGTTTGCGTGTGCGCTAGCGTGTGAAGAGCAGTGTGTGTTGGCTCGCCAGTGTGGCGGCTGGTGTGTGTGCGTCTGGGAGCGTGAGGACATAGTTCCTGGCATTCTTGCCGTCTGCCGAGGATCCTGGCTAGGTCAAGGGTCTGAGGCACTACGTGTGAGTGTATTCTTTGCGTCTACCGCGTATTCTAGCTAGTGTGCTAGACATACGAGTGGTGCATTTCATATTGAGCCGGCGAGCTACCAAGGAGAGGTAAGCTCGCACCCCTATCTGGCTGGCCGATCGAGACCAACTCCGTCGCAGCCCCTGTATATTTGCCTTCGTAGTACGGTCATACCCTAGCGGTGTAGTGCCTGAAACGACGAGCGGTCCAGGAAACTCTCCTACCGAGATCCCATTGAAAGGACCGAGTCAAAGGGTACACAACGTGAGGTATCGACCAGCGTATTGAGCTAATACACCAGCTCTACGCGCGTCGTACTTTGGTTTTCTAAAGTGCTTGCGCTGGCGTAGCGCCACCCCTTCGCTACCGCCAGCCACCAGACGCCTATTAGCCAGCTCGCCTGAGCTGGCGAAGCGTACAGCCACCTCATCACAGACCCACCGACTCCGCAGCCCAAGCGCAGGACGTCGAACAAGTCCGTTCAGTCACCTCGGAAGACACCACCCAAGCCCATTCCATCACCTCGAAAATCACCAAGAAAGTCTATCCAGTCGCCCCTGGAGCCTCCGGTCGTTCCGGAGCTTCACAGCGTCGCATGGCCGCCGCCTAAGCCCAAGAGTACTCCTGTCAAGCCAAAGGCGTCACCGCCAGCCAAGACTCGCGACCCGTTGGTGGGTCGCATGGTTTCGTATTGCTGCGACAAAGAGGAGTGGATGCCGACCAAGCTCTACAAGGATGTTGGCGGTCTTTTCCTCTCAGAGCGCGTGCATGTAGCGAAGTCTATCAAGGGCGAGACGCGTGGTGGTCCGGCATACGAGATTCGGTGGACGGTCACCAACTTCCAGTCGAAGATGTACACGCATCGCGTCTCGCGTGAGGTTGTCGAGCGTGGTATCAAGAACTACGAAACCCTCAGCGGAAGCACGCTCAACAAAGCGACATGGAAGCACATCTGTGAAGTCCCGTCGGCTGAAGCAATGGTTGACTGCGAGAACCTCGATGACTACGTGGTTCTCGATGGAAGTTCGGATCTTTTTGTAACCAAGACCCCGCTCACATCGAATCTGCAGATGGTCGAGCAGATTAAGAAGCTCGACTTTCAAGCCGGCAAGAAGATGAGCGAGCCTTCAGATCTGTACACTCATCCGGATGGGACAACAGAGACTAAGGTAATAAAAGAAGCATCTCTTCTCAACAGCTTCCTCAAGTTTTCTTGCGTATTTGTCGCTGGCGTTTTGGAAGATTGTGGTGAACGAGACCAACGCGTATGCGGCTACGGACAAGGGAAAACTCTCGATGAGAAGTTGCGTTTCTTCGGCATCATGTTCTACATGACTATCGTGGACAAGGGCGAGTACTCCAACTACTGGGGGAATTAAGCGGAAGACGAGATTTTTGGCGTCACCTCGGCATTCGGACTCGAGAACTCATGACTTTGAAGCGCTTCCAGTTCATCCGCAAGAACCTGTCCTTCAGGCATAAGGTTACACCAGCCCAGCTGAAGAAGGACCCTGTCGCCCGAATCCGACGGCTCCTAAGCATGCTCAAGTACACAAGCACCAAATACGTTGTGCTGGGAAGAAACGTCGCCGTCGACGAGTCACGCATCGCGTGTCGTTAGTTTGGTCGCCACCTCATCGTGTACAACTTATCGAAGCCGACCGGGAAGTTCCACTTCAAGATCTACGCGTGTTGTTGTGCCACAACTTGGCTCATGGTTGGTTTCCGACTCCACTGCGCAGGTGATATGGAAGATCGATTGAAGGGGGTGATCGACACCGACAAAGCCAAGTATCTCGACGACCGCCTTCAGTTCTCGTCCAACATTCGTCAGATCGTTCTCGAAGTTACTCCATAACACCAAGCGGGTGGTAAACACGGATTATTTTTACACGTCTGTGACTTTGCTACGTAGTCTTCGTGATGTTGGGATGTACGATCGAGACACCATCCGCGAGAACTCCGCTTTGTTTCCCAAGGCACACATGTTTGCGAAGAAGTCGAACGAGCCGCGTGGCTCATCGCTTCAAGGTGTGAGCAAGTCGGGACAGATGGTTGCGGCGTCCTGGATGGATGGCTCGGTCGTCAACATCCTGTAGAATGCGGACTCATCAGAAATGGGTGAAGTGACTCGGCTTATCGAAGTGCATGGTGGACGAGTCCGACAAAAGTCTCCGCAACCAGCATCGGCAGTTCATTATCGATCTCGCATCGGAACTGATCTCCGGGAAGTGGAAGGAGACAGCCGAAGATGATGGTTTGCTCTTCGCAGACGACATCAGCCATTCATCGTCACAGTCTACTACCAGTTCGCCCAAGGTGATGTCTCCACACGTTGCGCCGTGCGACTTCACGTTGTCCAAGGTCAAGTTTCCAAGCGACACGCGCGGCAAACGTGGATGCAAGGTGTGCATGTTTGAAGGGCGACCGTGGACCATGAAGACTCTCTACTGCAATCAGCACAACATCTGCGTTTGCACAGAGCTGTATCCTCCTAAAGAGAGCCTCTCCAGCGTCATCTGTCCTCGCTCTGACTGGACATGCTGGCAAAAGTTCCACGACTACTACTTGCCGCGCGGTGTCTTCAACGAGAAGGGTCGGATCAAGCGCTCGTCAAAGAATTTTCAAGCGAGACGTCAACTCGCACTCGACACCGTTGTCGAAACCAGTCAGGTCGAGTCAAGCCAGCAACCTGAGAGCCCGCCAACACTCATCTTCAGCGCATTCGATGGGTTGACAGCGAACGCAGTGCAAGACGAACAAGGTATGTTCAGCCCGTCGGCACATGACAACAGCTTCGGCAAAGAATCGGTGAGTCTACAAGAGATTTGTAGTCCACGGGAGTTGGCATCCAGCATTTTCTCGTCTGACTTCGACGGCGGATACACTGTGGGACGCGAATTGATTGCGCATGCATCTGACGCTAGTGATGCGTATATAGTTCAACTCTAAGCGTCAATACACAGTTGCTTTTATTCATTATGTTCTTTTCGCTGCCTTACCTCGCTAGCATGTAGTTTTCCATGTTTTCCGTAGTATACGACGTAGTTTTCAATCTTCGCTCGAGAAACTGAAATCTTTCACCATGTGGTGCATTTCTATTGGTCGAAAATGTGCAAAAAAATGGTCATTGTGCGTACTATATATGCGCATATAATTCGATAGTGAAGCGTAAAATGACGATAAAGTGGTCATTATACGCGATTCGGCAACGAAAGGGCTAATAGTTCGAATGTCGTTCTTCAATAAGGGAAGAGCACGTTTGCGAAAATCCTCGCACAATGCGTATAGGTTTGATTTGGCCCGAAAATGAAGCGTGTCGATGAGCGGCAGCGGCCTCGTCCACTGGCGTCCGGAGCCTTCCTAGCGAAGTAGCGATGCGACCAAACATGTTTGACGGAGGGCGTGCCGAGCACGTGACGAATTAGCAGCTCGAATCCCACAGCACGGCAAATGCTGATTGAAATTCGTCTCCTCCAAAACTCGCCACGAAGCATACTCTCAGCGCCACCATGCAGGGTCCCAGAACCAGAGCCAAACGCATCGCAGGTGATCCAACACCAGGATTCTGATTTGCGTTTTCCACGTGTTGAAGTACCTCTCCCTCGTGTCGCGAAAACTAGAACACGGGAAACTCAGTCCAGAATTATAGTGAGATTGATGCTTCGAAGCAGAACATGGTGAATGCCGAGACAGACGCGGTCTACGATAGGAACTGTGACGCTCTCAGACGACTATGTCAGCGTCATGGACGATATGAACCGTGACGCTCTCAGACGACTATGTCAGCGTCATGGAAAGAAACAGACACGCATTCGTCGCCATGTAACGTATTTTCAAGAATTGAAGACCGGTCCGCAATTGAATAGAAGCCCTTCAGGCAGGAAAAACACTGACAGCGGACTTCTATTCGTAGCGGACGTCTATTGGAGGAACTGTGTTCACCCTTCAGATAGGGCATTGGATCTGGGGTGGTGGTGTGGGTCCGCCCATTCCATGCCAGCAGTCTGGGTTCGATTCCCCCGGCAGCAGTGACCGTGTGCAGACGTTTTGACTAATCTCGTTGTGTTTCACAGGCAGGTTCCAGAAAAAGGTGGTAAGTGTAAATATTTACACGTGTGCACACGGTCACGGTTGGCGGCCAACTTTTTGTACGGGTTAGGGTTGCAGCAACTTTAACGCTACTGGTCGATCAGCGAGATATCGTCGAACGCGTCACAGATCTCATCGTCGCCCTCTTGCGTCGGCGTCGGCGCTAACGTCGGCGTCGATGCACGTGCCTCCCAAGCGGAGAGGAAACCAGCACCATAGACGTCATGGCGAGCAATATGCCACTCATCGACGTTCATGGTGAAGCCAGCGCGCGTGATGGAGGTTGCGACGACGCTGTTCGGGACAGCACGCCACGCATCGCGGACCCACTGAGTCACAACGTCGATCGACGGCTGTTTGGGATTGCCGGCGCGGGTGTACTGCACTTGATCCGAACGCTTCCACGCGTCGATGGGCGGTCCGATGTTGTCCTTGAACGACTTGTAGATGCCGATGTCGCCCGCCTGCAGGATACGGCGTCATCCCGCCCGGGATAACGCACATGCCGATCTGACGCTTGACACAGTGAGCCTTCACGATCTTGCCAATGTGCGCACGCATCGAGTCCCAGATGATGTGCTTGACCGAGCTTGTCCACAGCAGAGGGAAGGCTAGGTCGAGCCACCGCACGAGAAGCTCTTGGTTGACCCATGTCCGCTCTTGGTAGGTCACGTAGCAACCGTTCACAGTGGTGATATCGGCCGACTTGCCTTTCCAAATGAGCAACGGCGGCAGCTTTCTGCCGCTAGCCGTCACAGCCAGCACGGCTGTGAAACGCATTGCCTGGAACTCGGTCGACCTGATGATGACATGCCGAGCGCCGACTTGGTCGACCCTGTGGTGGCGAGGGTCTTCGAAATACACAGCCGTCTCGTCAATGAGAATTGCTCGCTCTTTGTCCATCGCTGGGAGCAGCGAATGCAAAAACGCCATGTACATGACCGCGCGCGAGACGAGCTCGTCATCCGTGAGCGTCGTCAAGTTTGTGACCTTGCGAAGCGAGAGATTGTTACGCTGCATGAACTTGCTGACCCAGCCGTCACACGCCACGAAGTCGGTTGCGCCCATCCCAACGGCAATCTCTGCGATCCACTGCCGTGTGACCTTCTCCTTGCGAATGCGACGCTCCGTGATGAGGTCGACGAGCTCGTTCTCGAGACCACCAAGCACTGGCTTGCGGCCCGCTCCTGTAATTCTGAACGTCGTGGCGTCGGCCCCGACAAGGCTGGCGCGCTGGCGCCACCAGCGACGACACGCTCTGGCGTCAACAGACCAGCCGAGCGCGCGGAAATGCGGTGCGGCTCGCGACGGCACCCCACCGCCGCGCTCCTCGATCCACTTGATGACGTCGAGCTTCTGCTGTATCGGGATACCAGCCCGAACTGCCCCCATCGTTAAAGTTGGCGAATGCTGCGAGCCAGCAAAGGCACCAGCCACCAGAAATTGTTGGAGCGAGGGAACTGGAGTGCCGTGACCGTTCATTCCCACATGTGTTCGATTTCGAGGCGGTCTACTATTCGTGGTGGGGCTTCTATTTTTTGGATGCCAACCGATGAGTCACTAAAGTGAGGGTGGTCTTCTAAACGTGACGGGTCTTCTAATCGTGAAATTACGTTAGTCTCACGCGGCGCGTGACAGAAAGCAGGGAGGAAGCGATTCCTGCTGCGCAGTCGTTTTACGACTGCCACAGTAACCACCTTGAGCATGCAACGGACAACGTCGCACGAAGGCGACTGCATGTTTGTATGTCATATCTTAACTAATGTATGGAGGACCGATGGGGGCGCGAGAGCTGGCGACCAAGAACACATGGCTGCAGTGCAGTTCACTACCAAATATTCTGCCACCAACTCAAGCATCATCCCCAAGCTCCCGGAGTCATTCTGGCCTCCGCCATCTTGGTCCCAAGTTTCCTCCATCCATCTGACCTGGTGCAGCCATGGTCTCGAATGAGTTATCACAGGCTCGTGTCAACGGCAATGTGATCTCACTCGCATATGCGAGAGGCAGTGGCCTCGCAAGGGAGCAAGGAGAGATTGGGAGGCGCGCCTTCATGGGCAACGGTGGTGGCCAAGGACATGGTCATCTGGTGAGTAGCATTGAAAGACATGAAGGATTATAGGTCAACGGTGTTGAGCGGGGCTCATTACGAGGAATTCGATATGAGCCGTTTCAGCGCCGTAGCAACAACAATGGTCATGATCAAGGAAGAGACCGACGCAGCTCAAGTCAGTGTGTTCAGCGCTCTATTGCTCGCTCGATGTGTCGTGCATGTGGTGCACGTGGGCACTGGGCGAATAAATGTCCGTCAGCCCAACGTGATCAAAAGCAAAGATGCTCGCCACAACGGAACCAGAGAGGACGGAGTATCCTGCAGAATCGTCGCGGAAGAACACGTAGTAACAACGGGAGATATGTTAGGTCTCAGCGAGGTGATTATCGCTCGACGGTCGAGCGGTGTTAATGGTGACTAAGTTGACTTACAATCTCAGCCAGGACAACAACAGCACTGAGTGGAAGCTAGACTGCGGATCACAAGTCAATGTCTGCGATAACAAGAATTGCTTCTTGGAGGTTCGGGATGCCGAGGAACCCGAGCGAGCAAGTCGGTGAATTCTTAAACGACAAGTTAGTGAGCTACGGTCAGGAACATGGTATCGACATCAAACAAACAAATGCTTGCTCACCGCAAGAGAATGACATCGCTGATCGAGCAAATGGCACGACCATGAGGAAGGTCCGGTCTTTGTTGGTGATGGCATCCCTTCCCAATTCGCTGTGGGGGAGGCAGTGCTCTGTGTTGTTGACACAGACAGCAAGACCACATATCGATAGTGTCGCTGCCCTCCGCATGAGGGGTACATTGCTCTCATCCATGTGCCTAATAAACCTCAACCGAGAAAAAAGATCGAACCACGTGCAAAGATTGCGCTTCTACTCGGCTACTCACAGCAAACAAAAGAATACAAAGTCAGCGATGCCAGGACGGGCAAGATCACGTCGCATCTCTGTGACAACATGAAGTTCTATGAGGTCTTCACGATTGAGTCATCTTACGTAGAGCAACTACCTGAAAACACGTTCGGTGACACATGCAGAGAGCTACCACAAGACGTTCCCTTTGCACGGATGTGTGAAGACCCACCCACGCTACCCCAACCCGAGTCGATCCATTTCTAGCAGAGTAGAAGAGGGAAGAAGAGGCACCTGGAGAGCAAGAGCCAGGTTGGACAGAGCCACCTGAAACAGGGGGATTAGATGATGTCTCATGACGTGAAGACACGGACTGTGAAGACACAGAGGACAAGCGACCACAACGAAGACGTAGGCTGATCCTCAAGTTTAGAGAGAGCATGGAGACAGAGTCTCTGCTCACAGGTCGCAAGAAGCATGACGTCTATATATATTGTGATAAATACACCGAAAGACAAGCTGCATGCAGATGGTGTCAAAGTGCCGAAGTCGTTCAACGATGCGATGGGGTCAGCGCTCAAGGACTGCTGGCAAGCAGCCAAGCAAGATGAGATGCCATCCATACGTCAGCATGGTGTGTACGTGACGGTCCCACGAGAAGAAGAAGCATGCAAGGAGCCAGTGATCACAAATCGATGGGTGTCTGCAATCAAGAAAGATGAACAGGGCTACATCAAACGTTCAAAGCTCGACTCGTGATCCACGGCTTTAAACATCAACTACACAGAGACATACGCACCACTGATTCGCTTCTCTACGATCAGAGTTCGATATACTTTGCGATACAGAAGCATTGGTCCATCTTGCAGTACGATGTCAAGATAGCATTTTTGCACGGAGTGCTAGAAGAGAGGGTGTTTATGGAGCACCCACAGGGCTTTGCTGAGCAGGCAAGTTCAAGGTCTGTCGTCTCGTCAAGGCCGTCTATGACCTCAAGCGGCACCGCATGTTTGGAGACTCATCACACCCATATTGTTACACCGAGGTTTCGAAGAATTGAAAAGGCCATGGCCACTACGCCCGAGTCCAGCAGGGGGATGACAATGCTCCTGACTGTTTATGTGGATGATCGGCTGCTAATGGGAACACAGCGCGATTGTGAGAACGTTGCTAGACAGCTTGAGTCGACGTTGGAGCTCATTGAGCTTTGCCCAGTCAAGTATATATTGGGAGTTGAGGTGATCAATGACCGCGAGCAATCAACAGTCTTCTTCTCACAAGCAACATTTTGTGCGAGAGAGTCTCAAACGCTTTCACGTGAGCGATTGTAATGGAACGACGACCCCAGAGGAACAGACTGAAAGAACGAGTCAGAAACCACAACCTCCACGTGAGATCCCATATCGGGAAATAATCGAACATTGGCATACCTTGTATCCGGCTCCAGGCCAGATATTGCTCGCGTGGGTCGCAAGTTCGGACAAATTCTCCCCGACTACAACGAGAAGCACTACATGATGGCAAAACGCGTCTGCATGTGGTGCACGTGGGCACTGGGCGAATAAATGTCCGTCAGCCCAACGTGATCAAAAGCAAAGATGCTCGCCACAACGGAACCAGAGAGGACGGAGTATCCTGCAGAATCGTCGCGGAAGAACACGTAGTAACAACGGGAGATATGTTAGGTCTCAGCGAGGTGATCATCGCTCGACGGGCAACAATCGCAGCCATGGACGTCAGATGTTAATGGTGACTAAGTCGACTTACAATCTCAGCCAGGACAACAACAGCACTGAGTGGAAGCTAGACTGCGGATCACAAGTCAATGTCTGCGATAACAAGAATTGCTTCTTGGAGATTCGGGATGCCGAGGAACCCGAGCGAGCAAGTCGGTGAATTCTTAAACGACAAGTTAGTGAACTACGGTCAGGAACATGGTATCGACATCAAACAAACAAATGCTTGCTCACCGCAAGAGAATGACATCGCTGATCGAGCAAATGGCACGACCATGAGGAAGGTCCGGTCTTTGTTGGCGATGACATCCCTTCCCAATTCGCTGTGGGGAGAGGCAGTGCTCTGTGTTGTTGACACAGACAGCAAGACCGCATATCGATAGTGTCGCTGCCCTCCGCATGAGGGGTACATTGCTCTCATCCATGTGCCTAATAAACCTCAACCGAGAAAAAAGGTCGAACCACGTGCAAAGATTGCGCTTCTACTCGGCTACTCACAGCAAACAAAAGAATACAAAGTCAGTGATGCCAGGACGGGCAAGATCACGTCGCAACTCTGTGACAACATGAAGTTCTATGAGGTCTTCACGATTGAGTCATCTTACGTAGAGCAACTACCTGAAAACACGTTCGGTGACACATGCAGAGAGCTACCACAAGACGTTCCCTTTGCACGGATGTGTGAAGACCCACCCACGCTACCCCCAACCCGAGTCGATCCATTTCTAGCAGAGTAGAAGAGGGAAGAAGAGGCACCTGGAGAGCAAGAGCCAGGTTGGACAGAGCCACCTGAAACAGGGGGATTAGATGATGTCTCATGACGTGAAGACACGGACTGTGAAGACACAGAGGACAAGCGACCACAACGAAGACGTAGGCTGATCCTCAAGTTTAGAGAGAGCATGGAGACAGAGTCTCTGCTCACAGGTCGCAAGAAGCATGACGTCTATATATATTGTGACAAATACACCGAAAGACAAGCTGCATGCAGATGGTGTCAAAGTGCCGAAGTCGTTCAAGGATGCGATGGGGTCAGCGCTCAAGGACTGCTGGCAAGCAGCCAAGCAAGATGAGATGCCATCCATACGTCAGCATGGTGTGTACGTGACGGTCCCACGAGAAGAAGAAGCATGCAAGGAGCCAGTGATCACAAATCGATGGGTGTCTGCAATCAAGAAAGATGAACAGGGCTACATCAAACAGTTCAAAGCTCGACTCGTGATCCACGGCTTTAAACATCAACTACACAGAGACATACGCACCACTGATTCGCTTCTCTACGATCAGAGTTCCGATATACTTTGCGATACAGAAGCATTGGTCCATCTTGCAGTACGATGTCAAGATAGCATTTTTGCACGGAGTGCTAGAAGAGAGGGTGTTTATGGAGCACCCACAGGGCTTTGCTGAGCAGGCAAGTTCAAGGTCTGTCGTCTCGTCAAGGCCGTCTATGACCTCAAGCAGGCACCGCATGTTTGAGACTCATCACACCCATATTGTTACACCGAGGTTTCGAAGAATTGAAAAGGGCCATGGCCACTACGCCCGAGTCCAGCAGGGGGATGACAATGCTCCTGACTGTTTATGTGGATGATCGGCTGCTAATGGGAACACAGCGCGATTGTGAGAACGTTGCTAGACAGCTTGAGTCGACGTTGGAGCTCATTGAGCTTTGCCCAGTCAAGTATATATTGGGAGTTGAGGTGATCAATGACCGCGAGCAATCAACAGTCTTCTTCTCACAAGCAACATTTTGTGCGAGAGAGTCTCAAACGCTTTCACGTGAGCGATTGTAATGGAACGACGACCCCAGAGGAACAGACTGAAAGAACGAGTCAGAAACCACAACCTCCACGTGAGATCCCATATCGGGAAATAATCGAACATTGGCATACCTTGTATCCGGCTCCAGGCCAGATATTGCTCGCGTGGGTCGCAAGTTCGGACAAATTCTCCCCGACTACAACGAGAAGCACTACATGATGGCAAAACGCGTCTGATGATGCAAGTGAAACAGACAACATCGCCGCAACTCATCCTGATTGAGGTGTATACGGATGCAGACTATGCAAGGATGACAGACAAAGCATCAGTGGATATATGACAATGATCGAAGTTGCCACTGTGATATAGCGGCGTGCGTTTTTCCACCCGGGCGAGCCAGTTGAGCCCGTCGGGGGAGGCGCGTGCGCTGTATACACCAACCGAGTCCGGCGAAGGGGCAGCGCCGGCTCGGTTAAGCAAGAGATTTAGACAGGTAGCGGTGGCTCAACCGGCTAATATACCGGCTCCACCATCTCGTTCGGCTAGGGAGACAACGAAGGTTTCGTTGATATATACAGTTTAGTACACACGCTCACCACGGTCCGAGCAAATAGGGGCGGTCACCTTGTCCCAAACGGTGCTGCCGGCTCGCCCGGCACGCACACGAAAATGGAATGCTGTCACCGACCTGGGAGACCACGAAGATGGCGCAAGGTTTGGGGGTTGAGGGGGTCCCGCTGCCGACTGCGTATCACTGTAGCATGTCACTAACCGCTTACCCGGTTTAGTGACTTACTGGGCAGAGCCGGTGGGCCGGTCGAAGCCGGTGGAGCTGTTTGGGCTGGTCGAGGCCGGTGGAGCCGGTTGAGCCTGTTGGGCCGGCGGGACACCCGGGTTGATCAACACGGCCAGCACCCGATGAGCCGGTCCAAGGACCGATCAAGCGTATCCTTGTTCTTCTTTTTATCTACCGGCTGACCTACACTGCCTAGTTCCTCGGGCCCCTTCGCTCTCTCTGGCAGGAGCACTTCCAATCTTCTCGAACTTGTCACCTCGACATCAGGTAAGACGATGATGCTGGGGGACGCCGGATATAGCGACCGACGGCGGGCACCGCTGGGGGGGGGGGGGGGGGCAGTCGGCTGGCTGTTACTTCGTCACACCACAATCACGTATGGGTAACGTAAACAAGCTCTCAACGCACAGAGGACAATGGAGGCAGAAAATGTCGCCATGAACGAGGGCATTCGTGACCTCATGTCGCTAAAAGGGTTGTGTGAGGAATTACACTTCAAAGACTCCCCAACTCTACAGCGACAATCAAGCTGCGATTTATCCCTCTCACAAGCCTGACAAACCAAACAAGACCAAGCATATCGAGAATCGATTTCATTATGTTAGAAATCTTGTGCAACAAGGGCAGCAACATGTCAATCATGTTGGAACAGAAGACATGGTTGCTGACTAAGGCACTGGTTGGGTCAAGTTTGAGAAATTCAGGCGGGTGCGGGGTGTCAGGTCGAGCCGCGAAGAATTCCAGACAGGGGGGGGGGGCAATCGACGAGATAAGACGGAATGCTCAAACACACGGAACGTCTATGACATCTCTATAAGGGTCTAGGTTGACAGGGGTCGACCCGATCAAGCGCGTGAATGCCGGGCCAAACACAACAAACGATCATGCTGAGCATGCGTGCCATTACGGTGGATGCAGAGACACACCCAGTGGATCTAGACGACTCGACAGTCGAGAGTGATGAGTGGTTGCCGGAGCCCTTCAGCCTCGCAAGTTGCGATGTGTCAAGGTCGAGGGGCAATGCTGCGCAGTCGTTTTTCGACTGCCACAGTAACCACCTTGAGCATGCAACGGACAACGTCGCACGAAGGCGACTGCATGTTTGTATGTCATATCTTAACTAATGTATGGAGGACCGATGGGGGCGCGAGAGCTGGCGACCAAGAACACATGGCTGCAGTGCAGTTCACTACCAAATATTCTGCCACCAACTCAAGCATCATCCCCAAACTCCCGGAGTCATTCTGGCCTCCGCCATCTTGGTCCCAAGTTTCCTCCATCCATCTGACCTGGTGCAGCCATAGTCTCGACGAGACGCTGATCGAAACGGAACCTCTTTAATAGAGTAGTGAGTTCCACAGGTCAGATCTCGCCACGACAATTCGACAGCCAGAAAAAAATTGCATAGAGACTGATCTCTATCTTGCAAAATGCAGACTGCTTTAATACGGGTGATATTCATTGGGATCTCCTGCGGGATCCCAGCCCTACATTTGTAACTCCCCTGCTTAGCATGTAACGGAGCTATATAAATCCGTGCGGACCACGCCCCCATAGCTTGGGTGTGCCACACTGTGCAAGTGCACTCGAGTTATGTGTCACATACATAACTCTCGTGTAACAGCACACCATGTTACACCCCCCCCCCATCCAAGACACGAGCCACCACTTCAACGCCAGAGGGGAGAGGACTGATATCTTCTGTTGGGAAGTGAACCGAAGAGTATCACCCTTCCAGAACACGAGCTAACGTCGCCGCGGGATTCCCCGGCACCGATCACATTCGGTTTCGCACTATGTGTACCAGCCCAACACCAAGCCAGTGCGTCGACTACAACGAGTCGGACGGGGAGGAGAAGGCCGCCGCTCCTGTCGAGGAGTCGGCGCTGTCAAAACATGCGCCCACTGGCACTGCGTCGAGCCCAGACGTGGCCATGGCGTCACCACCCGCGGGGGGTTTGCGGTGCTTCAGGCGGCTCTCCCAACCGAGCGCGACGCGCCAGGTTCACCCGAAGCGTCGCCTACCCACGCTTGCGGCAAGTCGACGCCGTCCGACGATTTGGACTGTGAGCGCAAGGTGGGTGGACAACCCAAGCGCGAGCACATCAGCGCCGCCGAGTGGCGCCATAGCCAAGCGGAGCGCAACCGGAAGATGGCTGCGTCGAGCGCCGAAGGTGTGGCTCCTGTCACGTCGACTCCGCGCGCCAGTCGCTTTGCGCGTGCAGCTCCTGCTGCTGACGGCCCTCGTCGTGCTGACTCGACCCCGAGGCTGTCGAGCGTGTCTTTACCCGACTCACCCCGGGCGGTCGTCGCGCCCTGCCGCTCGAGTGCGACGGTGCAGAGGCAGATGCCGCGGCTGCGGCTGCAGCTGCCGCTGCGGATACTCCCCGGTCGCGCGCACCCGCGCCACGTAACACCCTCTGGATCGGGCATAGCCCTGACCACATGCAGGGCAGTCCCCATCAAGGCGATGCTCGTGCTCGCTCTCGCTCGCCGAGTCGTCCTCGGTTTGAGGAGGCCGATACGACTTGAGCAACCCGACGTACAACGTCGGGTGCGTGCGAAGCCAGCTCGGCAGATCGAGCGTGTACGCGGACCTCGAAGGGGCCGATGGGCCTCGGCAGGAGCTTCGAGCTGCCCAAGCTGCTCACGGTGTCGTCCGCCAAGTGTTTAGTGCTAAGTAGCATGTAATCACCTTCGGGAAATACAAGAAGGTTTGGCCGTCCATGCTTGTCTGCGTTTGTCTTTTGCAGATCTTGTGCAGCCGCCATGTTGTCCTGCATTGACGCGAGTCGAAAGAAACGCGCTGACGCTGCGACGAACCGCAGGTTTCGTCACGACGGCGTCAAGTTGGCTCGCCAATAGGCGCTCTCCTCCCCCACCAGACTTGGTGTCGCCCATGAGCAATAGGGGCAGTGCGGGATGCCGCAGACCGTTAACGCTTTCGTTGCCGCTGTTTTGACTTGTTTTTTTGTATTGTGCAACTTCCATAGTTAACCCTTTCGTTGCCGAATCGCGTATAATGACCACTTTATCGTCATTTTACGCTTCACTATCGAATTATATGCACATATAAAGTACGCACAATGACCACTTTTCGCACTTTTTAGACCAATAGAAATGCACCACATGGTGAAAGATTTCCGTTTCTCGAGCGAAGATTGAAAACTACGTCGTATACTACGGAAAACATGGAAAACTACAGGCTATCGAGGTAAGGCAGCAGCGGATGACGTTGCATAAGGTGACCAACTTGCTCTTTGAGATTTGAATCGTGGAGTAACCTGCAGATTTATGTACATCGCACAAGTAGAACAAGGCGCATGGGCAGCTGCCTGAGCACACTGACTCCAAATAACCAACACGATCGTGCAACACAAATGCTTCAAACAGAGGATGTTCGCACCTGATAGCATGGTCATGACGCTGGCGCTGCAATGGGAAGACGGAGGTAGAGATAGAGATGAACGCAGCGAAATGAAGATTATGAGTAAAAGCAAATGTGTATTGACGCTTAGAGTTGAACTATATACGCATCACTAGCGTCAGATGCATGCGCAATCGATTCGCGTCCCACAGTGTATCCGCCGTCGAAGACAGACGAGAAAATGCTGGATGCCAACTCCCGTGGACTAAAGATCTCTTGTAGACTTACCGATTCTTGGCCGAAGCTGTTGTCATGTGCTGACGGGCTGAACACCCCTTGTTCGTCTTGCACTGCGTTTGCTGTCAACCCATCGAATGGGCTAAAGATGAGTGTTGGTGGGCTCTCAGGTTGCTGGCTTGACTCCACCTGACTGGTTTCGACAACGGTGTCGAGTGCGAGTTGACGTCTCGCTTGAAAAATCTTCGACGAGCGCTTGATTCGACCCTTGTCGTTGAAGACACCGCGCGGCAAGTAGTAGTCGTGGAACTTTTGCCAGCATGTCCAGTCAGAGCGAGGACAGATGACGCTGGAGAGGCTCTCTTTAGGAGGATACAGCTCTGTGCAAACGCAGATGTTGTGCTGATTGCAGTAGAGAGTCTTCATGGTCCACGGTCGCCCTTCAAACATGCACACCTGGCATCCACGTTTGCCGCGCGTGCCGCTTGGAAACTTGACCTTGGACAACTGTGATAGAGCGAGTAGCAAACAGGGACAGGTGTTGAATGAGAAGTGTCGTTGGGAGTTGGCCGGCCAACCCCCCCCGGGTCCCAGACCAAGGGGGCTAACTCGCCGGATCCTAGCACTAGGAGCTAGCTGAATGAGCTGACCAACCGGTTCAATATCGGTTCTCAGAGGTCCACGCGTCAGCGTGCTAGCGAGACGCAATAAGTAGCATCAGGTTTAACAGGGAGCGCCCCAGCGGGCCAACCTGACAAAGAGACTCTCGTTTTTCCCTCGTACCCCTCAAGTCTCCCTCCTCAGAGCGCAGCCGCCGCTAACTCAACGGAGTTGGCACGCGCGCTACAAGTAAGTCTGTGCGTGTGCTTGCGTGTGTTGGAGCAGTCAGTGCGTGTGTGTACCTGTGTGGGCGCTTGCGTGTGTGCGTGTGAGAGCGTGAGGACATAGTTCCTGGCATTCTTGCCGTTTGCTGAGGATCCTGGCTAGGCCAAGGGTCTGAAGCACTCTATCTGAGTGTGTATTCTGTATTCACTGCGTACTCTAGCTAGGAGAGCTAGTTGTATCGGTAATACACTTCATATTGAAACCCGCGAGTATCCTAGGAGAGGATAGCTCGCACCCCTCTTGGCTGGCTGATCGAGACCAACTCCGTCACAGCCCCACTGTATTCACCTTCACTGTACGGCCATACTTCGGTTGGTTAGTGCCTGACGGAGTGAGCGGACTCGGGAAACTCCTTAGCAAGGATCCCATTGAAAGAGCCGCTTCGACAAAGGGTACACAACGTGAGGTATCGACCAGCGTGGAACTAGATCACTAGCTCTACGCGCGTCGTACTTATATTCTTTTAAGTGCTTGGCTAGCGCAGCGCTACCCCTTCGCTGCTACTGGTCGTTCAGACGCCTGTCCGCTAGCTGCTACCAGCTAGCGAACGTACACCACTCTATCACAACTGGTGCGTATGCCAGGATCCTCTAAGGGTCACGTGACTGAGTCTGCTCCGAACGCGCAACGCACTGACGAGACTAGAGTCATGGACTCGGAAGTGAAGGACAGGGCCGCGCTCGCCAGCGCCGGCCCGTCAGCTCGCTCGCCGGATATGCCGACGGGAGCGAGCAAACCAAGGCATCTCGTCGAGCGACTGACTATCCTCGACGAAGAAGAGAAAAGTCACAGCACAACCGACACGGCGAAGCCCAACGAAGAAGACTTCCATTCGGCACAATCAGTCTCTAGCAAGACTAGCGAGGAGGCTGAGAGCAAAAGGCCAGCCCGAGGTCGAAGCCGCAAGAAAAAGTCAAGATCGCCGAGTCGTGAGGCCAGGTCGCCAAGTCGACAGGCAGCAAGCGTTGCTGAGGAAGCCGACAAGCCAGCGCGTCGTGACACCAAGGCTGGCAAGCGGGCCACGAAGTCGACCAAGAAGCTGTCGAAGCCGGGAGGGCCGAGCACAAGTCCGTCCGCTGGCGCAAGCATTGCCGTTCAGCCGATGACACTTGGGCCCGCTGGCTTACCCGCCGCAGCGCTTCCTGATGCTGTCGATCAGTATCTGGCACAAGAGTGCGTTGACAAGTGGTTGCACATGCCTTGCGCACCCGCTCGAGTGTTCCCTCCGCCGAACTCGACGCCACTGAGAACTCGCGTGCCAGCACACCTTGAACACCAGGCAGCTGAAGTGCTGACGAAGTTCGCAGCAGCCGACTCCTGGCTGCAGGCGTTTGGAGTGTCGTCGCACAGCTTGCCGGTCGAGCCGCCTCGCTTGCGCTTGTTCAAGATGAAGCTAGCTGGCTTCACACACCTGCAGCGGGTCGCCGTAATGCAGTCGGCGCTCCAAGAAGCTGGCTTTGCCTTCATCAACTGGGTCCCAAGTCTTGCGCAGCTTGCTCTGCCACCGCACATGGCGAAGGTGACGGCTAAGGAAGTCGAAGACGACACCGACATTGCTATGTATCTGCTGGCTTCGCTTGTCGATGGGTGGGTGACCTACCGGGCCACACTGCACGGCGCGCAGCCTGTAGGTGTGCATGACATGCGGTCACCACCATCTTGGCCAAGCTCGTCAGCCGGCCTTAGCGCACTTGTTCCCAGCTCGCCGCCTAGCGCCGAATCCCCGGTCGACCAAGCAAACGTGCAACGCGTGCCAGTCCTCGAGCATGATGGCTTCTTCAGGCGCCCTGGACTCGGGGGAATCATCACGAGCCAACACACACGCCAGCCAGCGAGATCGATGGCTCAAGGTATGGCGATAGGAGCACGTTTCGTGCATGCCGACCCGACGAGTCAGTACCAGCCCAGCAACGTCGCTCCCCCGCAACCGTATGCCTTCCAACAGCCAGCGGTGCCGTTGAGCTACCAGCACGCCGACGCTCATCGTCCGCGAGACGCGTACGTGCACGTGCAGCCCGCTTCGGCACCTCAGTGCGACGACATCTCGATGCACGAGGCTAGCTGGCCAGGCGAGCAAGCTCCGGTGACCACCGTTGAGCCAGCTCGCGGAGTCGATGCGACTTGCTTTGCTGTCCCGCGCGCTACAAGGCAAGAACAGGCTCCAGCTTTCGTACCAGCGAGCCGACCGTTCATTCCTCAGCGTTACCTCGACTTGTTCGACGGTACTGACCGGTTGTCTGACCGGCGAGCTTGGTGGAAGGAGTACCAGTACATGGCAACCTTCGGGATGTGGTCGGAGAGCGAGCGTTGCAAGAACTTGGAGTTGTATCTTCGTGGCGCAGCCGAAGCCTGGTACCAGCAGCTTGGGTCAGCGCGCCGGCGCTGGTCGTCACTGGCAGCAGCATTCACGCAAGAGTTCTGCGTGTCGCGCCATTCCGAAGCCGAACGCTACTTCACGATGAAGCAGCAGAAGGGCGAGACCCCGCGTGAGCATCTCTGGCGACTCAACGCCGCCGCTCGCAAGGCACGCATCCCGTTGTCGACGCCGGAGACATTCGTCACCACGTCAGCCGCTTCATCAAGTCGCTGACAGACTCCGAGATCCGAGTCGCGCTTGTTGGCCGGATGTTCAGCTCGCTCGATGAGCTAGAGCGCGGACTCCGAGCTTACGAAGAGCATGCCGTCGGAGTCAGCGATGAGCGTCGCTCGTCTTATCGCGATCGCTCGTCGTCGTCATCGCGGTCGGAGCGAGACCGCTCGGTGTCGCGCGGGCCGGCGCACACCTACTGGGCCTATGAAGACGACGCGAGTTCGACGGACGAAGGCGAGCAGAAGCCGCAGAAGACCGTGCGTTTCGACTTGGATGAAGTGTCGGAAGAGACCGGCGAACTGATGTACCAGGCTGTCTCGAGCGAGCGTCGATTCGCAGGAGCCCGCTCGCCAGCGAGTCCGAAAGCCAGCTCCTCGCGCGCTAACCCCGATCAACGTCCACGCAAGGATGCTAGTCCGCGCCGCGAGTCGAATTGCTTTGGGTGCGGAGGTGCTGGCCACTGGTTCGCTGAGTGCCCGTCGCGAGTGACGTGCAGCCTGTGCAAGTCTCCCGGTCACTCAGCTGACGCCTGCCGCAAGAAATGCCCAGCCTGCGGGAGTGCCCACGGCCTGGATGGCGAATGCGAGGTCGCGAAGGCACTCGAAGGCTTGAAGGCTTGGTACAAGGCCGAAGGTCACGCTAGCAACACGCCGTTGCCAGCGACCGTCCTCCAGTTTTTAAACTAGGAGGCTCGCCAGGAGTTGGAACCCTGGTACGCGACGAGCAACAAGTTCCCGCAATGCATGTATTTGCATATGTTGGTCAAGCTTCGCTAACCAACGAAAATGAGAAGTCAGTTTGTCATACTCAGGATGAAGCGCGTTCATTCATGGCAGCTGACGACTCACCTACAGAGCCAGCAGACTGGCGGGCGGCGTTCCGCCTGGAGCCGGGCGAGCGTCGCGGGTGGTGGTCTTACCACCAAAAGCCGGCAGGCCAAGCTGGCATTGCGCTGGTGCACGGCGCCGTGTGCAATCGCCGGACACTGATCTTGCTGGATTCCGGCTCCACAACGAGCATGATCAGTCTCGACCTCGCTCGCCAACTAGGTTTGAAGCTGAGGTTCAATGAGCGCCTGCGTATCAAGGGCATAGGGAACATCACCACGTATGTCGACGCCAAGACAACCGTCAAGATCACGCTGGGCGCAAGCGTCGTCTATTACCTGGAGATCTGGTGTGGAAACATCGGGGACGGAGTCCAATGCCTGCTAGGCATGGATTTCATGATTGCCGCTGGCGTCCGCCTTGGAGCCTACGAAGGCGCTGTGCGGCTGCCAGACGAAGAGCGCATCCCGCTTGCCAGCTCTGGAAGCCGCCCCAAACTACCGAGACGCATTGAGGTTAGCTCACCGACGGACTTGACGATGCCTCCTGGCGAGTCAGCCCACGTACCCATCATCTACGGTCGACATCTCGCTGACCAGTTGGTGATCTGGGCCTGCCGTGGACCCAGCTGGGTGACCACGATCATGTGCGACTCGGCAAACAAGCCAAAGTCAGTGAAGGTGACCAACATATCAGCGCGATTGCTCTGCGTGGCGTCCAGGACGCCAGTTGCTCACCTGGTAGAAGCCGGACACTTGCCACTGGGAGCCGGCGGGCCGGTGCGTGTTGACTCGCCCAAGTACGAAGAATGGCAGTTGCTGGCGCAAGAAGGCAGTCACTCGCCACAGTTCCTGCGAGCCGCTCGTCGGGATGCAGAGGCGTCAGCCAGCCGACTGCCACCTGCAGTGCATCGTCCCACCTACCCGATGCCAACCCGAGTGCTACCGCGGCCAGTCAGTCAGGTCGTAGGCACGAGCTTCGTCGCCCGAGCGGAGCCAAGCACCTGCGATAGCAAGCAAGCTAGCACGGGCACCGGGGAGACACCAGCGGCAGCAAAGCTCGTGATCGGCGCCAAGTTTCTGACTGCAGATGATCAGCACCAGTCAGCCGACGCGGTTGGCCGGTTGGCGAGAGCGTACAAGGCAGTCATTGCGGCCGATGACTTGGCTAGCGAAGAACGAGAAGCAGTCTCGTATTACCACGAAGGTACCGATCATCTGCTGCTACACAAGCTGCGCAGTCAGCTTGCAATGCTCCCGGACCTAGTCGTGAACGACGAACCCGCGGATATCAGCAAGGCGGACGTCGGCGAGCTAGATGAGAACTCACCTGAGGAGATCGAGCAAGTTCGCCAGATCCTGAAGAAACACCAAGCTGGTTTCTTGGGCTCTGGTAACGCCGTGCCGCCTCCGGCAAGGGGCGTAGTCTGTGATATCGAAGTGCCGGCAGGAACCAAGCCGATCTCCCAGCGCGCTCGTCGTATCCCAGTCCACTTGCTGGAGAAAGTCTACGAGCTCATCAAGAAGTTGTTAGAGGCTGGCATCATCGAGTACTCTGACTCCGAGTGGGCCAGCCCAGTGGTGATCGTGATGAAGAAGAACGGGTTAGACATCAGACTCTGCATTGACTATCGGCTAGTCAACCAGCTAATCACCTTGATGAGCTATCCGCTACCGCTGATGACGAGATGCTGGACAACTTCGACAAGGCGATGTGGTTCCTGAGTCTTGACATGGCTAGCGGGTTCTGGGCAATCTCCATGACAAAACGAGCCCAGCATATTAGCGCATTCGTCTGCCCGCTAGGCCATTTTCAGTGGGTACGAATGCCTTTTGGCCTCAAGAACGCACCTTTGGTCTACCAACAAGTGCTCGACAACTGCCTCTGGGGATTCGTACGGCTCCCGCCGGCCCTGGAAGCCGAGGTCGAGCCCGAAGTTCTAAGCGCGCTGGGTATCGAAGCCAGCGAGCGCTGGGCGGAGTCAGCAGACGCAGCCAACAACCACGACACAGAAGCGAAGACAGTATTCCAACTCGGCATCCCTGCGCCTGGCAGCATGGGCCCGGTGCTGGGTAGAAGCTCCTACATCGACGACATCGCGTGCAAGTCAGCAACCTGGAGTGAGATGTGTCAAACGCTGGACAACTTACTCTATCGGCTGAGGTACTGGAGAATTTCGGTAAACTTGACGAAGAGCGCGTTTGGCAAACGGTCAATTGATTATCTCTCGCACGAGATAAATCGCGAAGGCATCAGAGCGTACCGAAGAACGTGAAGAGCCTGAAGGAGCTAGCATTCCCGTCATCTCTGAAAGGGATGCAGTCCTTCTTGGGCAGCTTGAATTACTACAGCAAGTTTATTGAAGATTATGCGAACATCGCCAGCGTCCTGTACGGGCTTACCGACGAACAGCTACGACTGGGACAGGACTTGGAGAAGGCGAAGTTAGCATTCGAACTCCTTCGTGACAAGCTGCTAGCTGCCCCGCTCCTTCGGCACCCAGATCGCGAGAAGCCTTTCGTTGTCATCCTGCATGCTAGCAATTGGGCCGTCAGCGCTGTGTTAGCCCAGGAGCACGCCGGCTTGCTACACCCAATCCGCTTCTCGGGACGTACGTTGCACGACGCTGAACTCAGATACCACGTGGCAGAGAAAGAAGTGCTGGCGTTGCTCCGCGTACTAGCGAACTTCTACACGATAGTCGCTGGCAAGCCGATCAAGGTGTACACGCGGTACTCTGTCCTCAAGTGGCTGATGAACTCGAAGTCGGTCACAGGCAGGTGCTTGCAATGGGCGACGCTGCTATCTCCCTGGACGCTAGATATCGAGCGCATTAGCAAGGACGAAGACTCGCTCGCTAGGTTGTTTGCCGATAGCATCACGCCGCGCGAACTGCTGGACCAGATTGCTGGCCAGGTCGAACCCGAGAAGCATAAGCGCGCCAGCCGCCCAGCAGTCAGCGTCGAGATGCTCACCGCAGAGTACTCGGGGCACGCCATTACGTTCGACGGAGCCGCGAAGCTGAAGACAAGGCGAGGAAGCGCGAGCTACATTCTCTGGCGCTTACCAGGGTGGATACCGCTAGAAGCTACCGGCTTCAGCTTGACAAACGTCACTGTCAACGAAGCTGAGTACGAAGGCATGCTCCGCGGGTTAGCGCGTGCCCGCGAGCTAGGTATTCGTGACGTCGTGGTGGTTGGCGACTCGCGCATCGCTGTGCAGCAGTGCCAAGGTACAATCGGCTGCAATGAGGCTCGGTTGCAACTCCTCCTGAACCGGTTCATGACTCTGAAGAGTAGCTTCGACTCGCTGGAGTTAGCGCACGTCAAGCGTGAGTTTAACGCACCAGCAGACTACCTTGCGTCGAAAGCACTCATTGGAGAAGACGTACATGCCAACGAAGATGAAGGACTTCAACAGCTCCGCGACCTGAACAAGCTCGCCCGATCATCGCCGACACTAACCGTTTCGGAGCGACGAAGCTGTCGCGAAGGGTGAAGATGACGACCAAGGGCAAGGCAGCCAGCGGAAGCACGAATCGACTCAGCAGTGGCGGATAGTGGAGACAGCGACGACGCGCATGAGGCTGACGAGCCGGCAACCAGCGTGCATGACGGCGCACATGCCACGAGCGCGCTCGCTGGAGCAGCAGTCTTCGTTTCGACACGGTCGCAGTCGCGACGACCGACCCGCAACAGCGGCGGACACCACCAAGCGGCACGGTCGACGGTCGCGACACGTCCCGCCAAGAGTCGGCGTGTCTCACCCCGAAGTAACCCAGTGGAAGGGGGGCCAGCCGCAACTCAGCCTGAAGTGTCAGTAAGCCAGGTCACGCATTCAGCTGGCCCAGTGACTCAGCCAATCAGCAGTCAGCGTCTCCAAGTTCAAGTCCGGGTGGTCAGATGGAGGCATCGATTGGCTGAGAGGTGCGTCGACGGACCGACGTCAGCCGCTGTTTGGGAAGCGGCGACGACGAAGCGACGCATGCCGGACGCCAGTCGACCGACGGTTCTGCCGGAAGTGAGGCCGTCACGACCGCCAGCAGCAGAACGACGCCGCCGTTGGAAGGCACCAGAGAATGACGCCGCGACCGCCGCGCTGATGAGATTCTTGCGCGGCGAGCTCGAGGAGCTCACACCACGGCAAGCGCGTGACGCTGCGAAACTCGCAGATGCGTATGCGATCGACGACGATGGCTTGCTGCGGTATGTCGGCAGCAAACGACGCCGACGAACACGCGCACCAGCCGACCGCCCCGACGACCAAGCCAGGCTAGTGGTGCCAAGCACGCTACGCGGAGACGTGCTGCACCTTGCCCACGATGACTATCAAGGCGGACATCAAGGAGTGTCACGAACGTTTGATCGGCTAAGGCGTGAGTACCATTGGCATGGGATGTATCGCGACGTTGAGCGTCATGTGCGTGAGTGCACTGACTGCAGCACTGCCAAAGGCCAGCCAGCCAACCCCGGACCGTCACCAGGCAACGTGCTGCCAGAACGCCCGTTCCAAGTTGTGTCGATGGACTTTGTTACGCCACTGCCAGCTTCGAGGCAAGGCAACACGTCTCTGCTATTGTTCCAAGACTCGTTCTCCGGTTTCGTGATGGCTAAAGCAATGAGCGACACGTCAGCGCTAGCCGTCGCTCAAGCTTACGATGCAACAGTGTTCCAACGCTTCGGAGCTAGCTCCATCGTCCGCCATGATCAAGATCCCCGCTTTATGAGCGAAGTCTTCACCCAGTTTCGAATGATGTTGGGCAGCAAGCAGCGCGCGACGCTAGCGTACAGGCCACAGGCCAATGGACAGCAAGAGCGGTCAGTTCAGACTGTCATCCGCTGCGTCCGCGCATACGTCGAGTCGCCAGACCAAGACGACTGGGAGGACGCTGTCTACAGGCTCATGTTTGCGATCAATACGTCTGTTGATGCCGTGAGGCGTGAGACCCCCTTCTTTCTCGTGCACGGCTGGGACGCTAGCTCTACAGTGTCCGCCATGCTAGCACGCGAGCCCCGAGGGCGCGACAAGCTAGACGCCTATCGGTGGCGCCTACGCGTTCAACGGGAACACGAGTATGCGATCCAGCTAGCAAAGCACTACACGCGAAGCAAAGGACCAGCGAGCCAGCGAGCGGAACGAGAACTGGGCGAGACTCCCCGACAAACTCAAGAGCGGGTTCGAAGTTGGCAACTCAGTGTGGTTGTACTACCCCCGAGTGAAGCCAGGACTAGCGCGCAAGCTTGCGCACGCTTGGCACGGGCCGTTCCGGATCGCCGACAAGTCGGACGACTACCGAGTCAAGCTAAGCGTCACTGGTACGCCCTATCGCATCTCACCCTGGGTGCACGTTAGCCGCTTGAAGCCGCGCGTGACCCATGATGAACGGCCGACCCCAGAGTGCGTCGGCGAACTACCTGAGAGCGACGATTGGGATGCCGCCCTGCTACCCGAAGATAGCTGGCTCGCGGACGAATCTGCTGGTGAATTTGAAGTTGAGCGCATCCTAGATGTGCGATGGTCAGCTGGCAGGACTAGAGCACAAGCTCGGCGCAGAGAGTATCTCGTGCAGTGGGTTGGCTATCGGGAGCCGACTTGGGTTCCAGCCACCCAGCTCAACTGCGGCAGGTTGCTACACGAGTTCGACGCCTCCGCCAAGGCCAAGAGTCGATTCGCCGCCATGCAGGCGAGCGACGAATCCGGCGAACACGAATGACCAAGCCGGTGGTCATCGGTGCTAGCACTCCCGCTAGCAGACCGACAATCAAGTATCGTGGCTCTACAGGGAGAAAAGAAAGTCAGTGTGCGAGCCACACAAGACGCTGACGATGCCGGCGCTAGTGGCCCCACTAGTTGACCAGCACTAGTATTGCGACTCTACTAGGGGCGATCGTCAGAAGAAGAGTGCAGACGGACACACGAGTCGCCTATGGTGTGGAAGTCAGCACAAGGAAACGAGAGGAACAAGAATTGAAAGGGAAGCTACATGGATTACGCATTAGGACAGCTACGGGCCAAATGTGCTGGCGTGCGACCGTGCTGTCAGACGTCCGGCGTGTGTTGGGGTCATTCCAGGGCGGGGGCAGCTCCCAACACTTGCCTCCGTTGCGGTCCAAGATATCCAGCTGCTCGCGGATGAGACTCTCAACGAAGCGACCTGGTGCCGAGGCCCAGCCGACGCGGAGAGGCTCTTCAGTATCGAGACGCCGAAGCTGATCTTCGAAGGACATGGACGACACGTCTTCGAGCGGCCAAGCACACTGACGCGCTGGAACCCACCAGAAGGCGGGCTCAGACCAAAACAAAGCCGTGCTCACGCCCGCGGGAGCCGACTCGACGAGTGCCTGGAACGCGCCCACCAACTCTTGGTCGGACCCTTCGCGAGCCTTATAAGCAGTCCGGATCGATGGCGGAGCGTCCGCCTGACGAGAGAGCGGGAACCAATGCTGGCGCTGCCAGTACTGCCGGCGATACTGGTACATAAAGCGAAGCACGCGGTGCACCCAATCCACCTGCGCAGCGTTCAACCGATTCGGGTCGAAGAGAAAGACGTGTCGCACACGACCATGCCACATCTCGTCCCACGGCCGCCGGTCCAACAGGCTCGTCATCGACGCGAACCCAGACGGTCCATAGCAAGCGAGCTGAGCGTTGCCGACGCGGGCGCTCTTGATCGGCGCGTAGTTTGGGAAGAATGGCGTCTGACCGCCGCGCACCCGCTGGAGTGGAACACCAAAACGCACCTTCACGTGGAGGTCGTCGAGCGACGCAAACGCCAGCGTGCTGCTCCGGCCTCTCACGCTGCCGAGCGCGAATGGCAACACGACTTGGGCGAAGACGGGGCGCGTTGGAGTGTCACCAGGCGCCGCGGCAGGCACGGCAGTGTAGCCAGCGATGAGCGACTGCGCTTGGGCACCGACGAACGTGAGTGGAGCAGCGCCGGCGCTCGTCGCACGACCCGAGGTACCACCAGCATTCCCACCTGCCAAGGCCCCCAAGCTACTAGTCGTGTCGCCGACCGAGCGCGCCAGAGCAGCAGAGGCAACAAGAGCGCGCTGAGCCGCGCGAGCCGTCGCAGCCGGCCCAAGCACGCCTGGATCCGCCGGCCGAGGTGCGCTGGCTGGACGAGATGACGCTGAAGCTTGGTCCGCCGACGATGCTTGCCCGCTGGACTGCGGTGGCGACGCCGACACGCCGGACCGCGAACCTACCGACCGCGGCGACTGTGACAACACGGAGGACGCACCAACCTGCGGAGACGGCCGACCGCGCTTCGATGACATCGGGGCGCCAAGGCCTTCGGTGCCAAACTGACGAGCAAGGCGACGAGCCGACATTGCATCCTCGGCGATCAAAGACGCAGCCCGGCGCTTGACACCTCGCAGCGTCTGCGCCGCGGCGTCACCAGCCTGATCACCACTCCGGCTACCTTCGTCTGCGTCGACGTCGATCACGACCGGAGGAGGTGCGGCGCTACCACGACCAGTAGCAGGAGCCAACACATCCGCGTCATCATCGTGATAGTCAGCGTCATCGGCGTCAACTTCGCCACCACCCTCGTCGTCAGACTGGAAGTCGATGGGTCGGCGCGCTGAGCGTGGCAGATCACCTCTCGACGAACCAGCACCAGACGCTTGAAACGTTGTGACAGGCGCCGGTGCCCGCTGCCTGACGGCCGCTTGAACCGACGAGCCCAAGCCAGAATCGTCGAACGCCGTAGGGTCAGGCGGTGGGTGCGAGGTCCGTGTGGAGCGCCCTGCTGGAAGCACGATCAAGGAAATGTCGATTGGAGCGAGAGACGGATCAGCATGCGCACACGCACGGACGAGATCGCCCCAGAGCTCAGCGTTGCCCTGCCCACAGCCGTACTGCCAGAGAAACGAGTACACGAGGCGCGCTTGCTCGCGAGTTAGCCCAACGGGTGTCGCACTAAGCGAATGCTGTGCGTCAGCAAGCTGGTCTTCCAACTCGAGTACGCGGGCAGCAAGTCGATCGCGATGGTCTTCGACTTCAGCAAGCTCGAGCCGCAGCGAGTCGATTACAGCGCCACGCTGAGTGTAGAGGTCGTCCAGAACGTTGTGCTGCCGCGACACTTCGACTTCGCCCGCACGCGCGGCTGCGAGTTCTCGCTCGAGGGCCCGACGACGAACGATCGAATCACGAAGGATGGCATCACGACTCGCCGCACGACGGCCAGAGCCAGCGATCTGTGCACGTCCGTAACTCTCTAGGAGAGCCAACGGCGCCGAACCAGCCAATCGCTCCACCTCCTGGATGCGGACGAGCTCGAGAAGCGACTGAACTACATGCGTCAACCAGCAGCATGTTGACGCCGTAGTGGACACGCGCTCAAGCAGGCGTTCAGAGCCAAACCGCGAGCGCAGCACCGCCATCTCACGCATCGCCTCAGCAAATTGTGCCATCGGATCAACAGCAGACGGAGGTGCGATGGACTCCAGTGGCGCATCTGCGCGAAGGAGCGCCACGTCGTCGTCGCCAAGAAGCAGAGTGACGATGTCTCGTGCCGGTGTCGTCAACACCTCCACTCCAGATGACCCCGGTGTCGGATCCCCTGACGTGACAGACACGTTGAAGAGCTCGCACAAGCGACGATCGAGCATCTCCCTAGCGTGCGCAAGACGACTGCGCGACGGTGCGTCGCGCAGTGGCGCGCTATCCGATTCAGGAAGCATCGACGACGTCAGGTCCCTCCCGACAGCCACCACAGCGTCGCGCCATGATGAGGATGCTAGCGCACCCGTCTCGCGTGAAGACGCGCCGGGACGAGCAACTGAGGACAGTGAGGCGAGTCAGCATGAGATCAATGGCGTCCAGAATGAGCATGTGGCATACCAAACGGGACAAGCGTGCGTGAGACCTCCGCGAGACCCGGATCTGACGACACTGTTGGTGCGCTGACAGCAGTGCCAGCTGCCGCGACTGACGGGGGTGGTGCCGACTGCGCAAGCGTTGTCCGTTGACCAGCGGCGCTCGCGCGCGGCGACGACGACGCCTCAGACGCGCCCGGCATGAGAGCAAGTTGTGCGATCGAGGCCACCAAGCTAGCCGATGCTTGTCGACCTCGCTCGAGGGGCGGTTGTGATAGAGCGAGTAGCAAACAGGGACAGGTGTTGAATGAGAAATGTCGTTGGGAGTTGGCCAGCCAACTCCCCCCCGGGTCCCAGACCAAGGGGGCTAACTGGCCGGATCCTAGCACTAGGAGCTAGCTGAATGAGCTGACCAACCGGTTCAATATCGGTTCTCAGAGGTCCACGCATCAGCGTGCTAGCGAGACGCAATAAGTAGCATCAGGTTTAACAGGGAGCGCCCCAGCGGGCCAACCTGACAAAGAGACTCTCGTTTTTCCCTCGTACCCCTCAAGTCTCCCCCTCAGAGCGCAGCCGCCGCTAACTCAACGGAGTTGGCACGCGCGCTACAAGTAAGTCTGTGCGTGTGCTTGCGTGTGTTGGAGCAGTCAGTGCGTGTGTGTACCTGTGTGGGCGCTTGCGTGTGTGCGTGTGAGAGCGTGAGGACATAGTTCCTGGCATTCTTGCCGTTTGCTGAGGATCCTGGCTAGGCCAAGGGTCTGAGGCACTCTATCTGAGTGTGTATTCTGTATTCACTGCGTACTCTAGCTAGGAGAGCTAGTTGTATCGGTAATACACTTCATATTGAAACCCACGAGTATCCTAGGAGAGGATAGCTCGCACCCCTCTTGGCTGGCTGATCGAGACCAACTCCGTCACAGCCCCACTGTATTCACCTTCACTGTGCGGCCATACTTCGGTTGGTTAGTGCCTGACGGAGTGAGCGGACTCGGGAAACTCCTTAGCAAGGATCCCGTTGAAAGAACCGACTTCACAAAGGGTACACAACGTGAGGTATCGACCAGCGTGGAACTAGATCACTAGCTCTACGCGCGTCGTACTTATATTCTTTTAAGTGTTTGGCTAGCGCAGCGCTACCCCTTCGCTGCTGCTGGTCGTTCAGACGCCTGTCCGCTAGCTGCTACCAGCTAGCGAACGTACACCACTCTATCACACAACGTGAAGTCGCACGGCGCGATGTATGGCGACATCACCTTGGGCGAGCTGGTAGTAGACTGTGACGATGAATGGCTGATGTCGTCGGCGAAGAGCAAACCATCATCTTCGGCTGTGTCCTTCCACTTCCCGGAGATCAGTTCCGATGCGAGATCGATCATGAACTGCCGATGCTGGTTGCGGAGACTTTTGTCGGACTCGTCCACCATGCACTTCGATAAGCCGAGTCACTTCACCCATTTCTGATGAGTCCGCATTCGACAGGATGTTGACGACCGAGCCATCCATCCAGGACGCCGCAACCATCTGTCCCGACTTGCTCACACCTTGAAGCGATGAGCCACGCGGCTCGTGCGACTTCTTCGCAAACATGTGTGCCTTGGGAAACAAAGCGGAGTTCTCGCGGATGGTGTCTCGATCGTACATCCCAACATCACGAAGACTACGTAGCAAAGTCACAGACGAGTAAAAATAATCCGTGTTTACCACCCGCTTGGTGTTATGGAGGGGCTGAGTAACTTCGAGAACGATCTGACGAATGTTGGACGAAAACTGAAGGCGTTCGTCGAGATACTTGGCTTTGTCGGTGTCGATCACCCCCTTCAATCGATCTTCCATATCACCTGCGCAGTGGAGTCGGAAACCAACCATGAGCCAAGTTGTGGCACAACAACACGCGTAGATCTTGAAGTGGAACTTCCCGGTCGGCTTCGATGAGTTGTACACGATGAGGTGGCGACCAAACTAACGACACGCGATGCGTGACTCGTCGACGGCGACGTGTCTTCCCAGCACAACGTATTTGGTGCTTGTGTACTTGAGCATGCTTAGGAGCCGTCGGATTCGGGCGACAGGGTCCTTCTTCAGCTGGGCTGGTGTAACCTTATGCCTGAAGGACAGGTTCTTGCGGATGAACTGGAAGCGCTTCAAAGTCATGAGTTCTCGAGTCCGAATGCCGAGGTGACGCCAAAAATCTCGTCTTCCGCTTAATTCCCCCAGTAGTTGGAGTACTCGCCCTTGTCCACGATAGTCATGTAGAACATGATGCCGAAGAAACGCAACTTCTCATCGAGAGTTTTCCCTTGTCCGTAGCCGCATACGCGTTGGTCTCGTTCACCACAATCTTCCAAAACGCCAGCGACAAATACGCAAGAAAACTTGAGGAAGCTGTTGAGAAGAGATGCTTCTTGTCCTTTATTACCTTAGTCTCTGTTGTCCCGTCCGGATGCGTGAACAGATCTAAAGGCTCGCTCATCTTCTTGCCGGCTTGGAAGTCCAGCTTCGTGATCTGCTCGACCATCTGCAGATTCGATGGGAGCGCTGCTTCCATGTCGCCTTGTTGAGAGTGCTCCCGCTGAGGGTTTCGTAGTTCTTGATACCACGTTCGACAACGTCACGCGAGAAGCGATGCGTGTACATCTTCGACTGGAAGTTGGTGACCGTCCACCGAATCTCGTATGCTGGTCCGCCTCGTTTCTCGCCCTTGACAGACTTCGCTACATGCACGCGACCTGAGAGGAATAGACCACCGACATCCTTGTAGAGCTTGGTCGGCATCCACTCCTCTTTGTCGCAGCAATACGAAACCATGCGACCCACCAACGGGTCGCGAGTCTTGACTGGCGGTGACGCCTTCGGCTTGACAGGAGTACTCTTGGGCTTTGGCGGCGGCCATACGGCGCGGGGAACCTCTTCAACTGCGGGAAGCTCCAGGGGTGGCGATTGAAGAGACTTACTTGCTGTCTTACGCGGCGAGGGAATGGTCTTGGGTGGTGTCTTACGAGGTGATGGAACCGACTTTTTCGATGTCCTGCGCTTGGGCGTTGGTGGGTCATCGTCGTCGAGGTCCTCAAAATCTGAATCGCTAACGGGATCGCGAACCGACCTTTTTCGCTCGGCGGCTCGAATGGCACCCACACGACGATTGTAGCATGCCGCGCTGCAGTAGCAAGCATCGCCTGGAAACTCGGTGATGTCGTTTCCGCTTGCGTCCTTCAACGACAGGTCCTTGCAAACGTCGTTGGAACAGAAGTGATGCATCGGCTTCGCACATCGGATGCACGATCTTCCAACACCATCGGGACCCTCACCGCAGGTTGCGCAGACTTGGATCTCGTCGGTCTTGGACGTCTCACCCGCAGCCTGAGTACGCTCGCGCTCCAACTCGTCGTGATACGCCTTCACCGACGACTCCGGCAGATTCCCCTCAGGCTCCCACGTCTGGTCGTCGAAGCCAAGCCAAGCGACGAGATACTCGGTGACCATGACACCCTGCTTCGTAGTTGTTCGCATCTTTAGCAACTTCTCCACCTCGAATTCGTCTGGGGCATCGGGTTGAGCAGGAGAGTACGCAGACACCAGATCGACCGTCGAACGTTCGACAGGAGTATTCACGTCAATAGTGAGCCGGGCATCAAGCTGGTCACACTCGCGCTCCAACACATCATGATACGCCTTCACAGATGCCTCTGGCAGGTTCGCCTCGGGCTCCCATGTCTGGTCATCAAACCCAAGCCAGGTGACGAGATACTCGGTGGCCGTGATACCATTCTTCGTAGTCGTTCTCATTTTCAGCAGCTTCTCGACCACATACTCGTCGGATGCATCGGATTCTCCAGGTGGTGACGCGGGCACGGGCGACGATGACTCTTCAACAGAGTTGCCTCGATGCTCGCCGGAATTGGCTGACGTCGACACGAGGGTCGCTCTGCAAAACTCAGCAACCAGATCTGGTGGCAGATTGCGCTCAGGCTCCCAAGTTTGGTCGTCATATCCCTCCCACGAGACGAGAAATAGGCGAGAGTCCCGACCATGAACAGAGACCATCTTCGTGTCGAGAAGTTCAGCGACAACATACTCGCGAGAACGAGCCTTCTTCTTCGTCGAAGGACGTGTCGCTGCACGACTGGGCTGGGCTGGCGTTCTTCCGGTCTGGGAGCGTGTGCGAGCAAAACTGGACCTTGTTACCATGTTGAAAAACACGAAAAGGTCGACAACTAGCAGGATCGGACGGCGGGGTTTGAAATGGTTGGTCACCCAGAATCGGCCATAAAAATGTCATCCAGAAATGGTCATTGCAATACGGCAATCTGCCCCAACAACATTGTTGCCACCACAATCGCCATCGGTATTGTCTTGATAATAGACAGAAAACCATAGCCATTCACTCGCTGTCACCGTTGCAACAATACTGCGTCTTCAGGTGTCACTGCCGTCCGCGCTTCAGCATCTGCACGACCGTCGGCAATATCGCCAGCATCACCATGGTGGTTGACTTGTTCGCCAGCATCGTCATCGCCATCGGCACCATCTCGGCACCAGCATCCCGACAGTCGTCTGCACGATCGTCACCATCGCACGTTCGTCAGCCTTCGCCAGCATTGCCATCGCCGTCGGCTCCATCGTCACAATCGCTCGCCATCTAGAAGTTGGCCGTCATTGTTGTCCAAATAGGCATCGTTGTAATGCAATCATATTTTGCCACAGCCAGAGCCATCGTCGTTGCCATTCGAATCACACGCCACCCACGTGCTGCGTTGCCATAGAGCACGCATGAGCTTTGGCCGGTGGTGTCCGTACTGGTACACCCACCTACCCGCATCATGCGCCATTATGGCACGCTGGCCGCCATCATGTCGCGTGCGGGGAGGGCTAGATCCTCTCCGGAGGAGGATCGGCGAGTCCCTGCACGCGACAGCTTGCCACACGCGGATGACAGTGGTGCCTGGCATTGCACGAGAACCTGCTATCACATCTGATATGATCAGCGACAGTCGATTTTCAAAACATCATCCCCGCCATACCTGACTGCAAGCGGGCAAAATCTGAAATGACACGAGTCAGTGAAAGATTCGACCGGAAAGTTTCATTTTGAATTGTCATCCCGAATTGTCATTCCGAATTGTCACACCGAATTCTCCGAATTTTCCAATTTTTTTATTTTTGACGAATCAGCGGTCGTGTCGTTCAACCGTAGGTGTTTTTCCGACCAATCAGCTTTTGACCCTATTTTGACAAAAAACCTCGGTTTTTGAGATCCATCGCAGGTCCACACGTTTCATTTCTCTTTTTCCGTCCCTTCGAACAGGTGCGTGTTGCGCGGAAATGCGTCAAAATGGTCACCATCTTTTGCTGATCTTTTTTTTCTGTGTGGAACAGCTCGCGAGTATTGCTCGTGAACGCCTGTCATCCGTGTCCAGCTCGTGTTCGTTGCGCCCAAGGGCGACGTGTGGTCGCGGCAGTCGCATCGCCGCCGCACGCACATCGGCTTCGCGTGAGGCCTGCTGCTGCGCACGGAGACTCGCCGATCCTCCTCCGGAGAGGATCTAGCCCTCTCCGTGCGTGGCCCGACGGCGGCCAGTGCAACGCCTCGTGTTGACCGCCTGCTCGTGGAAGTAAGACGGCGGACGGAACCCACGAGTCATGGCGCGAGATGTGAGTGCAAATGCGCAGCACGCACGTGTCGTTGTGCGTGCGACGGTGGGTACGAATGCCGATGATCAAGGTCGCCCACGGGATGTAGACGCGCCGTCTAGACATGACGATGCCACGCGCACTGTGGGCAACAATGTTGCGGGAGAGGGACGGGCCGATGGCGATGCAGGCGCTACTCGTGCGAAAGACAGTGCTGCCGACGATGCTGCGCGTGCTAGCGACGATGACGACGCCGCTCGCTCAAGTGACGATGGTGGCGAAGCGTCTGATGGCGAGGCTGGTGCTGCAAGTGCGAAAGACAGTGCTGCCGACGATGCTGCGCGTGCTAGCGACGATGACGACGCCGCTCGCTCAAGTGACGATGGTGGCGAAGCGTCTGATGGCGAGGCTGGTGCTGCAAGTGCGAAAGACAGTGCTGCCGACGATGCTGCGCGTGCTAGCGACGATGACGACGCCGCTCGCTCAAGTGACGATGGTGGCGAAGCGTCTGATGGCGAGGCTGGTGCTGCAAGTGCGAAAGACAGTGCTGCCGACGATGCTGCGCGTGCTAGCGACGATGACGACGCCGCTCGCTCAAGTGACGATGGTGGCGAAGCGTCTGATGGCGAGGCTGGTGCTGCAAGTGCGAAAGACAGTGCTGCCGACGATGCTGCGCGTGCTAGCGACGATGACGACGCCGCTCGCTCAAGTGACGATGGTGGCGAAGCGTCTGATGGCGATGCTGGTGCTGCAAGTGCGAAGGACAGTGCTGCCGACGATGCTGCGCGTGCTAGCGACGATGACGACGCCGCTCGCTCAAGTGACGATGGTGGCGAAGCGTCTGATGGCGAGGCTGGTGCTGCAAGTGCGAAAGACAGTGCTGCCGACGATGCTGCGCGTGCTAGCGACGATGACGACGCCGCTCGCTCAAGTGACGATGGTGGCGAAGCGTCTGATGGCGAGGCTGGTGCTGCAAGTGCGAAAGACAGTGCTGCCGACGATGCTGCGCGTGCTAGCGACGATGACGACGCCGCTCGCTCAAGTGACGATGGTGGCGAAGCGTCTGATGGCGAGGCTGGTGCTGCAAGTGCGAAAGACAGTGCTGCCGACGATGCTGCGCGTGCTAGCGACGATGACGACGCCGCTCGCTCAAGTGACGATGGTGGCGAAGCGTCTGATGGCGAGGCTGGTGCTGCAAGTGCGAAAGACAGTGCTGCCGACGATGCTGCGCGTGCTAGCGACGATGACGACGCCGCTCGCTCAAGTGACGATGGTGGCGAAGCGTCTGATGGCGAGGCTGGTGCTGCAAGTGCGAAAGACAGTGCTGCCGACGATGCTGCGCGTGCTAGCGACGATGACGACGCCGCTCGCTCAAGTGACGATGGTGGCGAAGCGTCTGATGGCGATGCTGGTGCTGCAAGTGCGAAGGACAGTGCTGCCGACGATGCTGCGCGTGCTAGCGACGATGACGACGCCGCTCGCTCAAGTGACGATGGTGGCGAAGCGTCTGATGGCGATGCTGGTGCTGCAAGTGCGAAGGACAGTGCTGCCGATGCTGCTGCTCGTGGTGACGATGGTGGCGAAGCGTCTGATAGCGATGCGAGCGCTACACGTGCGAAGGACAGTGCTGCCGACGATGCTGCGCGTGCTGACGATGGTGGCGAAGCGTCGGATAGAGGCGCAGGAGTTGTATGTGCATCATCTATGTGTGATGACGATCAACCTCCTGGGTCACGAAAGACACGAAAAAGGAAGGCGAACGAGAATCAATCAGCGTCTGGGGGTGACGATGATCAAGCTGCTGGATCGGGCAAATCGCGAAGACAGAAGACCAAAGCTAAACAAGCAGCGTCTGGGACTGGCAAAGATCAAGCTGTTGGGTCAAAGAAACACAAGCCCAAATCGGCGGCCAAGAAGGCGAGAGACAAAGTGAAGTATGTCGCCAAACGAATGGGTAAGAAGAAGTCTAAGCCAGCAGTATCAAGTTCAGAAGCAACACAGACGTCGTCTTCGTCCACCACTCCAGCAACACAAACGCCATCAACTACGACGCGACAAGCCGTTCCGTCACCAGGCACCGGTTCCGGCCTACCAGCAGCCGCATCCACAACGGCATCGACTGTCCAAAGGCCGAGTGCGCCGGGCAAGCGTCGTCGGGCCCGCGTCATCGACGAAGAAGATGAAGATGAAGAAGATGCTGAAGCCACCGCGCCTCCTTCGACAGCAGCATCAACACCGGCGACTCCCGCACAGACGGCATCGTCAAGCGCGGCTCCGACAAGGCGTCCTGCTGGGAAGCAGCCAAGACCGACGCCACCGGCATCTGTCATTCCAGAGTCGACATCAACGTCGAACACCACACCAACGGGTGAAGCGGGGAAGCAACCACGTGCAACGAGCACCCCACAGAACAGCAGCCAGCCAAGCGGATGGAAGCCCCCCGCACGCAAGCGACTGAAGCAGCGAGACATGCCACCTGGCTATCATCGGGTCGAAAGGATCGACGATGTTCGGACTGTACATGGTGTGCGGGAGTACTTCGTCGTTTGGGCAAATCCTCAAGTTGGAGAAGAGAGAAGAGCATGGGTTCGATCGCTCAACGACTTGAGCCATTTCAAGCGCGACCTGGACGCGATCGCCGCTTGGAAAAAGACTGGCACCAGGTACAAGACGCTCAATTACTTCCTGAACTCAACGCAAGGCAAGACGTACAAGCCACCAAAGGCCCACGGTGCGGGGGATAGCTGGATGGCGTGCGGTTACGACGCAGTTGGTGTTGCGCTCGAGCTTCTCCGACTTCCCAACCCTGTTACCGACAAGATGATTCAAGAGTTCCGAGAGCGTGGGGCCAAGAGGCGCAAGGTTGATCCGACGGCCATCGCGCAGAAAGGTGTCACTTGGGCCGCGCTCAGGCAGTTTATCAAGTCGATTGGGTCTCTCGACATGGAAGTCATCGACAAGAATCTGTTTAAAGGACACGGCGTCGGAGTCGAGTCGCTCGAGCGTTTGGGTCTCGGTGATGGCATTTATCTTGTTGGTGCTTGGTCAACACAAAACGTCGGACATTGCTTCGTCCTCGAAGTCACTCTGGATGGAACAGGCACATTTGCGCATGATCGCGAGCACATCGAAGGCGTCAAGTGGTTGTCGACGTGGCTCAAGTCACTTAAATTTGTTCGTCGTGTTGTTCCTAAGACAGGTTAACATTAATGTGGTAAGATTTTGATTTTATTCTTTCTGCGTTTGATTCTACAACACTATGTTGGCCCGCTTGTATACGAAGATCTCCACTCCAGCGTCTCCGGACGTCACATCAACAACAAGTGTTTTTGCGAGTGTCCACAGTTGACAGAAAGCTTTGTTGCATCGAGTGCTATGCCGAGCACAAAATTGCTGCGACAGCGCGACAACACGAAGTTTCGGCAGCCAGCAGAGGTCCTCGAGAGCATGGTTCGATAACGCTGTAAAAAGAGTGTTATGCGAGAACAGGTGGGTAACAGCAGCCAGAGCGGGTAGTTCGCTAATGTCGGTTTGTGAAATATCAGCGTCGACAATCTTAACCCACGATAACCTCGGCTCGGCGACCCCATTCGAAGCAAGAAAATCTCCAAGAAGTGATGTCAACTCAGGGCGCATTTCAACCGCGATACACTCCTTGAAGTGCCCTTGCAACGCAAGCTGAATGACAACGTTTCCGACGCCTGCGCCGATGTCTGCAAAGACGTCGTTGTCACCAACTAACTCGACTTCGCACAAACCATCGAGAAGGACGCATACACCTTGAGGGCTCAGCTCACCCGCATTCTGATCAACTCGGCCACTGGGTTGACGAACATCAGACCTGGTAACTTTATCAAGCAAACTGGCAGCGATCACCATGGACACCTCCTGTGTATACGGTGTTGTTGCATCGTTATTGGCTAAGCAACTTTCGAATTGCTCCAGAAGCGTCGGACGCTCTCTTCGCTTCAGTTTCTTCGTCTGTCTTGGCACATCTTCGTTTTGAGTGACTACTTCGGCTGGCGTGAGCATCAAGTTCATTCTCGCCTCGTGAGTCGCCTGGCTCAGGCATGCTGTCATTTCTTGAGACAGCTCAAGCGTAGGTGGGTTTCGTGATGGATGCTTCCGTAGCTTGTGTTTCACCAACGAGTTGCGTGATCGGAATGGTGGATGATCGCATAAGTCACATATAGCTTCAATTTCGTTTCGAACTTTGCGTTTGTGTTGTCTTGTATCACACTCAGATTGTTTCGGATTGCACTTGCAGAAAACCAAGTGATCGAGTACATTCTTCCACTTGGAACCACGGTACGTGCAGGTCTTCACAAGTGACTCGACAAAACCCCGTGGATAGATTCGGATGTCACCACGTTCATTTACACCATTGTAAAGACAAGGGAACCAAGTCTCAACAAAAACAGAGATGTCTGGCGAATGCCTTCTGGGCACGAAGACGAAGTGGAGATACACGGCAGTTGATCGCTGGACCACGTACAACGTTTGTGCCTGTATCGATATACAGCTCCCTTGGTGCATTATGTGTTTCTCCATCTTGGCTGTGGGTTTCACGTTGACTGGGGTTGATACCTCGCCATTCCCAGCGATACACACCAAGAACACTCTTGCTGTATCGGACACGACCAGATCACGCGCTGTTATGGTCGGTTTCCCAAGACGCTCAGATGCAATCACATGTCTAGACGCAACGTTCCAGCCCTCGCATGTGCTTTCCAACATGCCTTCGAGGACAGAGATGAGAGCCAGAGTGTCTCTACTTCCATTTTTCTCACATGGTGTCAGGAAGTCTGACGGTAATGTGACTTGGCGGCGAACTTCCTCTGCAATCCTGCGGAACACCTCTGTGCCAAGCGGGATCATTGTCACATTCGCAGTCATGTTTACTTTGAATTCGGTATGACAAAATGGTTATCAGCACACTCTGCTATCGCGATCAACCACGTGTCAACAACCACCCATCAAAAAGTGGTATAAATATCTTCGCGGGACTGTCTGTGCACTTTCGGAGAAATTCCCATCGTGTAATTTATAGTCGCATCATTTTATCCAATCAGATCGCTTTCGGAAATCGTCTAAAATGACCACAGTTCGGTCATTATAGGAACATCCGAGAAAAACCTGCCCAGAAAAGCAGAAGGTGCAATCGGAAAAGGGCCTTAAATGACCACTTTATCGTCATTTTAGCGCTTCACTATGGAAATTGCACTATACAAAAAACAAGTCAAAACAGCGGCAACGAAAGGGTTAAGGGCTTAAATGACGACTTTATCGTCATTTACGGCCCATTTCCGATCGCCCATTCTGCTGTTTCAGGGCAGGTATTTTTCGGATGTGTCTAAATCACCGAAATCTGGTCATTTCATGCGATTTCCGACAGCGACGTTTGGATAAAATGGTGCTATATATATATATATATATATATATATGAGACAAAACTGTGTGGCACACCATGTATTTGCTTTAACCTGCATGTTTCATGTTGATGGATAAATGCTGTGATAAAAGGACATAACACAGAGATGTGTGGAACATGACCCACGCTATGTTCATAGAATCCAGCTAGGTGACTAGACATGCAGCGCTCTCCTCCACCACCGCTTTCCTCGCGCTCATGCGCTCTAAGAAAATAGACCTCACTTTTGCATTTTGCTCCACCCTTCCCAGGACTCGCCGGTCTCGCCCAGACCAGCGTTCAAGCCCGTTTAGCTCAGCCCTTCCTAGTTCTAGCCCCGAGGCTAAACTACGACCCTTTCACGTTATCAGCACTGCTCAAGCTCTATCAAGCCGACGAGGTGCTGTTGCTCTCTCTCTTTCTACTGACTCGCTGTGTGTATAGGCGCTGAAGACCCGGTGCTCGACCGTGTGACTGCCTACACGCTGCTGATACGTTGCCAACGGGTGACGGGAAGTAGCTACGCGCGAAACGGTAGCAGGTCGGTCGCACGGCTCAAGCTCCGGTCATCGACGCCGTACACCTGCTGAGGACTTCTGGCGTGGCCATTAAGTTGTTGCCCGCCCCTGTTCCCGCCTGTATGGCTCCAAGTTCGCCCAAGGCCTCTCGCCAACGCCGCATCCTCAACCTCAAGCCTGGCGACCCGATTCTTCTCGTGAAGAAGCCGCGGAACCGCCGGAAGCAGCCGTTGTTCGCTCGCCGCGAGTTCGACCTGATCCGGCAGCTCGACGACAACGCCAGTCTCGACAAGCTGCGCGCCGACCTCATCGAGTCCGTCGAGCGGACCGTCCGGATTCAGCAGGCGTTTGTGAAGCAACTCCGCAAGGAGGCGCGTCACTCGAACAGGATCAAGCACATTATCGACCTGGTCGATATCATCCCGTTCCACGCCGACTCCCAGCGCAAGGTCCTCGACGAGAAGATCACGCTCGTGCTCAAGTCCAAGGAGGTCAACGAGAAGCTCCGTCAAGAAGAGGAAGCCGCAGCTAAGAAGAGAGCTCACGAACAGAACTGCATCGCGTGCTTGTGCTCGCATTTCTAGATCCGTAATCTAAAATTTCACGTTAGTTCTTCACCAAAATGTCTGATTTGGAGAAACTCAAGTTTCCCGCCTTGGATGTTACGGGGTCGAACTACATCGTGTGGGCACTTGAAGCAAGCAACTACTTGTGCGCCGACGGACTTAGTGAAACAGTTGAGGAGACGTTCATACTCCCAACTGGCACAAGTGCTAGCGAGCAACAGCAACGCAAAGATGCATCGCGCGCTGTGTGTCTGTTGCTGCGGCATCTGCATGGAGACTTGAAGATGAACTACCTTGAGGAACGCAACCCTGCGGTCATCTGGAAGAGCCTACGTCTACGCTTCGACACGGACAGGAAGCAAACGCTGCTCCCGCTCGTGAGCGACGAGTGGAACAAGCTGTGCTTCTACAACTACAAGAATGTGACGGAGTTCGCTTCTGTGCTCTACAAGGTGACGAGCGAGTTGTCGTGGTGCGGTAAGAAGGTCAGCGAAGCTGAGAAGATTAAGAAGACGCTGTCGACGTTCAGCCCAGCGGAGCGCATCCTCGCAGCGCAGCATCGCAAAGCCAACTACGAGACGTTCGACAAGTTGGTTGCTGCGTTGCTACTCGATGAGAAGCACGGCTTACTTCTGCAACGGAACCATGATGAAAGACGACTACCCGTAAGCGATCAGAGCCATGCATCGAATACGGCGCAGCCTGAGGCACACTTCGGCGAGCAACAACGACCACGCGGTCGCTATCGCAACTCGAAGAGCAACGGAAACCGTGGTAAGGCAAAAGCTTCATGGCGCAATCGCAAGTTCACGCGTTTCGACAAGACCCAGCGCGAACGTCGACGTACGGTTCAGCACAACGGACAGAGCACAACGAAGTGCAGGCGCTGTGGAGACGAAGGCCACTGGGCGAACGAGTGCAGAACCTCTGAGTTTCATTGCAAGCTCTATCAGCAGTGGAAGCGCGCATCGGGGAGTGGCGAGAACTCTGATCGGAAGAGTCCAAACCGAGCGGTATCGTTCATGGCAGAACTGCGGAGAGATAGCGATTTCGAGTCGCATTGCGTTGAAGTGCTTTCGACCATTGGGGTTGACCATTCTGACTGCTTGATAGACTCAGCAGGCACGCACGTCGTCCTGACGGACAAGATATACTACATATCGCTAGACAATACGTGCAGTCTGGGTCCTATCAAGAATTTGGGAGGAATGAGCTCTATCGCAAAGGGACAAGGCGAAGCAGGCATTCGACTGCCACGAGGCACAGCTATCAACATCGCGAACGCAATCTACGCCCCAACGGCCACGCGAAACTTGCTAAGTTTCGCTGATCTGCGCAAGAACGGCTTCCACCTGCTAACTGACACGAATGGAGAAGGCACCGAGTGCTTACATCTTCTAAACGCATCTGGAGCAGTCTCAGAGTCATTTTCAGTCAATAGCAATGATCTGTACGTTGCAACCATCGCCCCATGTGAAAGTACCTTTGCGTACTCTTCGCATGTTTCGTCAGGGACGAGAAGCCAGGATTGGCAACTCTGGCACGACCGACTTGGGCATCCAGGCAAATCGATGCTACGCGACCTGAGCACCACCGTACAAGGACTGACGATGTCCAAGAACGCCATGAAGCATGGGATCACGTCATGCCTACCTTGCGCTATCGGCAAGAACCAAAATCGGAAGAAGACTTCGTTTTCAAGCGTACACTTTAAGCCTAAGAACGTTTTCGACACTCTCGTCAGTGATGTGTGCGGCCCCATTGCACCTCCATCAGGCCCCTTCAACTACTACATGGTTGTGAAGGACATATCGTCGCGATACTCTAGTGTGCATCTCCTGACGTCGCGCAACGAAGTTATGCCGAAGCTTCTGGCTGCAATCATTCAACTGAAGGCCCAGTTTCCTGCACACCCAATACGGACTGTGAGAGTTGACAACGCTGCCGAGTTCGTCTCGAAGACTTTCCGAGAGTTCTGCGCATCCAGTGGTATCACGCTTCAGACATCAGTCCCTACGCACACAACACAAGCGCGGAGAACTTTGTCAAGCAGATCCAAATGATTGCAAGGCCGATCTGCTTCGGTCCAACCTGCCATTGTCGTGCTGGGGGCATGCTGTACTTCATGCCGGCGAACTAATCCGCCTCCGACCCTCGGCAGGGTCTCGATTGACACCACACGAACTGGTGCACGGCTTCTCGCCGTCTGTTGCGCACCTCAAGATATTCGGAAGCGCGGTGTACGTACCTATCCCCCCATCAGCGAAGCAAGATGGGCCCGAGACGCCAACTCGGAATCTACGTGGGATTTGCGTCGCCATCGATCATCCGATACTTGAGCCCGCAGACGGGGGACCTATTCACCGCACACGTAAGCATGTGCGAGTTTGACGAGAACATCTTTCCAAGATTGGATGGAGGCGAGACACCATCAGAGAGAGATACCTTTGACTTCTCAGTCAATGAACTTCATAAAGATCCTTACAACGGACAAGGAGAAAAGGAGATCAGACGGATGCTGCATTTGCACCGTATAGCTCAAAGCGCGCCGGACGTATTTGTCGCCACAGAGCGAGCAACAAGATCGGAGTTGAACGAAGCGGTGAACTATCCCGCGAGGGTTGATGTCGATCCCCAACCAGCTCATACAGGAGCCCCTCCGAAAAAGCGCGGAAGACCGAAGGGAGTGAAGGACTCTGTCCCACGAAAACGGCGAACAGCGGCAGAGCTTGCCGCAGCCCAGAGAATCCAAAGTGTCCCTGCTGGAGAAGCAGAAGTATCAGCAAACCTCGCGATCGGGAGCGGGAAGTTAGAACCAAAGACGATGAAGGACTGCAGAGCAACGCCCGAGTGGCTGAAATGGAAAGCTGCGATTGAGTCCGAGTTGAAGTCGTTGTCCGACAGAGAAGTCTTCGGACCTGTACAAGAGTGCCCTCGTGGATTCTCCCCGATCGGTTGTCGCTGGGTCTTCGCGACGAAAGAAGGACCATCGGGTGAAGTTTGCCGATACAAAGCGCGGCTGGTAGCGCAAGGGTTCACTCAAGTCTTTGGCATTGATTATTCCGACACGTATTCGCCAGTCTTAACCGCAACGACGTTGCGATGGCTGCTGGCGTTTGCCGCACGCCATGACCTTAAGGTCAGACAGGCCGATATTGAAACCGCTTACCTGTACGGTTCGCTGGATGTTGAGTTATACATGAAAGTTCCCGAGGGAATACGTGTCGAGGGGGAGAAGATATTCAATGTACCCTGCGTCCGACTGAAGAAGTCGTTGTACGGGCTGAAACAAGCCGGGAGAATCTGGTACATTCGTCTATCCGACTACTTGATTAAATGCGGATTCAGTACAGACGAAAGCTGCCCCTGTTTGTTCATCAAACGAAACAGCAACGATATTGCCATGATCGGCATCTATGTCGATGACATTGTTATGGTTGGTACACCTGCCGCGACGGCAGAGGCGATGGCAAGCTTGAAGAAGGAGTTCAAGGTCAAAGATCTAGGGGATATCTCGTTCTGTCTGGGACTTCAAGTTGAGCAGACACCCCGCGGAATCAGACTCCACCAAACCAAATACATTGACAAGTTGTTGAAACGATTCAACATGAATAAGGCGACGAAGACGGTGAAGACGCCGATGGTGGTCCGTAGCCTAAGACCAGACAGCGATCCACTTGGTCCACGACGAAAGGATGAGCCCACGTTGGGCGAGTCAACACCATACAGAGAAGCTATCGGTGCCCTCTTGTATCTCGCGAACAACTCAAGACCGGACATATCATTCGCGACAAGTCTTTTGGCACGTTTTTCGGCCGACCCAGCCCCACGCCATTGGACAGGAATCAAGCAAGTACTCCGTTACCTGGCAGAAACAAGATCGTACGGTTTGCTGTACCAGCGTGGGTACAAGTGGATGAAGACACAACGGCTAAGTGTTGGAGATATCCGTGGCTACGTAGACGCAGGATATCTCTCTGATCCTCACAAGGGCCGCTCACAATCAGGCTACGTCTTTATGTCTGCAAGAGCGGCGATCTCTTGGAAGTCAACGAAGCAAACACTTGTGGCAACCTCAACAAACCAGTCCGAGCTCATCGCGCTATATGAAGCATGTCGAGAGGCACTATGGCTTCATCGATTCCTCACGTTTGTTCAGACAGGACTCGGGCTACGTAACGATCAGCTGCAAATGCCGATCTTCGAAGACAACCAAGCGTGTGTTGCACAAGTCCAACAAGGCTACATCAAGACGGATCGAACCAAGCACATCGACCCCAAGTTCTTCTTCATGCATGAGCACAACGGCAAGGAGCTCGATATCAGAGTCATCCCGTCTGACTTGAACGTCGCCGACATTCTCACGAAGGCCCTAGGGAGTGTCCAACATTGGAAGCATGTCAAACATCTCGGGCTTTCAGCCGAGTAGGGCAAGTAGTATGCTGGTTTTTACCCTCACCGAGTCGAGCACGCTCGTGCCGATGATCGGGGAGTTTTTCCCAGCGAGTAGATACAACAATGGCGTAGTGGAGGACGCGCTGAGGGGGAGTGAGACAAAACTGTGTGGCACACCATGTATTTGCTTTAACCTGCATGTTTCATGTTGATGGATGAATGCTGTGATAAAAGGACATAACACAGAGATGTGTGGAACATGACCCACGCTATGTTCATAGAATCCAGCTAGGTGACTAGACATGCAGCGCTCTCCTCCACCACCGCTTTCCTCGCGCTCATGCGCTCTAAGAAAATAGACCTCACTTTTGCATTTTGCTCCACCCTTCCCAGGACTCGCCGGTCTCGCCCAGACCAGCGTTCAAGCCCATTTAGCTCAGCCCTTCCTAGTTCTAGCCCCGAGGCTAAACTACGACCCTTTCAATATATATATATATATGGGAAATTCTCCGGATGTGCACAAACAGTGCACCGAATATATTGGTACCACATCTTGATGGGTGGTTATTGACCTCGTGAATGATCGCCATAGCAAAGCGAGTTGACGATCATTTTGTCATACATAATTCGAAGTGAAGATGAATCCAGCGATGATTCCTCTCGGCACGGAGGTGTTCCATCGCATCACAGCGGATGTCCATGCGCAAGTTCAGTTATCGGGTGATGGTCTAACTTCCGTCGAACATGCAAGCTGAGATTTGGCTCCCCTCGAAGACGTATTGCCGAGAACATCAAACTGCAATGTTTCTGTTAGACAAATCATATCTTCAGAGCAAGTACAAGGACGAAGTGTTACTGCGCGTGTCCCAACGTCTAACGGTGCAAAGCCGACAACGAAGATGGAGAAACACGTGATGAAGCAAGGAAGATATACTCGCATCCAGCCACGAACATTGTATATGGTGGAACGCTCAACTGCTCTCTACTTGCATTTTGTTATCGCTTCAACTGCTTGTCCCCGAGACATATCAAACTTTGTCGAAGCTTGGTTTCGCTGTCCATACAATACTGTGACTAGAAGTTGTGACACTCGCATCTATCTATATTTGCTGATTCGCTCATGAAGACTTGTACGTACCGAGGCTCATGGAAGAACGTAATTGATCACTTAGTCTTCATGGAAGAACGTACTTGATCACTTCGTCTTCTGCAAGTGCAACCCAAACCGGACCGAGTGCGAAGCGAAGCAAAAGAAGAGAAGAGATCGTAATGAAGTTCAAGCTGTATGTGACTTGTGCTATCATCCACCGTTCAGAGCTCGGATTTCGTTGAAAAACGCAAGCAACGCAAACATCCGAGCCAGGAACCAAATGAACTTGAGCTGTCTCAAGGAATGGCGACATGCTTGAACCAGGCGAATCAGGACGCAAGAACGAACTTGATGCTATCGCCTGCGGAAATTCAGTTAGTCAACGAAGACGACGTCAGGAGGACAAAGCGGCTGAAGAGCTACCGTCCCTACTCGAGGAGTTTAACTCGTGCTTGGATCAGATCTACACTTCAAGGCCATTTTCTGAAGATATGTCAATCAGGATTGCTAGAGACGTCCTGGGGGAGGTGACACGTTCCCGCCTTCGTCAACCTTCGGGTCGTGGTGACCTGAATGTTGGCGAACTAACTCAACAATAAAGTTGATTTCGACTGTGCGTCGCCGTAGAAATGCGTCTGGAATTGACGTCACTTCTGGAGCAAATTCTCGCAACTCATCACGCAGACCAACCGAGGTTGAGACAAGTGAAAGTTGTTGCTGCTAACATCTCGCAAACCGACATCAGCAACCTCTTTGAACTTGCTTCAGTCACTGGTGTTTTCTCCCACAACACGCTTTTCACAACATTGACGCATTGAGGATTTCTGTTGGCTTCCAAAAATCCGTATAGTTGCGTTTTGGCAACAATTCTTTGCTCGTCACAGCTCTCGTTGTAGCAAGGCACTCTGCCCGCTTTGGACACTTGCGAAGACGGTCGAAATGATAGTCACTTACAAAGACGCAGGGGTGGAGGTCTTCATTTACAAGAGGGTCAACGTGGTACTGTAGGAGAAACGACTAAGAAAAAACAGAAAATATATGAATCAAAATCTTACCACAGAACATTGACCTTGTTTCGGAACAACACGTCGAACATACTTCAGCCACGTAGACAACCACTTCGCGTCTTCGACATGATCGCGGTCGTGGATTAACACGCCTTGACCATTTCCGGGCACTTCGACAACAAAACAGTGTCCGACGGCCTGGACCGACCACGCACCAACAATGTAGATGCCATCACTCAAACACAACTTGGCAACCGCGTCGACACCCTCGCCGTTCCCTTTGAACATGTTCTGCTCGATGACAGTCATGTCGATCGACCCAACAGACTTGATGAACTGACGTATCAATTTTGCGCCTCTTTGCTCCTCGCTGGCGGAACTCTTGAATCATTGCGTCGTTGACTGGATTGTCCACTTGACAAGATATTCGCGCTGGCGTCGAACATTCTTTGTTCGCTGTCTGTACCGGCAAAACAAAACCGATCCCACTTCATGTTCATCATCTTCTCCGGTTTCATACCACGAGTCCTCAGGTAACAGTGCTTCGTCTAACTCGAATGCATCAGTTGTTGTGATTCGCTCTCCCGGCCTTCGCATCCTTGACACAAACGGCTTCAACCGGGAAATGTGTACCAGTGGGAACACTTTGCTCTCGGCCTTGTCGAGCCTCAGCCGATACACGATGTCGCTTATTCGTTCCTCTGTCTGATATGGTCCATGCCACAGCTGAGCGAACTTGTGCACGAGGCCCTATTTGACTAGTCCGTGGTATAACCACACGAGTTCACCAGGACGATATGATGTTCGGACGGTAAGAGCAGCAGCGTCGTCAAGTCTCTGGTTGTGCTTCTGCGCTCTCGTCTCCATGAGTTTCTGCTAAATGAACGCCGCATGTGCTCGTGCACGTTCATGTCGTTCTTTGACTTTCTCGCGCCATTCGAGCGCATCTCTTTCTTTGACACTGCCGTCCTTCAGATTATTTTTGGCACGTGGTCATAACAATGTGTGAACACCCGGCACCATACATTTGTTATTATTAAACTAATGAGTCTGTGAGTGAATGTTTTGTCGTTGTGTGGTCACGGAGGTTTCACTATGGGACGCTACCCTCAACTCTCAGAAGAAGAACGCGGTCACATCCGCGGGCTACGTGAGGCCGGCCTTACGATCAACGCAATCGATGCCCGGCTCGGCCGCTCGACCGGCGCGATCTCGTAGGCTCTCAATCAGCGGCGCAGTCTGCTGAAGGTGAGCGGGAGGAAGCGGAAGCTTTCCGATCCCGCACTTCGCCGGCTTCTGCGCGCGGCGTCTACAGGTCTGTACTCGTCTGCGAAGCTCGTCGACCGCTGTGAGCTTCGCCGCGGTGCACGAACCGTCCGCCGTATCCTGTCCCGTGTAGACTATCTGGTCTACGCGAAAATGGACGCTGGCGCTCACGTAGAAGCACAAATTAGCCCGTCTCGCGTGGGCCCGTCACCAGCAAGATGGGGTCATCCACAATCTTCTCCGACGAGAAGAAGTTCAACCTGGACGTGCCCGACGGGTACTGGTGCGACCTTCGACGCGGGCCACGCTAGTACGTCCAGCGCCAAAACGGCGGTGGCTCCGTGATGGGGCGCGTCTTGCGCGAAAGGGATGTCGGAGCTTGTTGTGCTCGTCGGCAAGTAGCGCTCAGTTAACCCTTTCGTTGCCACTGTTTTGTCTCGATTCTACTATACAGCAATTTCCATAGTTGAGGGCTTAAATGACGATAAAGTGGTCATTTAAGGCCGTATTCCGATCGTCCTTTCTGCTTTGGGGGGCGGATTTTTCGGAGATATTAGTATAATGACAGAATTGTGGTCATTTTAGGCCATTTCCGGACATACTTTCTGTATAAGGTTCCGTACCGGGATAAAAGTATAAAGGGAATGGGGCTCGTATGATTTGATAAAAGCCTCTATGAATTTAATTTCTTTATCTTATAGAGGTTCGTATTCATTTTCGGTCGACAAAATGTCCAGTCTCGCAACTGAAAGGCACCATATGGCGCCCATACATAAGCGTAAAATGACGATAAAGTGGTCATTATGCTACCTCTCGGCAACGAAAGGGTTAATTACGTGTGGACGCTGTCCGAGAGCTTTCTCCCTTTCGCGCACCTGTACTATGGAACTGAGCTTCTCTTTCAGCAGGACAACGCGCCCATTCACACTTCAGCGGAGACACGCGCGTTTCTGGCGGAGCAACGTGTTCAGGTGATGGAATGGCCCGCAAGATCTCCGGATCTGAATCCGATTGTGAGCTTGTGGGCCATTCTCAGCCGCAAGGTGTACGAGAACGACCGCCAGTATGACAGTGTCACCGAGGTAAGTGACGCGATCATCCTGCGTGGAAGGCGCTCCCGCATTCGACACTCCAAGGCCTGGTCGAATTAATGCCTCGTCGGTGGCAAGCCGTCATTGAGCGACGCGGTAACAGGACGGACTATTGATGAACATGACATTCATTTTTTAATATTAATAAATGTATGGTGTCGGGTGTTCACACATTATGACCACATGCCAAAAATGATATTTGTATGGGAGACCCCTGATCGATGGCGAGATTGCGAGCGTTGTCACTTTTATTACATGTAGTTCGATGTGCCCTACAACACATCCAAACGTGACGGCCTAACTAAAAATATTGAAAATGTATGCTTGCATTTTGTGTTGTTCACATCTTTTTGACCAGCACTCTACGTGGTGCGATCCTGCACCGGATCCTGTACCGGTCCATTCAGAGCCTCTTTCCTCACTTTTCCACTTCTGGTCACTAACACAGCGTCCATTTGTTAATTTCCCGTTTGGATTGTGAATGTTTTACGCTTTGGGGGCACAGCGGCCATGCTTCCCAACCCATCCACCCACAGTCTGGGTGTTTGGGTGATGGTATGTGTGTGTTTTGGTGGTTGGTGCCGTGTGTTGCGGGCATGGAGTCAGTCGGCTCCGAACTTTAGCTCTTCGACAAGGGCACGTCAGCGTCAGCGAAAGGATCCGTCTCCCCGACCGACCGCGCGAGACAGACACGCGCCCACGCGCTCCACCCGCGTCGAGCGACCACAGAGACGCGCAGAGCGAGCGTTTGACGGTCGGCGCCCGCCCTCCTGGGACGTGTCTCTTGTCTCTGCACGCACGCCACCGTCACGCTCATCCGCATCTCGCCGCCAGGGGTCGAGGTTGAACCTCCTCTGTGTTCATTTCTGGGTGGCAACAGCGCCGACTCGAAGCGCGGAGAACGACCGGAGCTCGTCCGTCTTTGTCGCGCGATCGGCTGCAGCGAGTCAGGAGGAGAGGAGCTCGAGCCGTCTGTGTGGGTGTCTCCAGCGAGCGCGCCCCGTGGTGGCCGTCGCTCTGTTGTACCCGACGCGAATCAGAACCAAGCAAGCAGCGATGCCGCCGATGTCGTTCCTCTCGGAGCTCATGGCGTCGACGTCGACGCCGGCGTCGGGGTCGTCCTCGCTGTCGTCGTCCTTCTCATCGCTATCGTCGTCGTTCTCTTCCTCGTCCCCGATGCTGTCGGCGATTGCCCACCTTCCAGACAACAACGCACGTGGCGTCGACGACTTGGCGCCATTGTCTGGGAATCGGGCGCTGCATCTTCCCCTTAAGATGCCGCTCGCTGTCATCGGTAGGGACAGTCGACACTCGCGAACGCAACCGGCCGTCACTCGCACTGACGACCTGGCAAGTGCGCCGAAGGTGTCGCCGGATGACCGACCGAGACGCCAACATCGTCTACCTCAACCGTCAACAACAGCGCGAAGCTGATCAGCATCCGAGAGCTACTTGAGCAGCGCAACGGGCGAAAACGACCGGACGTGGTAATGCGATCGCCAATAATGACGGAGACTCTCGCGAACAGCTCATCCGCGATTTGTTGGCAAAGCGAGGCAGCTTGACGATGAGTTCGACGACGCCCGAGGTCGACAGCAATGCGCCCATCACGCCAAACGAGGACACGCCACAGCCGAAGAAGCGACTCGATAATTCTGCGCTCTCTGCGCTTCTTGCTCAACGCGCTGGTTCGACGCAGACCTCGAATCAAACGGTCGAGGTCTCGGCGCCGACATCGCGCCCTGAGCGACAACGCGATACCACTGCGCTCTCGGCTATGCTGTCTCAACGATCTAACCAAACGCTGGCAGAACAACGCGTGACGAATGATCCAGTGAAACCAAGGAACGCAGTGGCTGACATGTTATCGAGGCGAGCAGCAGCTACGTCGCAGGTATCGTCGGCGACCAGTCATCCTGTGGCAGCAATGCTCGCCAAACGAACCGCGCCAACCGAACTGCCTGCTCGACCAGCAAACCCCATTGCTGAGATGCTAGCAAAGCGCCAAAGTGCTGCGGAGAAGAGCATTCCCGAATCCAAGAGACAGAGAACCCGCAGGAACCAGGTACGAGTATGAGAACGTCGCATTAAGAGAGCATCCCAAGTACGGATCGTATTTCAAGATGCTGAAAATTGGCCATCCGCCTGAGGTGGTAAAGCATCGCATGCGAAAAGAGGGTGTCGATCCATTCATCCTCGATTGCGACCCGAGCAAGCCACTGCCCAAGACACCAGTCCCATCAGGTCCGTCAATTGAAGTGACCCAAGAAGACAAGGAGTTCCAGGCTGCGCTGAAACTCTACAACGAGAAGATGCCTCGCTTTCAGCAGATGATGAAGATGGGGCTGCCCCGAGGCGCTGTCGAGCACAAAATGCGGATGGAGGGTGTCGACGTCGCTTGGCTGGATGCTCCGCCGCAACGTGCGGTGAAGACTCAGCCTAGCGGTCCCACCGAGGCCGAAATTGCGGCGCACCGTCAGAAATATGCGCAGTACTTTCAGATGCTGAAGATGGGACTGCCGCGTGGGGCTGTGGAGCATAAGATGCGGATGAGCGGTGTGGATCCCCGTGAGCTCGACGGCCCATTTGTATCTTCAAGCGGGCCGTCCGGTCAATCGGATGGTCGGAAAGCCCCTGCGCCAGTCAAGCGTGCAAACTCTATTCGAAAGAAACTCCACTGGGAAGTGAAACGACAGGAATCGCGTACGATGTCCCGAGAAAGTCTATGGAACTGCAGCATTTCGGAGGACACGGTGTCTCAAGTGCGAATATCTGAAGCGAGTCGGAAGTTGCTGGAGGAGCTCTTTGTGAAGGAAGTGACCAATTCCAAGGCAAGTGCTGCCAAGGGTGCCGGGAAGGGTGGTGCGAAAGGCCGAGGTGGATGGGGCACAGCTCAGAAGCAAGTCATGTACCTCATCGACATGAAAAAGTCTCAAAATATCGCGATCACACTGGCTCGCATCAAGTTGTCTTACCCGGAACTCAAGCGAGAGATTTTGGCGCTGAACCCAACGGTGCTCTCAACTGCCCAGTTGCAGGCACTTATGGATATGTGGCCTGATCAGCAAGAGCAAGTCGCAATCGATAACTTTCATGGCGACGATTCGATGATTGGAGCGGTATGTGGTTCGTGATGATGTTTAGTAGTCAATGTGTGAGCTCATTTGTATCGCATTACAGGCAGAGAAGTTTCTTGTGGAAACACGAAATATTCCTCGTTTTCGAGAGAAACTGGGGTGCCTAGTTTTCAAGCAGGAGTTTCCGAACCGAGTTCACGAACTTCGGTACGTAAAAGCGTAATCTTTGCGCACGAACTACAGCTCATATCGTTTTGGTGATAACAGAGAGTCGATAAATCTCGTGATTCGTGGTGTCAATCAAGTCTGCTGTAGCACAGCACTTCGCCAGCTCTTTATCTACATTTTGCAAACGGGCAACTTACTAAACTTCGGTGGCGACGAGGACCGGGCAGCCGGCGTAGCTGGGTTCTCGCTCAACTCACTCGTGAAACTGTCGCAAACGAAGGCCTTTGTTGGCGGGATCACTTTCCTCCAGTATGTCGTTCAGTCGATTGACAGGGATATCCCTCAGCTTGCGCGTTTCCCACGTCAGATCAACTTGATCCACAAGTGCAGCAAAGTGTCGATCTCATCAATGTTTGCAGAGAAGCGGGCGCTTGAGGAAGGCTTGAAGTCCCTGCACCACGAGGCTCAGGCTGTGATTCCAGCGGAGGGAGACGCGGATGCCGAACTTGCAGCAACGATCTTGAAGCATTTTGCGATGGAAGTGGAGCGAGAAGTCGAGGCGCTGGAAGTGTTGTTGGACCAACTGATCGACTCGGTACGTGCACACGATTGAAAAGGCAGTCGATGTTGTCAGAATCTCTTACGAAATCTGGATGTCTACCGCAGAAAGAGAGACGTCTCGAGTATTTCGAGGAGGAAGAGACGAGTGAGGAGCTCGATGTATTGTTGTCCCACATCTCGAACTTCACCGCCGAATTCGAGCGTGAGCATGACAAATACATGGAAACGAAGAAGAAAAAGGAGCTGCAAGAGATGAAAGAACACCAGGAAAAACAACACAAGCACACACACGCCAAGCCCCACCGACAGCATCACGAGAACCCGTTGCACGCACATCATCAGCACCGGCCAACCCATCCTCCGACACACCACCCCCACCGCCACCTGCATCACGCGAACGAAGGATCTAGCGGCGACCATGACACTGATCCCAAGAGAGATGCCCGAGTCCCTGTTTCAAAAGCAGCGCAAGTGCAGCATCATCACAGTACCACCGGGCGCCCCGATCAGCGATACTTGCCGCAGTTCATCGCTGGTCGCCTCAAGAAACACAAAGCTGGTGACAGTGATGTGGGGTCAGCTGCATCGAATGCGTCGACGATGAGCGCATAGCGGGAGCCATCCGATTTTTGATTTTGAGCTGTGTCATTAGCGATCTACCTATCTATCTCAAGACGAACATGTACAAAAGCGAATACAAGAGAAGCGGGCATTATGGAGACCTAGTCGAAGCCCACATGGGGCCTCATGCTCCTTAATTATGTCCAATAGAGTTCTATCTCGTGATTGTTTCCACCAATCAAACGTAGGTATCCGTAGTCCACAGTCGACATCATCGCAGATCACAACGATGACGCGGCAGTTGATGACAGTAGAGGGTCCACGACCTCCAGACAGCGAAGAGATCGACTGGTTTCTCCCGCATGAGCGCGTGCTTCACCGCCTCGGGGAGCGCATGCTCTCCGTGGGGAGCGTGCCAGGTGTGGCTCCTGAGCCGGACTGCGGACCCATCACTCCCGAGCAGCATCACATACTCCGTGTCGCGCCGTGGTCCATGCATGGAGAGAACCTCATGTTCGAGAAGGAAGACGAAGTGTTTCGAGAGCTTGAGTCGCTCAGCAAGTCCGTCACTGGACACGGAATCGTCTTGGATACTACGACCAGTGAGGAGGGACGGAGTGCCGATCAGCTGCGGCGGTTGTCGAAGCGGCTGCCGCAAGTCGACATTGTTGCGGCGACATCTTTTCAGCCCAGTGAAATCCGCTCGCTGTCGGCAGACCTCTCCTTCGAGCAAAAGGCAGAGCGTATCGCGAAGTTTCTTGAGACAGAACTTCTCTTCGGCATCACTGATTCGAGTGAGGAAGTTCGTGCTGGAGTGATTTACCAACAAGTCGACGCAGCTCTAGCGATGACGACCGAGGACGATCTCCTCGCTCGAGGACTCGCGCTTGTTAGTACCACTTTCTCTCGTATTCTCTCATGTGACATCGCGTGCTTATCGGTGGCTGTGGGTAGGCGCAAGCGAATACGCGAGCCCCTATTTTCCTGTCGTTCTCATACGCATCAACCAACGATGCCATCTTGGGGTGGGTGTCTCGACTCGAAGCGCATGGAGCATCGATGGAGTGTGTCGTGGTTTGTCATGCAGACCGATGGTGCGACAGCGACAGTGGCGAGGTGTTACTTCGAGAGCTCGGCCATCGGCGCATGCTCGTATCGTTCGATTGGATCGGGCTCTACACTATCAGTGACGTGGCTCTGGTGAATCCATGCCACAGTATCGGGCATGTTGAGCCACCTAATGACCGTGCCATCGCTCGATGTATCTTGAAGCTCGTGCACCAGCACAACATGGAGCACCAGATCATGATCTCATCGGGTGTGACGCAGCGCTTGCAGTTCCAGCGATACGGAGGAGGTGGCTTCAGCCACGCACTGCTTCATTTCCGGCGGCGGCTGATGACGCAAGAGCAGCCTGGTCTCTCGCCGTCCCAGTGGCGCATCATCACGCGAGAGACTCCGATGCGACTGCTCGCATGGTACACTCCACCAGAGGCAGCGCCGATCCCCAAGCACTTCCTGTTGTGCAGCATCTGCGCGACGCCGTTTGAGCCCATCGTCGGCGAGTACTTCACCAAGTTCTCGTTCATCTACTGCGGCACCAAGTGTCTTCGCAAGCACAGCAAGATGGGCTTCAAGCCGCTGGCATAAAATCGTAACATCCCATAACCTTTTCATATCGAATATTCGTTAGTGACACTGCTACTTGTGAAACCCGATCCTGAATGACACTCAAGTGGGGGCGTGCGCGCGTCACAGGTTCAACGAAGAGTGCCGAACATTGCGTGAGAGACACCAGCGAGAGCAATCAAAACTGCGTCAGTCGCAGATCTTCCAGCCAGCCAGCAAGCCACGCCTGTGTCTGCCCCATGCAATACGCCGCGCTCTCTCGTCGCTTGCGAGCTGATGCGCTGTCGCGCCGGTTCCCTTCGCTCCTGCACAACGCTCCAGAACGGCGCTTTCACGTCGGCCTTCGACCCGAAACGGACGTCGACGCGTTGACCGCGCAGCAGCGCAACCTCCGGACTCGCGGTGTAGAGCGACTGTCGCTGCAACTGCCAGTGTTTCAGATTTTCGGTAGCAACACGGACGTTGGCAAGACGATCGTGTCGGCTGGTATCTGTCGCGCTGCATTACAGTCCGGTCAGCGCGTTGGGTACATTAAGCCTTTGCAGACCGGACAGCAGACGAAGGCTTCATCGGGGATGCGGGATTTGTCGAGAAGCACGCAGGCGCATCCAAGCTGCTTCACTGCGAGACCCTTTTCTCGTGGAAGACACCAGTATCACCCCATCTTGCCGCCTCCAAAGAGGACCACTCGGTGACTGACGAAGAGACGCTTGACGCGCTGACGTCGAGACTAAGTGCTGTGGCTGAAGAAACGAACCCGTACTCTCTCGTGCTCGTGGAGACAGCAGGCGGTGTGTGCAGTCCCTCTGCGTCGATGCTCTTTCAGGCAGACGTCTATCGAAGCCTTCGCCTACCGGTTGTGTTGATCGGTGATGGCAAGCTCGGTGGTATCTCCGCGACGGTGTCAGCTCTTGAGAGCCTACTGATTCGAGGTTATGACGTCGCTGCGATCTGCCTCATCGAGCAAGATGGCCTTGATAATGCGGAAGCGATTGCACCGAAGACAACCGAGCTGGGGATCCCGATCTTTACCATGAAACCCGTGCCACCGCAGCCGGAGCCTCTTCATGAATGGTATAGTGAGCACGACTACGTCTTCAGTCAGTCGTGGCTCAGCTGAAGCGATTCCATTCCTCTCGTCTTCAACGACTCGCCGAGATGCGTGACAAAGCCGAGCAAGTCTTCTGGTGGCCATTCACGCAGCACAAGCAGTACGGTGGTATCTCCTTGATCGATTCAGCACACGGTGATGAATTCTGCACGTTCAACTCCAAGGAAACGGCATTGGAGCCCATGTTCGATGCATGTGCAAGCTGGTGGACGCAGGGCATTGGTCACGGCAACGCGAAGATGGCGACGGCGCTGGCCTACACGGCTGGTCGCTACGGGCACGTGATGTTTCCCGAAAACGCCCACGAGCCAGCATTCCAATTGAGTGAGAAGCTGCTGGAAACCGTTGGCCGCAATTGGGCGTCTCGTGTGTATTTCTCGGACGATGGATCGACGGCAGTGGAGGTCGGTCTGAAGATGGCGTTCCGAAAGTACCTCGCAGATCGAGGTCTGACGTACGGGAACGACACAAAGCTCGTCGTGTTGGCTCAGGCAAATTGCTATCATGGTGACACACTGGGGGTGATGAACATTGCTGAGCCTAGCGTGTTCAATGAGAAGCAGCACCCGTGGTACCGCCCGGAGGCCACCTTCTTGAAGACACCTTCACTGGCACTTCGGGATGGAAAGTACGTTATCACGCTCGATCCCGCCATACTCGGCAACAGCACCGACGGAAGCGATACCGAGTTCACGACGGGAGAAGCATTCTCACTTTGAGTGACGCTCTCGACCTCTCAAAGCGCGATGCCAAACTTGTCGAGGTCTATCGCCGTTATGTGGACCAAGTTATCGACGAGACAGAGAATCAGAGCAGCTACAAGACGGCGATTGGTGCACTGTTGCTCGAGCCCGTGCTCATCGGTGCGGGTGGAATGGTACTGGTGGATCCGCTCTTCCAGCGAACTGTGGTCGAACAATGCCGCGCGCGACGTATTCCAGTTATCTTCGACGAGGTTTTCTCGGGTTGGTGGCGGTTGGGCGTGCAGTCAGGTCGCGACCTACTTGGTGTTGATCCCGATGTAGCTTGCTATGCAAAGCTGCTCACTGGAGGTGTCGTGCCGTTGGCAGTCACTCTTGCATCCGAGGAGGTCTTCAACACGTTCTATGCGGATTCCAAGGGAGATGCTCTTCTCCACGGCCACTCCTTCACGGCTCATCCGATCGGTTGTGCGGCCGGCATCACTGCTCTCGACATGTATGAAATTTTTCAGCGTGGTAAGCCTTCTGAGACGACTACCCGTTCCTACTGGGACCCTGCCGCTGTCGCAGCAATTTCAAAGCTACCGCATGTCTCGCGAGCCTTCGAGATCGGCACAGTCATGTGCCTTGAACTGGCCTCGTCGACCTCAGGCTACGCATCTGGTGCTGCTCAAGGACTGATCCAAGCTCTCCGTCATAACGGAGTGTATGCCCGAGCACTAGGGAACGTTGTCTACATGATGTGTTCCCCACTAACGACGACGGAGGATTGCAACAAGTATCTTGACGTTCTTCGACGCCATCTGAAGCATGATTAAAGCAAAAGCTAGAGCAGGTTGCAGACTAGTGATCAATCTTCAGTGTTGAGGTGGCGTTTCTCTCAAGGATGTTGCTGTGTTACGACGCTGGTTTCACGCTCAAACGCATCGACAAAGTTGATGATATGTGCGAATATATCGTCCGTAGGAGTTCCTTGATCTTCCTCCCAATAACGATGCAATTCTGTCACCTGCAGGAAGGATGTCCACATAAGAGGTTGCTCTCTTGTAACATGCCACAGAAACGAAGCGACTGACCGCGACGTTGAGTTGCTCCATGACGACCAGTAAACCACTCATCTTCGCGTGGGCCTCGTCCGCGAAATGACGCATCAACTGTTGAGTCATATCGAGCTCTTGCTTCAGTTTCTCGTCGCCGACTTCCTGTCGCCATGCCGGTTTCTTCGACGAAACGATTACTCCACGTCGACTGACACCAACCCACAAAAACCATGTACCTGGATCTCAGTATATAGTTCCTTCAGCGTGTCGTCTAGTGCTGCTCGCTCAGAAAGAAGACTAGCGACAGAGATCTTGGCGATGCGGCGAAATAAATCGATCTCTTTCGGAAATCGAGCGATGTCCGCAACATCTCGCTGGTACAACAAGATATGACAGTAGTTCAATCGTTTTGGAGCAAAATGAAATACGTACGACCATTCCTTCGGCGACAACCTTCAGAAACGTCACTTGGCTGTCATCAAACGCCTTCACTTGCTGGAATCGACTGAGGGTTTGGACGTTGAAGCCGATAGTGCCGGCGATGAGAGATGGAGCCCCATCACTGCCGCATTCAAGGACACAGATTGCGTGGTGAAGATACCGACATGCGAGGGCAAATTTGCGTGAGCTAAGTAGTTGATTGACGCCTCGAATCACTGTCATTGCCGTCGATCTAGTCAGAGAGAAAGGAGGGTGAGCTGATGAACACTTTGTTTAGGGCATTGTAAACGTACTCAAGCTCTTGCATCCGTTCGGGAAGCGAGTGCTTGATGACAAGACATGATAACTTTTGTTGGAGGCGCGGAATATCACGAAGATCGTAAAAGAACTGATCGGCCTAGCCATATTCACGCGTTACAGAGCTGAGTACGAGTCGTAAGTGTTGGTTGCTTGCGAGTCGTACAGCACGACACGCAAGCAACCAACACGAGCTGCCACTTACCAGTCCAAGTTTACGCGTGTCTGGATCCTGACAGTATTCACAGATACTTTCAAGCTCGGTACTCGATGGCCAAAGCTGAAGGAGCATCTTCATCGTCCCGAACGGAACTTGGTCTGCTGAGAAGTCCAAGATCAAGCGCCTCCACTCGTCGTTCGACAACTTGACCCCTCGAAGTAGAATCGCTATATTCTGCGCGCGGCCGCGATCAATGATACCGATGTTTGCGTCAGGCGTGGAGCTCACGGCACTTGATCTACGGCGAAACGAGATCGATGCCGACGCCGAGAGTTCGCATTTTGCGAAAGATCGATCAAACGAATCCGCCGTGTCACTTGAGATACAGATGCTGTCGAGTGCATCGAGTGTCCGCGTCCAGATCGTTGGCTCTGTTGATGTACCGAGCGGCAGTGTGCGGGACCGTGGAAAGAGCGTCGCAAACATCTTCCGACGAACTTTCTTGTCACTACTGCTGTCCCTCGACGACATCATTGTGGCTGTCGACGACGGCACATCACCGCTCGTGCCAAGGAGGTCGCCAGGATTGAGACCCTCTTGGATCATACCTCGGCGAACCTGGTCACGTGGCACACCGATCTTGAGGAGCCGTCGGAACTTTTCTAGCGTGTCAGAGCACGCGACGCTGGTAGTTGGCGACTCTGCATGGGTGGCCGAGTGCAATCGCTTGGATAACGAGGTAACGATGTCTATTGGCAGCACCATCGGTGCGTCGCGCTCTCGTTCACACGTCTTGTAGAGTGTGTGTGTTGCGTTGTCTGCTGTTGCTTCGTCCTGGATGGTTTAAGGGCAAAGTGTGTTCGTAGCCCCGAAGCGAAGAGCTCGTTGGGACAGCGCCTTTCTTCAAGAAAGTGAAGCCATCTGTGATTTTGACATTATTGACGGCAGATCTTGACGTCAACAGTCCAGTCAAGAGAGATTCGGGGCAGCGTGTTGTTGCTCTCTGCCTCACGATGCTTCAACCTTGCTGATATTTGACCAATCGGATGCCTCAGAGGCTTGATTGTCAACGGCTGCTTAGAAAATCCTCGCGTTTCTATCTCTAACGGAGCCTGATCAACATCGGCACGCACGCTCATCTCCTCCTTCCCCCACAACGAGACCGTCGACGTGGACCAAGGGCGCGTGTTCCCTCCTCCTTCCCCTCGAAGTCAGTCAGTCACACGGGCAGCCTCCCCTCCGCTCTGCTCCGCTCCCCTCCGCTTCCACTTCTCGTCTCCCCTCGTCCGTCCCCCCGACCTCCTGCTCCTCCTCCTCCTCCTTGCTCCTCCCGTCACCATGAAGGATCTCCTCATGGTCGAGGCGGTCGACGAGACCCACGTCGTGAAGGAGCTCGTCGCGCGCTACAAGCGCAACGAGATCTACACGTTTCTGGGGCCCGTGCTCGTCGCTGTGAACCCGTACAAGCTGCTGACGCACAAGAGTGACAAGTCGTCCATCTACGCGTCGCACTGGATCGCCGACTTTAGCGGCAAGGAGCTGCATCTCTCGGAGCCGCATCCGTTCGCGATCGCCGAAAGCGCGTACACGGACATGATGCGCTTCGGCCATGACCAGTCCCTCCTCATCACGGGTGAGAGTGGCAGTGGCAAGACCGAGACCTCCAAGCACGTCATGCAATACTTGACGACCGTGAGCTCCCGCAACCGTGCGCGTAGCGCGGCGATCGCGAACCGCCGCATGTCGGTCGCGCAGCGCAAGGAGGTGGATGACAAGATCGCGCACGTCACCGACGTCCTCTGGGGCTCCAACCCGGTGCTCGAGGCGTTCGGCAACGCGCAGACCATCCGCAACAACAACTCGTCGCGCTTTGGCAAGTACATCGTGCTGCAGCTCAACCGCTTGGGCCAGGTCGTCGGCGGCTACATCGACAATTACTTGCTCGAGCGCAGTCGCATCATCCACCAGGCCAGCGGAGAGCGCAACTTCCACGCGTTCTACCAATTGCTCGCGGGTGCGTCCGATGAGGAGCGTGCTGAACTGAAGCTGCGTGAAGCCTCGTTCTACGACTTCCTCAGCAACACGGACGCGCGCATCGAAGGCGTCGACGACGCTGCGGATCTGCAGAACGTTCGCGAAAATATGGCGGCCATCGGCATCTCCGCAGAAGAACAGCACGCCATCTTCCGTCAGCTCTCGGCGGTTCTCTGGATCGGCAACATCCGCTTCAAGGAGGTCACGGACGAGGCCCACAACAAGTGCGCGGTTGTGGATGGCGAGGCGAGTCGAGAGGCCCTCAACACGGCTGCGGAGCTCCTCGGTCTTGATGCGAACCATCTCGAGGAGATGATCACGTTCCGTCTGATCAACATCTACGGCGAAGACCAAAAGGTGATCTTCGACAAGCGCCAGGCGAAGAAGGTGTGCGACTCGATTGCGCGCTCAATGTACGAGAACATCTTCAACTGGATCGTCGCGCGAATCAACCGCAACGTGTCGTGCGCTGCCCGTGATGTCTCGTGCAGCATTGGCATTCTCGATATCTATGGGTTCGAGATCTTTGAGGTCAATGCTTTCGAGCAGCTTTGTATCAACTATGTGAACGAGAAGCTGCAGCAGCTCTTCATTGCGCAGACCCTGCAGGTCGAGCAGGATGAGTATCGCCGCGAAGGTCTGAGCTGGCAGAGCATCTCGTATTTCAACAACCAGGTCGTGTGTGATCTCATTGAGGAGCAGAAGACCCACGGTATTTTCCCTCTTCTGGATGAACAGTGCGCGATCGCTCGTCTGTCGGAGCTCGAGCTCATCGAGCGCTACAATAGCTCGCACGCGTCCAACCCGCACTACATCAAGTCGCGCACTCGTGGCCCGCACTTCACGATTGTTCATTACGCGGGCAAGGTCGAGTACGACGTCTCACTCTTCTTCGAAGCCAATGTCGATACCTTTTTCAACGATATGTACAAGAGCATGGCGAACTCGAGCGTACCGTTTGTTCGCGACGTCTTCCTCGACACGCGCACGGATGAAGAGAAGAAGAAGCGCCCGCCGTCGACCTCGCAGCAATTCCGTGCCCAGGTGCAGTCAATGCTAAAGAAGCTGGAGGGCTGCAACCCTCACTACATCCGTTGCATCAAGCCGAATGAGCACAAGCAACCGATGCAGATCGAGGAGTCGCTGGTCGCGGAGCAGGTCCGCTACCTTGGTCTTGTGGAGAACCTGAGTGTTCGTCGCCAGGGATTCTGCTACCGTGAGACGTACGCCAATTTCCTCAAGCGCTACCGTTTCCTCTCCAAGGAGACATGGCCGGTTGTGAAGGCGCACTCGATGGTACGATACTCTCTTTCTTTATAGTTGTCACCTCTACTCTTGCATCCTCTAACCTTTCGTTGTCGTATAGCGTAAGGCCGCGGTGGAATTGCTCTCATCGCCTGAGGTCGCCATCAAGGATCCGACCACCGGAGAGACTGTTGCCTTCGAGGAAGACTCGAAGACAATCGGTTGCTTCTCGCTCGGTCGAAACAAAATCTTCCTTCGTCATCCGCAGGCGCTGTCGACTTTGGAGATCCTTCGGGAGAAGAAGATCCCGGAGATCGTCAACATTCTCGAGAACGCGTGGCGCCGATACAAGAACCGCCTCGCGCTAACGAAGTTCATTGCTGCCGAGAAGGAGTTGAGCACGGCGTACAAGTCTATCGCAGACAACTGCATGGATCGCCGTAAGCGTCGCCCTGGCTCAAATGACAAGGCTCGTGTCAAGGCCCTTTACGACACATGGAACACTGTCGCCAACAAACTTCTCAAGCCGGATAACCGCCTTGCCCGCCAGCTTGCAGAGAATGAGCGCCTTAACTCGATCATCTTTGCGCAGAGCTTTGTGCGTGCCAAGCTCGAGCGCAAGGCATTTTTGCGTTTGAAGCGTGCTCAGATTGTGTTCAGCAAGCGCTACCGTGGCCTCAAGACACGCAAGCAGCTTGCGATGGACATGTGGAGATCCTGCAAGGTCGCGCTGCTTGGAGTGCGCACCGAGTTCGAGCGCTATCTTGGCAAGAAGAAGCGCCGCCGCGACACCCTCGATCGCCCATACAAGGGCGACTACATCAACACGAGTATGTACCCCGTACGCCAACATCCTGAACCAGCGTGGACCGCAGAAGCTTCTCTTTGCAGCGCAAGTCGTGAAGGTGAACGAGCGATTCGTGCATCAGGAGCGTGTGCTTCTTGTTGGTGAGAAGCAGATTTTCAACTTGAAGGCTGACAAGATCTACCAGCCCAAGGAGCGTCGTGCAATCGGCATGTCGCTTCTCTCTGGCATCATCATGTCCACGATGCCTGATAACTACGTCGTACTTCAAGTGAAGAGCGAATATGATCTACTGCTCGTCGTGGATCAGAAGACGGAGCTGGTGACTGCATTGCGCAAGCGCTACAAGGACGCGTACAACCGCGAGCTTCCGGTCAAGTTTGCCGACGAGTTCGAGTTCATGGCCCTCAAGAACCGTCCACAGACGTTGCGCTTTGTCTACTCACGCAACGCGACTGAGACGACGTGGGTGAAGCAGGACAAGCGCACGATGGTGATTACCGTGGGCAAGAACTGATCACTCATTGATGATCCTTGCAAAAAAAAAATTCTCTATCCTTGAGACCTTAAAGCCGCGTTTGTGAGTGCGCATTCCACACTAATGGACATGTGCACTTGCTCGCCAGCAGTGCATGTGAATTGTGCGTGCAAGTCCGTTTTCTTCATTTTCATTTTCATGACCAAACTTCACACAGATTGCGACCACTGCGCCATGATACAGATACAGACACCACAAAAAAAATATACGTGAATCATAGAGCGCATGGTATTCTGTCGTTCTCACTTCGCTCTCTTTCGTATTCTGAATGAGTAACAAGCGATCCACCCATGCCTACACACACGAATTTACTGACACACGACACGGTAATAGCCCTCTAGTCGTCGGCTACCTCGGCCGCTGCTGAGCCAGTCTCGTCAATCTCCACCAGCAGGTCACCTGCCAGCATGTTGTCGCCAACGTTCGCGAGAATCGACGTAACCTTGCCACCAACAGGCGCTGCAACGACCGTCTCCATCTTCATGGCGCTCAGCACAACAAGCGGGGAGCCAGCCTTCACCTGCTGACCAGGCTTGACCTTGACTTCGAGAACCACACCAGGCATCGGCGCTCCCACCGATCCGGCAACCGCAGTGTTCGCCTTCGGCTTGGTGACGGTCGAGACGCCAGCCTCCTGATCAGTCACCTTGATCACACGTTGACGGCCGTTAAGCTCGAAGATGACATCACGCGTGCCGTCAACCTTGCTCACGCCACCGACGCGATAAGCTTCAAGAAGATTGTCTTGCCGTGCTCAATCGTCAGCTCCACCTCACGTCCGACCTCAAGACCCGAGAGGAACGTGCGCGTATCCAAGAAGTGCATGGAACCGTACTGCTCCTTGAACTTCATGTAGTTGTCGAACACATCGGGGTAAATGGCGTGCGACAGGACGTCCACGTCACGAATCTGCTCACCATACTTCTTACGGAGCGACTTGGCGGCCGCATCGAAGTCGTATGGAGGCATCTCGGCACCCGGACGACCATCAAACATGCTCTTGCCATTTGGCAGCACCTTGCCCTTCAGCACGCGCGATCGCAGAGGCTCGGGGAAGCCATGATGCGGGATGCCCAAGTAGCCCTGGAAGTACTCCACAACCGACTTCGGGAAGGACAGCTTCTCAGCATCAGCGATGACTTGCTCCTCCGTGAGGTTGTTTTGCACGAGGAATTGCGCAAGATCACCGACAACCTTAGACGACGGCGTCACCTTGATAATATCGCCAAGCAAGCGGTTCGCCGTCGCGTACGCACGCTTGATTGCTGGCCACTGACCCGCGAGACCGAGCTGCTGGGACTGGAAGAGGAGGTTCGTGTACTGGCCACCAGGCATCTCATGGATGTACACGTCAGCCGAGCCTGTCTTCTGGCCCGACTCGAATGGCGCGTACACGCCACGCAGGGCCTCCCAGTAATCGTTCAGATGGTTGATTTCGTCGAAGTCCACACCCGTATCGTACTTGGTGTCCTTCAGCGCCTGCACGATGGCACCCATCGACGGCTGCGACGTCGTACCAGACATTGCGTCGATGGCCGCGTCCACCACATCGGCGCCCGCATACGCACACTCGAGCATGGAGCTCACGCCAGTGCCCGCTGTGTCATGCGTGTGCACGTGGATCGGCAGGTCCGGGAACTCCTTGCGAATGCTAGAGATCAGTAGCTGCGCGGCCTTCGGCTTCAGGAGACCCGCCATATCCTTGATGCTCAGCACATGGATGCCGAGATCCACGAGCTGGCGCGTGAAGTCCATGTAGTAATCAAGGTTGTAGGGACCTCGAGTCGGGTCCGAGACGTCACCCGTGTAGCAGACCGCGGCCTCGATGATGCCACCAGCAGCGCCGACAGCGTCGATGCCAAGTCGCATGTTCTCGAGGTAGTTGAGCGAGTCGAAGACGCGGAACACGTCCATGCCAGTCTGCTGCGCCTTCTCGCAGAACTTGTACACAACGTTGTCTGGGTAGCTCGTGTAGCCGACCGCGTTGGCTCCACGAAGAAGCATCTGGAACGGAATGTCCGGCACAGCTTCACGCAGCTCAGAAAGTCGATCCCAAGGGTCTTCGCGCAGGAAACGCATCGCCACATCGAACGTCGCGCCGCCCCACATTTCAATCGAGTATGCGTTGCGCAGCGCGATCGCAGTCGCAGGAGCGATCGCGAGCATATCACGCGTGCGCAGGCGCGTCGCCAGCAGCGACTGGTGGGCATCACGCCATGTTGTGTCCATCAGCATCGTGCCGTCACGCTGTCGGACAGCGCGAGCAAACGCTTCAGGGCCGTCTCGAGGTAGATCTGGCGCAGCGACTTTCCAGTCTTCTTGGCGGTCGGCGGCGAAAGCACAGGTACGAGTGGGTCGACCTTGGACGGCGCCGGTCCCGTCGCGCCAAGCTCCTTCTCCGGTCCATTCACAATGGTGTTGCCAATATACTTGAGCAGCTTCTGACCACGGTTGGTCGAGCGCGCTGGCTCCAGGAGCTGCGGGTTCGCAGCAATGAAGCCCGTGTCCACGACGCCATTGATGAAGTCTGGATGGTTGAGCACGTTAAGCACAAACGACTTGTTGGTGGTCACACCACGCACGCGGAACTCCTGCAACGCGCGCTTCAGCTTGTGCGCGCAATCGCCACGATCCAGCGCACGCGCCGTGACCTTGACCAACAGCGAGTCGTAGTGTGGCGTGATATGCGCGCCGACGAAGCCCGGGCCATCATCAAGGCGGATGCCCATGCCGCCCGGACTGCGGAACACCTCAATCACACCCGAGTCAGGACGGAAATCCAGCGATGGGTCCTCAGTCGTCACGCGGCACTGCATCGCGTGCCCGCGCACCTTGATCTTGTCCTGATGCAGCCCAAGGTCCTCGAAACTGGCTCCTCCAGCGAGGCGAATCTGGCTCTGCACCAAATCGATACCCGTGATCTCCTCGGTGATCGTGTGCTCGACCTGAATGCGCGGGTTCACCTCAATGAAGTAGTGGCGGCCCTGCTGATCGACCAGGAACTCGACGGTGCCAGCGTTCAGGTAGTTGGCCGCCTTCATGAGACGCACAGCGTCGTCGATCATGGCCTTCTCAGTCTCTGGCAGCAGACCCACCGCCGGCGCTGTCTCGAGCACCTTCTGGTGGCGACGCTGCACCGAGCAGTCACGGTGGTGAAGGTGCACGACGTTGCCCTTGCCGTCACCGAGGATCTGAATCTCGATGTGGCGCGGCTTAGACACGTAGCGCTCGATGAAGACCGTGCCGTCGCCGAACGCAGCGAGCGCCTCGGAGCTGGCGCGCGTAAAGTTCTCAGCCAGCTCTTCCTCGCTCTTGACGACGCGCATACCACGGCCACCGCCGCCCATACTGGCCTTAATGATCACAGGATACCCCACACCCGAGTCGATAAAGGCCTTGGCCTCCTCAAGCGTCGACACGGGGCCGTCCGTGCCAGGAACGACGGGCACATTGTTGGCGATCGCCATCTCGCGCGCAGCGGTCTTGTCGCCAAAGCGGCTGAGGTTGTCGGGCGTCGGGCCCACAAAGATGATGCCGTTCTTGGCGCACTCCTTGGCGAAGCCGACATTCTCCGAGAGAAAGCCGTAGCCCGGATGGATGGCGTCGACGTGGTTTTCCTTGGCGATGCGGATGATGTCGGCGATGTCGAGGTACGCGCCGACCGGCGTCTTGTCCTTGCCGACGAGGAACGACTCGTCGGCCTTGTAGCGGTGCTGCGTGAAGCGGTCCTCCTTGGAGAAGATGCCGACCGTGCGGATGCCGAGCTCGTTGCCGGCGCGCATGATGCGCGTGGCGATCTCGCCGCGGTTGGCCGCCATGAGCTTGGAGATGGTGCTCGCGTCGCGGCGCGCCGAGGCCACGAGCGCATGGCGTCTCGCCGCGCGCGACGCGTTGCTGTGGAGCCGCTGGTGCGCGCGCAACATGGGGAGACGAGGGAGGCGAAGGGGGAGCGGACGAAAGGCGAGCGGCGGGCGAGGAGCTACTGAGGAGGAGCTTCGCAGCGCGTCGACGGCGACGGATTCGCGACTGGTGGGCGGTGCCAAGTTGGAACTTCCAACGAGCGTCCAACACAGTGCCAACGTTGGGGAGCCGTTGAGAAAAAGATACTACACCACCCCAACCACCCCAATTGTGCAAACAACCGCTGGCGATGGCCCGGCAGCATGGGTGACGCCGTCCGGAAGGTCGCGATCTTGAGATCCGACGAGAGTGAGGTTTTATTGGCGGAGCACAGCAACTGGGACATGTCGACGCAGGCAGCGTCATGCATTCAGTTGCGCATTGAGGACACCCAATGAAGAGAGCGCGAGCAGCGTGCAGTTGCCGAATGGGAGGCTGCGGGCCGCGTGTTTGTGCAACGATCACCAAGCAGAAAATGGCGACAAAACGGGGCCACATGGCTGCATCGAAGCGCGAAGAGCGTGGAGGCGGTGGCGGCAGCGACGACGTATTGATGCATTCCTGAGGTCAATCGGATTGACAAATCGACGAAGTGGAGCGAGCAGCGATTTGTTTGTTTCTGTGTATCTTTGTGATTGTGATTGACAGATCGCTTGACGCACGGAGTTAGTCAATTTAGCAAACCCACTGTCGGCGGCTAGAGGGCGTTGCATTACAGCGAAGGGCGCTCGCGAATCAGCTTGAGCAACAGCGCGGATGGCGTCTTCTGAATGCGAATGAGATGAAGATAGACGCAGAATTCCAGGGCATGGCACAGCAGGGAGAGTGAGTGACATGCCCACTCTAGCCTTTACTGTCCTGCCAGCCAACGAAGGAGAAGCGGATGGTCCATTTCGATTTGGACCTCGTACCATGTCTAATTCGACAAGATTGAACTTCCGTGCTATAGCTCGTCACGACAGCAATCATGCACGTCATCATTCGCGCCTTACGTTCTCTCGTCGAAAGATCGGAGGCCTCGAATGAGAGACTCGCGAGGCTTCTCTATCGACAGCGTGTACATCGCTGCTCAGTTCCCGATTCACCATTGATCGAGTACCCGTCTATATCAACATGAGCGCAGAGGACGTCGTCGTTCGCCGCTATTCCCACGGTCCGCACATTCTCGTGGCAGAGCTGTGTCGCCCGCGCGTCAAGAACGCGTTCAACGATGCTGTGTACCAGCAACTTGTCGCTGCGATCGAGCAGTACGAAGCCGACGACGCGTTGCACGCGCTCGTCATCACGGGCCATGGGGACTACTTCACGAGCGGCGCCGACATCTCGGCTGGGTTGAGTGTGGATGAGAACGGAGATGCGCTCGTGCCGTCGAAAGGGTGGCCCAAGAAATTCATGGAGGCAATGGTTCGCTGCCCAAAGCTTCTCGTCGCAGCAGTCAACGGCCGCGCGATCGGCATCGGCGTGACGCTGTTGCTGCACTGCGACTTGGTCTACGCGGTCGAGCAGGCCTCGTTCTGGACGCCGTTCATGCGCATCGGCATCGTCCCCGAGTTCGCGGCATCGTACACTTTCCCTCACACGCTGGGTCCCCAACTGGCAAACGACATGCTCATTCGTTCACGCGAGATCGACAGCTCTCGAGCGCTGGCGCGGGGTCTCGTGGGTCACGTGTTTCCGGCCGATGGATTCATGGATCGAGTGTTCGCCGACCTGGAGCCGATCGTGAATGTGCCGACCACCGCCAAGAACGTGCCAGCATACAAGAAGCTTCTTCGTCACGTCCAGGGGCCGCTCATCCGTGAGGCCATTCACCAAGAGTACATCGAATTGGATCGGCGTTTTGTGTCGGGCGAGGCCCAGGAGACGTTTATGCAGCTGCTCTCACAGCTCAAGCCCGGCAGCAGCAAGCTTTGAGTCTGACCATCTCGCTGTGGAATCGATTGATTGAGAAGTCAAATGCATTTCACCTCAACCTATGACTGAGGCATTCTTAATTCTTCTAGCTGTGTATCGATTATGAGTCTAACGCATCGACCCATTCACGGATCGACGGAGAAGCTGGCCTTGAGCAGCTGGGGACTCGAAGTTCTCGTAGTTTCCTTCTCGTGGCGTTCGAGTCTGGTATCGTGAGGATTGACGGCGCACACGGGAACGCAGGAATGACTGGGATCGCGACACGCGCGCGACGTAAGCTGAGATCTCCTCGTCCTCCGCGAGCGATGACTCCTCATCCTGGCGCATCTTCTTCTCACGCTTCAGCTCGATTGCACCATCCTTAGTGCTTGCGCAGAACAGGAACATCGCAATTGTGAGAATCGAACACAGCGCCGCAAACACGAAGTGGCTAATGACGAATGACGGCTTGGCAGCGTACATGCCCGCAAGAACACAGTAGAACACAGTGAACGAGAAGGCGACCCATCGGCTACGCTGTTGTGGAGGGAAGACCTCAATCGCTGTTAGCCACGTGGTACACGTCAGGCTGAGAGCTGCACTGGCGAACAGTAGGAATAGCAGCGCGTCGATGACTGTGCTGTCTTTCAACGACGTCGTATCAAGGGCACCACAAGCGATTGAGAGCGCCGCGCAAAACGGCAATATATCCTTCAGAATCGTCTTTCGACGCACGTTGTCCACAGTCATCATGCTCAAAATGACTCCGATAAAGCTCATCATGCCGAAGTAAACCATCCAGTACGATGTCGGCTCACCAGGAATATCTGGGGCTGGCTTCACCTTCACTCGCCGTAACAACACACCCGACATGAGAACTCCAAACGTAGCTTGGAGGAAGAAAACAAGGACGACACGGAACGGAATGCTAACACGATTGCTCTTCTCGGCGAATGCCGTCTTGATATCTTCCATTTCATCGGCAACGTCATGCTTCTGGCGGAGACGGATGAGAGTCGCCTCTGATGACTTGGTGTCACGATTGCGGAAGTACCAGATTGGGGTTTCCGGAAGAAAGACGACTAACGGTAGCAACAGAGCCAGCGGAATCGCGCCAAAAATGAACTGATACTGCCAGTCATGCAGTGGAGTGTTTTTCCATCCCTCTCGAATTGTTTTCGCGTTGAGGGCACCAATGACCAGTGCTTCAACGAAATAACCGAGCATTGCACCGAACAAAAAGAGCAAGACACCTTTGCCCTTCCACCCCTTCATACACACCTCAAAGTTGTACAGCATGCAGACAACCGACAGCATTGCAATGCCAGCAGTGACGAGACAGCATCCAATCAAAATCATGCCGCTTGAGTTAGCGAAAATGACGCCGACACCACCGAACACTGTGAGGCATGAAAATCCCATGGCAAGTCGTCGGCCACCGAAGTGTGCGATGGCAGTTCCAAGGATAACCCCTCCAGCCCCAGCTAGAGCAGCGAAAACCTTGTACCACTGGAAGCTAAAATCGCGAGCGAGCATTTCGTTGACGAAGTACACGAAGGAACGATTGTTGAATTGATCTTCTTCAGAGTTGACAAATCCAAGCGAAAACGTCAGGCAGTACAGCCAACCGAACGACCAACCTCCGAGCAAACCAACAGCAACACTCAGCATTGCAGCATATTCACTGCCAGTGCTCAGTGCCTGAGAGAAACTCACGTTGTACATCATTCGCGTCTGCACAGTCCGCATGAAAGGAAGTCCAGACAGAACGAGCAGCGGAATAATCAAGAAGAGCCCAACGAGCATGTCAAACAAAAATCCAAGCTCCATCACGAGGCCCCACTTCGAAACTGGCAAACCCATGACACCATTCAAAAGCGTAAGGTACTGGAACACTGAGTATAGCCCCAAGAAAACGGCGAGAACAAGTGATGTCGACTTCTGCATCGACCACGTTTTCCCTTCGCCTTGAACTGAGCCGAAGATATATGGGATAACAATAATACCACCGATCACCAGAACGATGTACAGGATAGCTCGAGGTACATGGGCTTTGTTCCGAAGTCCAGCTCCGAGAACGACACCACCCAGCCACAAGACGACAGCGATTCCACCAATGGCAGCAGCGAGGTAAACCATGTCGGGGAGATCGAAATTCACCATGAATACGTAGTACATGGTGAAAGGGTGGCGTAACTCTCGAAGCGCATACCCGAGTCTTCCGGTCCAATTCATACCATGAACAAGGCTCGACTCATATGCATAGAAATCCAACCAGGTATCAGATGGAGCATTTCTCTGGTTGCTGGGGAGTGTCTCCAAGTCAGCGCCTGGAGTCGCCATCATCCATCGTAGCCAGTTCGCGACGTCGACTCGTGTCTTGGCAAAATCCATACCATCCGTGTTGAAGAAGAATGGCGCCGTTAACCAGCTCACGCCGAGAAGCCACACCGCGAAGGAGGCAACACCATAATCCTGTCCTTTCGCACCATATGACTCAAGTAGTGTTATGTTGCTCGGAATGGGGTCGTCCTCTGTGCAGTTGGTCAGCTTACACCACTCTTCCAGCGCTCCAGCTCCTACGCTGAAGTTACCGTAGATTCCGAACATGATCATGACACCCAGCAATTCTACAGCCTTTCTGTAGTGCGATGCCGAATACTCCTTGAAGAAATTCACAAGCGTCTCGCGAACAATAGCGAAGCCTCGGCCAGTTCCACGATATTTTGATCCACCTCTCATGATTGCGACATCATAGAAATGAGCCTTGGTTCCAGTTTCGAAAATGTAGAAGATGGGGCCTAAGGTGATGACAAGCTCGACGAAATTCACCACAGCTTGCCGCCAGCCATACTCCACAAACATCGTTGCAATCAATGGGATGGTCATCAACATGCCGAACTGGAAGATGAACTGCGTATTGAGGACTTCGGCCAGATCATCCACTGCGTTCGTCTTCACAATGGTCGCCAGTTGAACTTCGGGGTGGAGAGCAATGTAGAGCTTCGCGTACGAGTACACGAAAACGCACAGCACAGTAAGCGCGTTGCAGATGTAAAAACCCATGTGACCATAAAACATGGAATTCAGTCGGAAGAAATCCATGCCTGATCCCATGCGATGAGCATCACGTGTAAGTGAACTCTCTGCGCAACCATTCGATAGCTTCGCTTCGAACGCATTGATCTGACTCAGCGTCACATCACGACCCTTACCACACTGCATAAACTCCACATGGGTAACATGGCCACCTCGAAGAGCTGTGTTGTAACCAGCAAAAACATCCTCCGACAAATTGATTCCACGACTAGCCTTCGACACGCCACCGTTCGTCATAATAAAGGACTTCTCGAAAACATCAGGATGACCGTAGTGCATTCTCGTGCACTGAGGATTCGCCAGCACACGCTGAGTCAAACTGACGAAAACGAGCTCCTGAAGCGTCATGAAATGAGCCAAAGATGATGCTCGTCCAGTGAAGATGTGCTCCTTCATGCCAATAATCGTGACCTCTTTGCCCCCTGAAGTTCCAGTTGCAAGGAAATTTGGGATCTTGAGAGCCTCTTCAAAGTAGTGCTCTTGGTTCATGTCGATCGTCTGGACGTACTCGCCCCGAGTAAATGGCATCGCGACATTTTGATTCTCGGGCTTGCCTTCGCCGACAAGAGGGTTACCAGGCAATTCGTACCGATACACTTCAACAATTTCATCACCGTCAGACTTCACTAGAACACAATCGTATCTGGGTTCGGATGCACTGCCGGGTGGTGGACGAATGCAATCAACGTAGCTAACACGCCAATTCGGATACTTTCGCATCAAGAGGTCGATATCAGCAGCGCGACTGTCACCAGCAGCCAATTGCTCCGAGTAAATCTGACAACTCGCGACATAAGTGAACTTCAAGCCTGCAATGCGATCCATCTGCTTGATTTTGTCGAGGTGGGATATACTTTGATCAGATCCAATCTCCAGCCAACGAAGCATCTTGAGTGCATCTTCGTACATCATCATACCATGGACAGTTCGAGCGAGTGTTTGACCACGCATCGAAGCCCATAATCGGACTTGAGTTGGAGTCTCGGCTAAGGCTTCATCAATAGATGTTGCACCAACACGTTCCAAGAAATTACCCCATTCATCACCATGAAACGTGATAAGGTATTTGAGAATGCTCAAATCTCGCCCCTTATGCTCAACCTTCTTAAACAGCGGATTGGTGTTCACTCTGCCATTGAGTTCTTCAACGGAGTAAAGCACCGGCTCGTTGTAGTACGGTGTGATGACGGAGAATGAGTGCATCGATGCAATAGACTTGATCGAAGGCATATCCATGGATAGAGAATTCAGGAAGAAGCTCATTCGCCTCCGCGCTTCTTGGCACCGTGGTAGTGCATCTGCTGCATCGAGCGTCAACAGGAAAAACAATCTCGTTGAGAGTGAGATGACGCTTTCGTTTGAATTCGGCGATGCACGGCGATCTTCGCTGTCACTGTTACTCATTCGATCTGCGAAGATCGTGAGAAGTTGCTGTTTCTGATAGTTGAGATCGGAAGTCATCCGAGCGAAGTGAGATTGACGAATCTTCTCAGCCATCCACTCTTCTTCAAGCATGAGCTCCATACTCTTCAACAGCGCATCCACTCGCTGGACGATAACAATAACTTGATCGTGTTGCAATCCAAAAAACGACTGTGATGGTGCACCCGCTTGCATGACGGTAGGTTCAGGCAGGTCAAGAATGCTTGCAAGTAAATCGACCATTCCATCACGAATGAGACGAACATGCGCAAGATTGACCATCCCATTGACCTTCCCTCCCCGCAGAATTTCTTCAAGAACTCTTACAACTTCGACGTCTTGAGGTCCCAGAAGCTGCCGAAGTATTTGGAAGGATATGTCGATGCAATTGAGCGCGCAACCAAGGACCCCAGCTTTCTCGAGCTCTTTGCGAATTCGCAAATCATCGAGTCGGCGAGTCTTCTCTCTTGACAAGATGTCGACTGCAGTTTGTGCCTGGCCAGCGATCAAGAAGACGGGATCTTCGACAGACCCGCTGTCCGAAATTTGGTATTGCAGAATGGCTGTTTCGCGGTCGTCCAACAAATCAGACAAGCGAAAGCTGCTGACGATCTCGTTCCAAACAACAGCAAATCGAAGGCGGCTGTTCGCATCTGGCGCAACTGCGCTAGAAGACAAAACGTGGGCAGGATTCGATTCAACTGAAAGCTGACCCCGCGCAGCCATGGAGACAACCTTCTGGTCGAACAACTTGGGAGCCGCCCGGAGACGATCTACAAATTCGGGAATTCGTGAGGAGTGCCCGATTTTCAGACGAAGACCAATGAACACCCCAACAATTGATTGCATGATTGCAAGCCAGATCTGTGAGTCATACACGTAGACAAGAAACACCGGGCCACATGGAT